>VZSC01006782.1:414240-446418 GCA_013398225.1 Steatornis caripensis
AACCTGTAATTTTCAGCGATTATGCTTCAAAAGCTGCACTAACAATATTATGCGTTTTACCAAAAAAAAAAAAAGATCAGTGCACCTAGCTTTTTCTTATAACAGAAGAATTAAGGGGCCATGTTTCCTAGTTGTGAAGTATTTTACAGTACCTAAACAAATTCTCTGTATGATACTATTAAAAATAGCCAATCGATCCATAATTTAAGATAAAGTATTCTTTACTAGGTGTCAAAGCTGTTTAGCATTTCATATTTTGAGGCGATTCTTTCAGAGCTATCTACAGTTAGTTTACTTAAGCAAACAAGCTGCAAGGTCACATCTCAAATGCTTTACATCCTAACAACCTTGGAAACATTAAGATCAAAAAAAGTATCCTTAGACTAATTTAAGGGTCACTGTGACTCTTCTACACCCTATAACAGTTTGGACAACAGAGCTCTTGAAGGAAATCATTCAACTAACACAACAAGTAAAGCGCATATGTATTTGCAAAAGTGACACTGATGATTCCTAACAACAACTTGCTCTTTCCAGACAGCTCCATGCAACTGCTTTTATCTTACTAGGCTTTCCCTGAAAAAGTTGTCTCAAATGTTAAAATTGCTACTGCAAAAATATAAATAATAAAAATAAGTTAGTCTTCAACTGCAGTCTGAGTTGCATTGTAAAGGAATGACTTATTAAGGAATAAACTTGTGCCTTTCCTAGATCAGATTAACAGTCTGCCAGCTGTGTAGGAGGGAAAGACTGTCACCAAAAGACTCTCTTCGTCTTCTGTGCTCTGCAATGGCCTTCATTGTGGTTCATTCAAAATCTTCGTTTTTCATACACTGATTAATATTAAGCTTAAGAGAGTTATAATTCTATCTATTAATATGCAAATGGTACTCTAAGCCTGCAACACACTGACTTGAACTTGACAGAGAACAAAAATATCCTCCTTTTTGAAACACTAAGCACACCCCAATTCTTATAGGTAGGTACATTGCTGCAAATGCCATGACAAGAAATCCTTTAAACATTTCTAACCAATAATAGGGAAGCAAAGTGATTGTAATTAAGTCTTTATTATGTATTTTTATTAGTAAGTATTGTTATTTGGGGCATGCATAATAACACTGCAACCAGTGTATTTATCACAGCTTTACAATGGAAACTATCTGAAACCTTGAATTTTTGCATTTTGTGAACAGTCTTTACTGCTACTGCAGTCTTATTTGAGATTTAAACCAGTTCTCCCTGTTAAGTCTGGCTGGTAAAGCAATCCACCTTCAAAAACAACTAGGCAAGATTTTGGCACAAACTGCACTCTTAGCTGTAAGTTACATGACACCAGGGGATGTTACCAGTGAAGACATAATACCAAAATCTGTGCTACAACTTGAATTATACCTCGGAAAGGAACACAGTAATTCATTATCCAGCAATAATTTAGAAGCAAAACAGTAAATAACACAGATGTAATTACTGTTTATAATCTTATTTGTTACTATAACTGGAAAAAGATGTAAGAATATCTTTTTTCCTATACAGAATCAGTCATGCTTATAGTAAAGAGCATCATTTAAAACCAGAAACACATTGGAATGCCAGTGCATAAAACAAAGACAGCCAATTGTCTGGGACAGGCCGTACTAGACGACTGATTTGTGACAGTTCAAGAAGCTGCCGTTCTTCGCTATCCATTCTGCCCATTTATTCAGGGTGAATGCCCTATAACAGAAACGAGCATGTGCGCAAGCCTCAGCTATTCCATTTTCAACTAAATACCAGACTTCCCATCAAAACAGATAAAAGGGGATACCAGCATGTGCCTGCCAACACTGCTGCGACAACAGCAACGTAGTACAGAAAGGATAAACAGTGTGAAGCAGCTACCACTGCGCAGCTCTTCCCAGGCACTAGCACCCCTGTGAGCATGAATGGAGACTCTGCCTTTCAGAAGGCATGTTAAGAAGTGCCACAAAACGTTTAAGAGGTAACGGCATTTGTATTTTCAACAACGTGTAAGGTAAGGACAAAGTTTCACTCTTGTATTGGAACTGCACTGGTAGAAGTTCAGACCCACAACTGCCAGACTGACATCTCATCTCATCAAACACATACATCTAATCTAACGCATAAGTGCATTAGAATCTAATGTACAAATGCAACGTTATTGGTTTAGGAAAGTGCCCGTTATCCCCAGCCATTATACAAGTCATTCATAACTCCTTATTTGCACAGACTAAAAGCTGTAGAAGACATGAGAAGAATGTATATGGATATTTACTCAGGATTAAAAGATGGTTTTGTACTACCAAACCACAATTCTTTCTAAACAGATGAAGTACGTTTCTAGTATTGACAGCAGTACGAAAATAGTGTTCCAGGATTAATACAGATTCATGTGAAAACCGAGGAGAAATGCACAATGGGTTAACTAACATGTGGCATCCTGCATCTCCTGAAATTTAAATAAAAATTATTTACGTAAGGTACTGAAGTACGAGTCCTTAAGGATGAAAATCTATTTATGCAGATAACTAGTATAAAACTGACATAGCAATACAAGCATTCTGCACTGCTCTCTCTGGGCTGCCTTAAAGATATTCCAAATTCTGTGGCAAGGTTAATCCTTCTGTGTGGCAGATTCCCAAATTCCTCTACAGTTGCAATGCAGAGGGCTCCTCTTCAACAGGGCATTAAATAAACTTTTTTATTTACAGTATGTAGTTCACAGAACACTAGGAATTATAATTTTCACTAAAAAGAGAAACTTATAAAGGGACAAGAATGTAAATGTTTCCATTATACCCTTACATCTCAAAACTGTGTGACTATTAATACATACGTAAACCTTTAAACAAATACAGTAGCATATCAAGAGCATATCAAGCATATCAGGATGGTACGGACAGGCATCAGCAAACAATGCTGTATTTGAAACAGCACATCCTGGTGAAAATCGATCTCCCGGAGTGAGAATCATTGATACAGTTAATTCTCTTCAATTTTTTCTTTATCCTTCTAGCAAAGGCACCATTCTGCTCCAAAATAGTTTTACTTGCAACAGCAAACTTACAAAAAGTTCTCATCAGTTTAAAACCTGTTGTCACTCAGAAGTGTTACTCTTCATGCTCTTAAAGCCCTTGTACATGCAGCAGAAAATGAATGCCACAATTAGGTCACATCAAGTAAAAAAACGTTTTGCAAAAATATTTTTCATTGCAAAATATGTCGGTTCTGTAAACAACAGGGTACAATTTCATTTCTCTATTAGATCTTATTCCAAGCAGAGGCAAGAGGCAGTAAGAATTAGTAGATGACAGGAGAAGGTGAAGAAGCCTGACAGCTTGACTTTAAACACGAAGAATACAGAATCACAGAATAATTATTCAGGCTAGAAGAGACCTCAGGAAGTTACAGTTTAATCTCCTTCTCAGAGCAGGGTTAACACAGGATTGAAACCAGTCAAAAGACGTTTCAACCAAAATGCACCTTCCCTCTTAAAACACTTGAATTGGGTATATAGTTAATGTGCCCCCAGTAAAGTTAACTCTTTTTAACTACACGCATATTGAACAAGAAAAAATGAGCAACTGGGCAACTGAACGTACATATCTAACCACTTCCTGTAGTTGTGTACAGTTAACAAACCCCAAACCTCGTCATATTAAACCATGCCTATTTTATGGGGAAATAATTTTATACAAGTGTATAGTTCTTGTAAGCACAGGCTGCACTGGTCGCTGTGCAAAATTCCTGAACTGTGAACAGATAATATATATTTTCACCTACTACTGTGGCAAAACTATATATACTCTTCAGAAGCAAGAAACAAGTGCAACAATTTATACATCACTTTTTCATTTTTAATTTAGTAATTATTGAATGGTTCCAGAGCAGGCACTACGTTACTTCAAACACAGTCAAGTATCTTTGAAATAATGTTGAAAAATAACCTCTTCACCTCAGTGTACACACGCGCATATACACATACATACACAAATTAATTCAGAAAATATGTACATATGTGTTTTCAGGAAGCAACTCGAAGAACCGTACCACAAAGAATTAGTTTCTGTACTCTGACACACCACAAATTATAATCCATTTTTCTATGCTAACCTGCTTTAGCAGGGGGGTTGGACTAGATGATCTCTAGAGGTCCCTTCCAACCCCTACCATTCTATGATTCTATGATTCTATGAAAACAGGGTTTAAGGACACAAAATGCCATGCGGTGCTATTTAGTAGAAAATGATCCGGTTAATAAATTCATCTATTTAGTGCTAAAAGAAAACACAGAACTCCTTAAATACAACAAATATTTCAGAATATTTGAACCAGAACCAAAAATATTTCTTGTCCTTGAGCTAGGCAGGCTCTAGTTATTTGTGTTTCCTTAAACCTATCCCCTTAGTAGACATGAGTGAGGAAGTATTTGACTATGAGAATCCAGGATACTGAATTCCCTACTACTAGCTGCAATTCATAGTTGCAAAGATAGCTCAAGAAAGGAGTATCCTTGTTGAATCTGAGTCTGAAAGTCCATCTTCTTGATTAGGCGCCTCATAATCACCCGCATTATCAGCTAATTCAGTGTCTTGATCATCATTACTCTCTGCGCTGTAATCAACTTCTTCAAGGAAGCGAGGCTCATCTTCATCCAAAACGTATGTCGTGGGGCTGTAATGAACAAGAAGTTGCACGTACCACGTTAAAAGTTTTACTTGGAACAACACATTCGGATCATGCCCTGTCCCCATCCTGACACACAATAATTCAAAAATTACCTCAGGGTAATTTTCAGGCAGTTTACCTGAAATAGTATCGATTTTTTAATTGCATGTAAAACAATTGGGAGCCAAAACGATGTTTGTAAGACCCTGAACTAATTAGTCAGTCATACACAACTCATCATCCAAATGTGCCATGACAAATTAGCTGCACATTATAGGCCTACACTAATGGCCTGTAAGAACCTCAAGATAGCAGTATCAGAAGTTCCTGCAGAAGGATAGAACTACATAAAGAAACAGAAGTTGCTATAAGGTATAAATAAGCTAAAAAAAAGACCAGAGTCCAAAAATTCAACCAGAAAACCTCTGTATTGCATTAAAACATGCATTTTACTGAAAAGCATTGTGAGCAATTACACTGTGTATAACAGAGATGACAAAACAAAAAGTCACATTTATGCCTACAACTAAAATTAAGTTCCCATATGAATCACTTGACTCATATCAGGCCCTGACACACTTGCAATCAGTTAAAACTTCAAATTTTTATGTTAAGCCTTGCAAGTCACAGGCACTGGATTTAAGGAACTGAGCCACTGCCCACGGAATGGTCTATGCCCTTAACTAGTAGCCTCCAAGAATAAGAGGACTAATACCTTTAGTGTTAACTGGAGAAGGGTTAAAGCAAAACTCTCTGATCCTCTCACTTCCCTAGGATGGGGTGGCGGGCAGTGGGGGAGGTCATGTATTCCAGACCCAGTTCCTCAGTTTTACTAATCTCCCTTGGGACATAAAAAGCTATCTGCTTAAAAGCACTAACAATTCCTAAATATTTCATAAGTAATTTTGTATTCAGATGAAATCCTAAGAAGGTTTTGTAATGCATTTCACCTCATAATCAAATCATACAGAACTCATACAGAACAGTGAGAATGTTCTTAGTGAGACAGATTACAGGGTACCTGTAGAAATGTTTGCATATTAATTTTGATGAATTTTATCTTAAGGCACACAACAGCCTAGCTTGGCTTTGGCTTTATAATTAAGAGGATTTATTACTGCTTCTTTCTAAAGGTCTTTTAGGAGCTTAAGCGGAGCATCTGAAATCTGCAATGCAATCTCTATTCAGCATTAAAAAAAAAAAAATCACAGTATTCTTCGTCTATCTGTAGCCTCAATGACATGCTACACTAATGTTTCGTGCTGTTGAGAGTTAATTCAAATATTGAGAGAAGAACATACAAGAAGAATTGTTAGTCCTAGCTTAGAAAAAGAGGACAGAAGAGCTAAAACAGTAGGAAAATAAATGATCAAAAATTCAAGTCAGTCACAGTCTCTGGATTTACATTTAAAACAATCTGTATCATGGTTCACTAAACAAGCCTGTACTCATTGAGCCATGCAAAAAGGAATGGTCCACAAAACTAAACACTTACAAAGATTTTTTTTAATCTGTAACTAGGGCAACAACCCACCATGTTGGTTAATGAACTGGGTGTTTAAAACAAAGTTGTTTCCATTTAGGAGATACAAAGACTGAGGAAAATAACTAGTATCTTTGCTAAGATGCCTCTTTCATTTCACAGGTGGGGAACCCAACATACCGTAAGGATACATNTGTTGGTTAATGAACCGGGTGTTTAAAACAAAGTTGTTTCCATTTAGGAGATACAAAGACTGAGGAAAATAACTAGTATCCTTGCTAAGATGCCTCTTTCATTTCACAGGTGGGGAACCCAACATACCGTAAGGATACATGCTCCGCATGAAGAACCTGTGGTAGAACCAACAAAGGAATACAATTTTTCTGGAAATCACTACCCACCAACAGGAAATCACTACCTACTAACACTTCTAAGGAAAAAAGAGATTTTTGGGGAAAAAAAGTTTAAATATTTAAATATTTCATTCACTTAAGGAATAAAATGAAAGGAACTTCACCAAATGTATCCCATACCAACAAGTGCACAGCATTTTTGCAACCTCTGCTTCTAATTGCTTCACACAGATATTGATTTGTTAGCTTTCGTATGCAAGAAATCCACATTGCAATTGCAGAATAGACTGTATAATTCAATTCACAGGAAATGGAGCCATTAAATCTGAACGTTGGCCCAATATTAAGTAATAATTCTGAATACTGAAACAGAAAACTACAGTGAGCTATGTCAAGTATTTTATTAACCATTGACAATGGGATGTTAATGCATTACATCAGGCACTTACAAAAATTCATGTTAGTGAGGTATAATAACAGAATAGTAAAGCTCTTAAAAAATTCTATCCACTCTTTTTAATAAGTGTCATTATTTGGAAATTAAACTCACATAGTTGATCCAGTTAAAAAAAAGCAAACAAAAGAACCTCTTTGAAGGAGAAAACACAGAACTGGACACACAAGCAAACGTGATAGTTGATCTCCTAGGGTGGCTTGTCTGTTCATAGAATATGTCCTATTGTATACTGTCTTGATAAACACACAGGTGTATGCACTCAATATATATTTGTTATATTTGTATACATTTATTTTACTTATTCATGTATGTGTAAGCATGTAGGTACACTCCTAACTTACAGAAATTCACCCACTGTGCACAGTCTTAAAGTCAGTGTGTCTGATGATATTTTAGACATTTGCTCTAGTGCGTGTAGATTCAAAATTCTCATGCAAAACTGAGGGATGCTTTTCATTGATAACTCTCATCTAATAAAACAAAACCCAACATTATAAATTACTTTCTCTGTTCAAGAAAAGTACCATTAGAATAGGTGAGCAGATGTTGTTTTCAAGCTATATAAGCCTTTAACCTAAAAACTGGCTCTGAAATCTGCGCCATAATAATCTTAGCTTTCTACTACCATCCAGGACAATGCACCATGACTTCTCAATAAGTTATTACTGAAAATAAATATTATTATCATATTATTAAGACTTTTTTTCCACTTTCCTTTTCTTGAGTCTTCATTCCCCACAAAATGGTATCCCAGTATACTCAAGGGAAAAACCTGTGTTGCATACCACTCATGTACATTTGCTTTCCAATGGCATGTTTTCTTCTGATGTAGCAAACTTAACTTTCTAGCAATCTTTAATTTAAAGGTTAGCATTAACCTGCAAAGTGTAATTATTACTCCGCTGTTTTACTGAGGCTGGGTCACAAGAAATGTAGAAATCAAAACACCTGAAAAAAATTTCTTGCTGTTTAATCAAATTCTTTATTTGCCTCCCTGCCGCTCTCCACCCTCGGCATATCTTGCGACAATATATTTTTTGCTGCCGTCATGCTGATTCTATGGCTTTTAATTTCCTAACTTTTCCCTTGGGCTGTTTCTAATTAACTTGCTCAAGAATCCCTCTTCCTCTACCCCTACACCTCCCAGTTTTCCTTTTAAAAGGAAACTATTATTTTTCTCAGGTTAGCAGAAGATGTTTATCACACAACTACAGTTCTGTAATGTAAGGGGTGCCATAATGTGTGTATTTTCTCTGAAGTCATGGCAGTTAAAAGAGCATACTACATGAAAACCTGAAGTTTGCAGATTTTCCTTAAACAATGTTTTATAGGTAAACAGAGAAACTCCTAAATATTTGATTACTATGCCTGAAACAATACTGTGGTCTTCATGTTTGTGAAGAACTTTAAGGAGATCCCTTTCATTTAACAAAGAGCATTTTCTACATCACCTGCCACTGAATACACTGAATTTAAAAATGAATGCAACTTTTTTCAAAAACATATTTTAATTATTTGTTTAATGACAATACCTTACTATATTTTTTCTTACTTATATTAATGCTTCAAATATATTAAAAATAAATCTATTCACTAACATTGTATATTCTTTCAAACTAAAATTTTATTTGTCCCTCAAAAGATACACTTGGATTTTTCATTATCCATACGACCCAATTACAGAGAAATTAGTCCACAAGCCAGACACAACCATCACCAATTTCGTCACCATGGAGATCAGCAGTTTTCTGAGAGTACAGGGGAAGTGTGTACATTTTAAAACTTTGGAAAAAAGAAATTAAGAAATACTCCTTGCCAAACTATGGAGAGTTGCAGCTACTCAGGGAGCTGGGAAAGGAAGGAGAGAAAAATCTGAAGAACTAATGATTCCTTTTGAAACTTCACTGCCAGGGGAGAGAAAATTTTAGAGGAGCAGGAGAGTCAGGAAGTATCGCAAAGGAATCGTTGCTCCATACTTTTCCTTTTAATATCCTTTTAGGGCCTATATTCTATTCTAGGGATCAGCAAAGCTGCTATAGTAGGCAGCACCACACATGACGCCACATGTGTTGTCCCCTTCAGGAGCTCTTCACCTATGTGTTTTTCCCAAGTAGTAAGGATATTCCCTCAAGGGAATTTCCAAGGCTAAAGAGGAGAACAATGTGCCAAACTCTTTTCTAAGCCATAAGAAGCTGGGTATCCAAATCCCGTTTAAGTCTTGTTTTTAAATATCTCCACTTTTGGAGTTAAAAGATTTCACTCCACAGCATCATAAAAGGTAATCTCAACACTTTCTTTGTGCTGTCACTCTGAAATACATTTTGTGAAACTCAAAAGTGGATTAATCAAATTGGATTCAACAATCATTGACTGTAGGCCCCGCTAATATTTGGATCATACTACCAGGAATGGAAGAAAAGCTTGAAAAATGGTACATAGAATTTATAACCTGTTCATCACGCTTACTTTTTCTATTTGTCTTTTTTTTTTTTCTAGATTACTAGTTTCCTTATTTTGCCCTAGAGAAGACAAACAGTACTCTGATGCTATGGACTGCACGGAATTAAAGGCAATCACCTTCACTTGGGCCAGAGGAGGGTCTTGTTGAATGTGCACTGCCACCAGGCCCACCAGTGACATTCTGGGTTTCATCTTTGATAACTTTTTTCTTCCAAACTTCTGAAAGGGACAGGCAGGACAAAAGTTGCAGCGCAAGATTCCTTCCTTTTAACTAAGTTGTACTCCTAAGTTACTGGAAGAAAGGCCAAGAAAAGCTCAAACGCTGCATGAGAGTGGGAAGGAAAAAACTTTTACTCCCAGGTAAAGGAGATTTGAAGTATGCAAATATCTGGGCAAAGCATAGGAGCTATTAAGGGGAAGACAAACAAAGCAGGACAAATCCAGTTTCCTTCCGGCAGACTACATACGGACCCTTTGCCAGAAGGTGTTGGACACATTCTCACTGCATGTACCCCTCACTCTGTGCCCCACCAGTCTGATGTCTTTTCTCAAGTGTAAGACTAAGTGCAGGAAACGGATTTTGCATTAAGTTTTTTCTTTCCCACAGCTCCTTTTGGCAGTCTACTTTTTCTACCATTTTCTAGACACTCTGCGTCCCAAAAGCTCAGTCTGCTTCTCTGCTATAATTAAATCAAATTAACAAACAAAAATACACTATGTTCTAGAACACATCAATGAGCATAAAAACAATCACTGTAACGACTAGAATTTCCAAAAAGAGGTCAAGTTATTGCACAAAATATAATTCCAGTAAGTCCTAACATTTATGACTGCAGTCATGTGTTTTTGTTCCATTGCATACAGACCCTATCAAACCTGTCAGCATAACAACTATAATTCTTACTACAAGATCAGTATTACATTTAGCCTAATCTCTTCCATTTGGAACTGGGGGGGAAAAACGTTGGCAAATGGGTTTGAAATAATTAAAGAAAAATAAAGTGTTCAATTCATCACTTAAAATGTTAAAGTGCACTGCCAGAGGGAAATAAATCTACTTATTGCTTTATTTTTTTAAGTCAAATACGTTTCAGACATGGTTCAAAATGAACTCATAGAAACTGAGCCTATACGTAATGAAATACTGGAGACATATTTTAAAATATTAACATCTACTTGGTCATTTTAGGCACAACCAGTAAAACCAAATAGAACTTGAGAATCACTCAAAATTATCTGTAAAAAATAAAAGCAGTGCTTTTGTGTGTTTAGACTTTAAACTTGCCTGTTCATCCTCTAAAGCATTAAAATTGTGTTTTTGTAAAAAGTATTTCCTTTATATTTTGGAAATTACTGGTGTTAATGACAATCTTACTCATTACTCTTCTCTAACATTCCAGGGATGTTACAGCTGTGTAAAAACCACTCTCCTTATACTTCTTATTCATGAACTTATTGCCTGCATTTTCTGTAGGTAGCTTCTCATTAATCTCTAATGGTAAGTAATGAGCCGTGAATCATTTAAGTATGAGGAAAGTATAAGCTGTACTTTTATTATAATAAAATAATGGGAATGGAACTCTGGGCACATAAAGCAAGGAATTATGTGACTGTCTTCTGACTCGTGACTGCCTCTGAAGAAGAACAGAAATTAGCTTTATAAATTTTACTCAATAGAGGCTCTTTTATATTTTCAGCACTCAAGTGAATAGATATCTAGAAAATAGATACTTCAGCTGAGATATTTTTTATATCTTGTCTAGAACTGTAGACAAACACTAAAACTTCAGCAGTTTGGATACAAGGATTGAATCAAAGGACAAATGGATAACATCTCACACATTTGACATACAGGTTTCAAGAGATGCTAATAAAAATCTGTTTTTTAAAGCCCTAAGAAATAGAAAAAATTAAATGAAAATGTGTTTCCTGTTAATTACAAAGAGAGGGACTTCCGCTGCACAGAAAAATAGCCAGATCATTAGCAGGAGAGGGAAGAAAGAGAATCCTACCAAGCAAACCTCTCCTCCAAACAGCAGTGATGTCACATAGAACTAGGGAGCCCACTCTCCTGTGCTTCAGCTGTAAGAGTACCTAGAAACACCAGCCACGGTCTTATCTACATTTCATCATCTTTGGACTGGGAGGTGGGAAAAGGAGAGTTCAAGAGTTTGCTGAGTCTTATTAGAGGTATCACTAGGAGCTGGTACTTATCATATCTATGGAAATTAGTTGTAGCCTTCCAGTAAAACATTCTGGAGTGCTTCTCACATCCCCAAGATGAGAAGAAAAAAATGTGAGTACAGAATCTGAATGAACTGCAACATCTTAAGGCAATGTTCAGTTTTCTTTTTCACTGTACAGGGAAATAAAGCATAGCCTTGAAAACTCATTCAGTGATCATACAAAAGTACTGCTGAAACAGAACCTATAACCACCCTCCAAAAAAAGGGCAAAAACAAACTGTGAAAGACCAAGGGAAAACCCACACTGAACCACACTTTTCTTTGGCTGTTAAAATCTGAATAATCCTCATCCTTTTTTTTTTACCTTAAAGGTTAGCATTAACCTGCAAAGTGTAATTATTACTCCGCTGTTTTACTGAGGCTGGGTCACAAGAAATGTAGAAATCAAAACACCTGAAAAAAATTTCTTGCTGTTTAATCAAATTCTTTATTTGCCTCCCTGCCGCTCTCCACCCTCGGCNACCTATCTACTATGCCCTCGTCCAGTACTTCCTGAGACAGTACAAAGTAGATTTCAATATAATTCATTAGAAGAAAACTGTATTTTAAATAATATTCAGAATAGAGGAACATGGAATTTCCATTAACCCATAAAAGAGCTGACCTTTAACTACAACCTGTTTTACAGTACATGTTTCAGTTCCAAATATAAGTTAGTCTCTAAAAATAAGTAACATGAGACTTCCCCTTTTAGTATCATCATCAATAAACAGTACAAGTTTTGGAACTTTCTGCTGAGACATGCAGTGAGTGCTACCAAAGACAGGAAACTTGGACCCCAAGGGTATCTGGCCCAATTGTCATATGGGCATATTTGTTGGGGAGCAGAATAAAATTGTTCTGCTCTAGACAAACTTTTCCAAGTAATTGAGGCAAAAAGTCTGATGGCCTAACATATATGGCAGAACTCAGCTTCTAAGCCCCTGAAAACACCTATGGTAGTATTAATCCCTTTCTTAAAGAATGAAAGAAGATAACGTGCAAATATAAATGATTATAAGGCACTTTTATTGCTAACAGTGGAGGTACTGTGAACAAAATTACAGTTTCTTACTTATGCAAAAATTACCTATGTACATGTCTTTTACGGCACGCAGTACAGCTATCAAAATAAAAAGGAGTCAACTGTTACACAGATAGCAAATTCCTACTATTGTGCATAGAGATGGGTCATTCCCATCTCAGTATGATACTAGAATTGCAATTAAAAGATAAAAATCTAGTCATATTGTTCTAGATTTACTAGAAAAAACATTTTGCCAGGCACATTTTTCAATGTTTTTAGTTAGAGATGATTGCTTAGGTAACTTTGGTTAAAGAAATCTGTTTGATGATGCATCAGCAGGTACAGAAAAAATCAGTGGCTGTAGGTAAGGCTGCTGTGGTTACACATGAAGTTTAAGAAAATTCACACTTTAAAAAAAGTGACAGGTTAATATTAGGTCAATATTCCAGTAGGAACACAGACAGCAGTATAGTTTGAACTTTTCTCTGAAAAACATTCCCTGTTAAGTCTCTGATTCCACTCCCCTCTTTAAAATAAAAACAATTTCCACTAAATTCAGCGAAATAAATGTCTATATAAATAATTATGATTATCAAATCACTTTTAAGATGAGGTCAGAACACAGCATCAGGTACAAATATACAACATATTTCAGTCTTAATGTCACATTTTAAAGATAAGTTGTTGGAATTTCCACATTTAGTTTCTTGATCACAGATTGTCACACAGATATGCAGTATTGCTAAATCAGCACTGAGAACAAGGAACCTATTTTCTCACTTCATCCTACACATTTTTCTATTTTAGTGTTATTAAAGTAGATTTACATTTAATAGATTTAAGAAACAAACTCATCAGACATTAGAAAAATATAAACAGTTAACAGATTTCTGCAATAAAGTTCAATACTACTTTATGTCAATGTTCCTTATCTGATAAAAATGGTAACATACACAGAATCTAATTTTTTCCACTATCTTAATTTCTTTAGTGAAGAAACATTTGGTTATTACCTTTCACCATCTGCATCTGTGTAACACCCGAAGGTCAGGATTAGGGGAAATTTTTTTTTCCTATATACAAATTCAGTTTTCAAAACACTGAGTAAAGCCATTCAATGACCTCTCTCCAACTTCAGATTTTTGTCCTGCCATACAGTTACTTTTGTGATTTTCATGACCTGGTCTTTTGGGATGGAGACTGAACCTTACTGTTTTTTAAAGTTCCTGAGTACCAGTTACCTTCCTCACACAACACAATTACAAACATTTCCATGTACAGTCTCAATAATATTAACCTTATTATAAGCCTCGTTATTTTTCAGCTATGCTCACATGTGCCAAGTCAACTACACTGTGTTTTTGCGGTAGTAAGTTTTTCTTAGTGCTTTCAGAAAGTCCAGTATATAACAGTCACCATGCCCCTTGCTCCCACCAACAAAATATAAATCAAGTCAGGCCAGTCTTCCCCCTGCCCACAGCATGGTTGTACTTTACATGCAATTAATTTTAGTACATAATAGTTTTTTTAGAGCTAGCTGGATTAATGAAGTATTTTAGCTGGAGAAGGAAGTTCAAACCATGCATGTCTATTCATATCCCTCCCTCTAGGATTTGCTTTATTTCATAACATCAAACAACCCACCTTGCCATTTGTTCCTTTTCTTATCAACCACTACTCAAGTTTGCTATCAAACGGAAAACAGTAACAAACTTTTACTCACGGGAGGCACTTTCATACTCATCATAAACAATGTGCTTTAAAAGTCTAAAAGGGAATAACCGTTAAATCCTAAGGATTGTGTTTACGCTTGTACATACTTTCAAAGTAACTGATCAACTTGTGTACGGACTAACTACGGAAATCCCATTCCAGAATCAGGACCATAACCATTACCTTTACAGTAAAGTTTAGTTTCACTGAAATGAGAAAATCTCTCTCAATGAACGATTGTGCTGATCAATTGAAAGTTTCAGAAATATTAGAAAGCAGTAATCCTGTTCTTAGTTTAAAGTAACATCTAGCACCAACATTTAATACAGACAACAGTTTTCTACTTGTTTACCACAGCTTCCCCTAATTGCCTACTGTTTGCAGATAGGTTAGAATCTTAACCACAGTGGTAAAGCATAACCAATTGCTTCTCGCCCTACTATCCTGGAAAGAAAGTCAAGAACTATAGTTACTATTTTTATTTGCTTCCTTTAAATATCTTTAGAACTGCATTTTTTGTGCATACATTCACACAAAGCAGTATGTTAGAAAGCTAGCTGGTATATGATGTCTCACCCTTTTATACCCCATCTTGATACTGAAGTGTTTCCGATGTGTCTTTAGCTCTCTGGCAGATACTATGGGGGAGCGACTCATGTATGACATTCCTCAACTCAACAGGTGCTGTTTTAAGGCCATGCTATCGTGAGTAACATTGACAAACTGAGAAATCCAGCACATTAGTTTTTTCCAAAGCACAGTCACTAATTACCTGTGAAGAGGGATGCTAACTTTCTCCAGAGAGTCAATATAAAATACAGATTCTGTATCAGAAACAGCTATTGATATAAAGTTATGTGGATATCTGGAGCTGTTTTTCAGTGCCACCCTGATAATTAATTACTCACAATCACATCTTCATTCAAAACGCCGTAACTGAGGCTCAGTATTTCAAAGACAGACATTTATAGTGAAGCTTATAATAATAAAATTGACAATGATATAACACTTATGTATTGAAAAAATATTATAGTCTCAATAACATATAATAATAATTGCAAATGATAAAAAAGTAAAACTTTTAAAAACTGTAAAGTATGATAAATAGGTGTAACACGCCAGTATTCAATTTTGAAGTTCAACATCCTGCACCAACGCACACAAGGAACTCAAGAAAGCAACACATGCCCTTGCTGAAAGACTGTCATTCAGATGTCATCCACAACAGCTGTAAGGTGAAACTGCCTTACAGCCAGCCTGTATTTATATGTATTTACAAAATTATTAAAGCGCATATGGCAGAAATGCCAAAGGATTAGGAGCTTGACTGTGAAAGTTCTGAGGGAGAGAAATGCAACTAGACTATGATTTTGGAACCTTATATTCTAATTATCTAAATTAGCACTCCAATTTGAAGCTGTCCACAACAGCAGCACTCGGCAGCATCTTTCAAGGACAGACTTAAACACACTTCCTCCTTTTCACAGGAACACATAGTGGTTGAGGTGGGAAGATACCTCTGGAGGTCATCTTGTCCAACACCCCTGTTCAAGTAGGGCCACCTACAACAGGTTGCCAAGGACCACGCCCAGACAGCTTTTGAGTATCTCCAGGAATAAAGACTCCGTATCCTCCGTGGGAAATTTGCTCCAGCGTTTGAGCACCCTCATAATAAATATATATAACACCATTATAAATATATAATGCTTAAATGGAATTTCCTCTGCAGTTTGTGCTCACTGCCTCTTATCCTGTCACCAGACATCACTGGAAAGAGTCTGGCTCTATCTTCTTTACAACCTTCCTTCAGGTATTTGTACACCTTGATATGATGCTCCCTGAGCCTTCTCTTCTTCAGACTAACAGTTCCTGCTCTCCCAGCCTTTCCTCCAATGGGAGATGATTCAATTTCTTCATCATCTTAGGGCCCCCTCACTGGACTCTCCCCAGTATATGCACGTCTCGTACTGGGGAACCCAGAGCTGGAAACAGTACTCCAGGTGTGGCCTCACCAGTGCTGAGAAGAGAAGAAACATGTCCCTCAGCCTGCTGGCTGCATTCCTCCTGATGAAGCCTAGGATACCATTAGCCCTCTTTGCAGCCAGGGCACATTGCTGGCTCGTGTTGAGTGTCCATGGCCTTTTCTACAAAGCTGCTTTCCAGAAGTCCAGCCCTTAGCATGTACTGGTGCATGGGGCTGTTCCTCCCTAGGTACAGGACTTCGCACTTCTTGCTGAACTTCATGAGGTTTCTGTCGGCCCATTTCTACAGCCTGACAAGGTCCTGCTGAATCAGCCACTCCTAGTTTGGTATCATCTGGAAACTTCCTGAGGGTACACTCTGCCCCATTGTCCAGATCATTAATGCAGATGTTAAACAGGAGTGGACCCCGTATTGTGTCCTGGGGTACATTGCTAGTTACTGGCCTCCAACTTTGTGTTTCTGATAATCACCCTCTGGCCTCAGTTGTTCAGCCAGTTTTCAATCCACGTCACCGTCTGCTCATCCAGCCCATACTTCATCAGCTTCTCTATAAGGATCCTATGGCAGACTGTGTCAAAAACCTTACTGAAGTCAAGGCAGACAATATCCACTTCATTCCCCTCATCTACACCAAGCAATTTCATTGCAGAAGGTTATTAGGTTGGTCAACTATGACTTCCCTTAGTGAATCCATGTTCACTACTTATGATCTCCTCCTTTTTCCTGTGGCTAGCAATGCCTTCCAGCGTTAGTTGTTTTATCACCTTCCCAGGGATGAAGGTGAGGTTGACGGGTCTGTGGTCCCCTGGGTACTCCCTCGCTCTTCTTGAAAGTAGGAATGACATTTGCTTTCCTCCAGTCTTCAAGCACCTGTCCCAATCACCATGAACATTCAAAGATTATTGAGACTGGCCTCGCAGTGACATCAGCCAGCTCCCTTAGCATTCATGGGTGCTCATCAGGACCTACGGAATTATGTAAGTCTGGTTTGCTTGAGTATTCTCCAACTTTTTCCCCTTCCATCAGAGATAAGTCTTCCGTGGTCCAGACCTTCCCCAGTCTCTGGGTCTTTAGATTACTAAAAGCTGGTCTTGCTAGCAAAGACTAAGGTGAAGAAGGTATTCAGTACCTCAGCCTTTTTCATGCCGTGTCAACAGGGCTCCTGCCCATTCAGTAGTGGGTCCACATTTTCCCTTTTACTACTTACGCACTTACAGAAGCCTTTCTTGTTGCCTTTAACATCCCATGTCAGACTCAATTCCAGGTGGACTTTATCTTTCCTAACTGTGTCTCTGCGTATTCAGACAGTGCCTCTATACTCCTCCCAGGTTACTTGTCACTGCTTCCACCTTCTGCGTATTTCCTTTACATGTTTGAATTTTGCTAGGAGCTCCTCATTCACCCATGCAGACTTCCTGGCATTTTTACTGACATTGGGATGGACTGCTTTTGAGCTTGGATGATAACCTTGAATATCTATCAGCTTTCTTGGGCCACTCTTCCCTCCAGGGTCTTATTGCATGGGACTCTTCCAAGCAGATCCCTGAAGAGACAAAAGTGTGCTCTCCTCAGGTTCAGGGTTGTGAGCTTGCCTTTTGCTCTGCTCCCTCCTCTTGGGAACCTGAGCTCCATAATCTTGTGATGACTGCAGCCAAGGCTGCCTTCAGTGTTCACATCCCAACTGGTATATCCTGGTTTGTGAGTACCAGATCCAGCAGAGCACCATTCCTTATTGGTTCTTGTATCACTTGGGCCTGTAAGTTGTCATGAACGGTCTACAGGAAGCTCCTGTATTGCTTATGCCCTGCTGTTCCTCCAGCAGATATTGGGGTGGTTGAAGTCCCCGATGAGCACTAGGACTTGCAAACATGAGGCTGCTTCTAGCTGTCTGCAGAAGGCCTGATCCATTTGCTTTTCCTGGTCAGGCAGGCTACAGCAGCTACTCACTACCATGTCATGCAGAATGATCTGCTCTTTAATCCTCACCCATAAGCTCTCAGCTGGCTCATTATTCATCCCCAGACAGACCTCCATGCACTCTAGATGCTCTCTCACATAATGGGCAACTCTCCCTCTTCACCTTCCCTGCCTGTCCTTACTTAAGAGAGCCTGCATCCCCTTTCACTACAGCACTCCAGCTGTATGATGCATCCCGTCATGTCTCTATGATCCCAACAAGATCACAGCCCTGCAACTGCATTCAGATCTTTAATTCGTCATATTTATTCCCCATGCTGCACGCATCAGTGTGCGGGCATTTCAAAGAGGCACCCCAGCATGCTGATTTCTAAGAATGGCCTGTGTTTTTTCCATATGGTGCCCTCACAGGCACTTCCTTGCTTACATGGATATACTTGAGAAAAAGCGGTAAAGCAATACTATAAATAAGAGAGTCAAAGTGACTCCTAACTATTTAGTATTTATGAATAAGTGTGATACCTGGTGAAGAAGTTTCCCCACAGCCTCTTTGTGTACCTCTGTGTGTTAAGGCTAATTCAGCTGTTCCTACTGCCATTCTAGACTGAAGCCTGTCTATACTACTCTCAATCTACTGTGGAGATTCCTGCAACTTCCCCAGATGACTATTCCAGAACTTCATTTTTGCTTGCCATATAGAATTTTTACCTCAAGTCTAGACTGACTTTTCCATGTAATTTAAGGCCATTACTCCTGGTTATGTCTGTCCTAGAGTAAACAGACTCTTTGCACCTGTCTCCTTATATTTAAAGGCAGGTGTCATGTTCTTTCCTCCTCCTCAATCTCCTAGTTTTCCTTTCCATTTTGATAAAGGCCTTCTGAGGAAAATTGTAATCAATTTTATTTGCTACAGTAAGACTTCCTGTATCATGAAGATGAAATTCCATCTGGTGATTTCTCTCAAGAGCTTTACAGTATAAAACATTGCCCCTTCTCCCCAGCTTTATGTCAAGGAATATATCTATCTGACGTGCACTATACAACTTTTTTTCAAGCATCAACACACCTCCTTGGCAGTTAACTAATTTTTGTTCTCTTTGTCAATGCTTACTTCTCATCCCAAAGAACAACTGAAATGCCTATTAGACAGTAAGCTCCTCATATATTTCAGAAGAATACAAAACAGATTACCTTCAGACAATACATATTCAGAATACCTGACAATACATCTAAAACAATACATAAGCAATTCAATTTTTTTCTCCTTAGGCTGATCCCTGTCCATGAGACAAACCCCACCGAACCTGTTTTTCTAATTCAAAAGCTTAGGACAAGAGAGATGCTTTCCATAGGTACTCGATGGCTAACTATCTCAGCCTCTGGCATAACTGCAGTGGAAGCAGATTTTCTGTGCTAATCGCCCTGTAGTATTGCTCGTTAAACTACTATGCTACACAAACAGACAAGCAAGCATCTAATTCAAGCAAAGCAGTTATATTAATTACAATTTAGTTACATCAATTCATTCTAATGGGTAACTTTTCAACCAAGGCAAGGAATAAAAGTAAGAGAGTTCAAGATCATTCAGTTTATCTCTTCTCCCCATTATTTTTTAAACAGTATACAGGTAATGAAATATGGTTTTGCACTTGCAAAAACAAGGATGCTAATATTTTATTTAGACTTTTAAACTATATCTTACAAGGCAGACAGAAATTCATCAAAATCAAATGAAAACTTAGAGTGAAATACTGAACAGTAATGTTATAAGAGCTGAGCACAGCTCTCTGCTGCTGCCACTGTTTTGGTATCAATGTTATATTAGTACAGTAAACTACACCGAGGCATTCTTAGTGATCAAAATGTGTTTCGCTTGCACTGGAGACACGATGCTAATGCCATTTCAACAGCTGTAGAGCACTTTCTGTTTTTTCAGCATCTGCCATATGACTTTCTCCCAGTCGGCCTACCTACACTTTCGCGAGGCTTACACACTGAGGGGGCTGGGTTACTCCAAAACCTTTTTCTGATTCTCCATCTTCCAGGAATCACTAACTCAACCTTCCCCAAGCACAAATTTGATCTGACAGTAAAAATCCAGCCATTACAAGCATGCTAAAGCTGCACAAGTGAGCAAATGATAATGGGGGATTCAGCCATCACTAGTCACTAGAGTGACAGATGTCTAACACATCATAGCTACTTTTCATACACTTTGAACCACTTCCTCATGACACTATCCTATTGTCACTCCTATGGTTTTTAGAACCTTTTAGCTTGTACTTCACTTTTCATTATTATTTGTAAATGCTAAGCATGAACACAAGCTCCAGTCTTCCTCAGTACTCCACATTCTGACAACACTTACGTGTTTATTTGCTGGAATTAAACATCATCTCCCCCTTCCATAAAGTACCACAGATACCCTTCCATATCTCTGCTAGTTTTGCATGGTCTACAGACAAATTACTCATTAGTCTAGCATCTAATGAAAGTTTTAGCCTCAAGAATCTCCTTGTTTCAGTTGCACAAAAACAATAATGAATTTCATTTTTTCCCCAAATTTCCATGGTATTGCTTTAGCTAAGTTGGAGCTACTGCCAAGGCTACTATAAAAACATTTTCAGCTCTAAGTATGCCAAGTGATAACATATTACAGTGTGTAAATCTTACTCTTTTCTAACTTAAAAGTTTTCCTGAAATCCAGAACTCTGCTTTTTAACCTTTAACTAGATTTTCAGAAAGAGATGCTTGCATATTTGAAATCACTTACGTGCTGTGTATCCCCAGCTACCATGTAAATGTGGATACTTAGTGATTACATGAATGGAAACATGCAATACTATGTATACTTTTGCAAGCCCATCTTGCGCTTTAAGAATTGGCAACTTGATAAGCTAGCTACTGAGCACATACATTTCATTTGTCACCCAAACCTTCTTTCACACATTTTAAATTCTTTAAATGTTATATATCTCTACCAGAGGAGCAAAAAGCAAAAAAAAGCTTGGAAGAAAAACTTAACAGTTCTTACAGTGCTTTAATTCAAGTACGTTAAGTCTGTCTAATTATATTTTTAATACTGTAGCTAGTAGTAAAAAAAAAATACTCTCAAGGAGACAATTGAGACCTAAGACCTACCGAGTTTTACTGCATGTAACAACTCCCCAAAGACGTTATAATTGTCAGTTTTTATCCCAGCAACAAATGTGACATATAGTGTAACTCTGTATTTATTGTTTTCTTTAAAAGGTTGAAGCGACTGAATTAACACAATAGGTTTCAAATATATTCAGATTATTTTTAAACTGTTGGTCACAGCACATCAACATTATTTTTGATGAGTGGAAGAACATTCTTAAGATAATTTTTACCTCGCTTCAGAAACTGAAATTCTTCCTGGAAAAAAAAAAAGTAAATATAATAAATGTGTACTACCTTGTCACTTTACAGCTTGACTCAATCAGCTCATTTTCAATATCCAACAGACTAGAAGGCAGATTGTATTCCAAAGGTGAGGCCATTCTTTTTAAACGCAGTAAGCCAATACAGAACTTTGCTCCCATCTCCTCCAGTTCTCTTGTCCCTATCTGCAATCCCTAATTTAAAAATAAGATTTAAAAATACAAAATAGGTACATGCAGATGGACCCAAACATCCTGCAGAATTACCATTTAAAACACATTTTGTTATTTTATTTAATACACTCCCTTGCTCTAAAGACAGAACAAGTAAGAACTGTAAACACTTAGCAAGAGTATCAGAGAAAACTCAGAAAATAACTACATGATTCCTCTAAGGCTGGACCGACATTCTGGACACATCCACATTTCTTTGAGGTTTCCTAGCTCATACTTCTAGCACATCAATATTAACAGGACTTTATCCAGTGATTGTGGAAGACAGAGATCGTGTCCAAGTTTATAAGTATAAATTACTTTTAAAACTTGAGACAAAATTTATAAAAAGGAATTTAAAATACAAAGATTTCAAATACAAGATTGAAGTTCCATCAGAATGAAAAAAATGAGTGAATTCATATTGTAGCTGTGGTCAAGTTTATTGCTACATTCTGACACAAAAATAATACTATATAAGGCAACAAAATTACTCCTTGACACAAACGTCTCTTCCCCTCCTATACATTAGAGGCTTCAGGTGTTAATTCTGAAAACACTTATTCATATATTTAGTAATTAAAAACAACAAACAAAGTATCAAAAGCCATAGCTGTTTTCTAACTTGAATGATATACCAAGGCATTTTCCTCTGCAAGGGTATCCAGGAGGTAGAACTTAACATAATATTCTCCAAGTTTACATACAGCAGTACTGTATGTAGGGACAGAACTTCTGACGTCAACTACTTTATGAAAAGAGAATGATGTTCCAGAGTGGCCCTCAACAATTGTGGAATTGGCTAGTACTGACTGCATATACACTAACAAATTCAACGTCATGACCCAACTCAATCTCCCCCTTTGCAACCTCTGTATCTCAGGAGAATTTAAATGCATTCTTTTTTAGTCCAGAACTTCTAAGCCTCTTAAGGTAAAGGGTAGTTAAAAAGGAGCTTTGACAAAACAAGAAGGGAAGCAGAAGAACCAGGAATTGGTGGTAAGCTAAGTCATCAAGTAGAAAAATGCATGAAGCAGCATGAAGCAAAAAGAACGGAGTAGGAATTTTTTTACTAAAAGCTAAAACACACACACACAAGCTTTATATACATTGCCACACCGAAGCTGTATTTCAAAATGCAAAGTTTAAAAGAAAGTGTTAGGTTGCCCCAGAAATGGTACAGTCCACACATTCTTCACATACTTCTGTTTTGAACATATGCACACTTTATTAATGGAAAGTTTGATTTTCTTCCTCTTGTAAGTTCTGTTTTTTCCCTTGGTAGTCTTCATAAACAAGGTGCTTTTTAGTAACAAGAAGGCTAAAGCTATATCCACTATTCTAAACAGTGTCATCCACCAGCCAAATGGTACAGAAACCTGTTAGCAGTGAACAAGAGTTGGATATTTGAGTATTATTGTTAATAGTAATACTACTTACCTCTTTCATAATGCTTTTGTGCTGTAGGTTTCAAAGCACTTTATTAATAAAGGAAGAATTATCCTCACTTTACTGATGGAGAAATGGAGGCAGAGAGGGTTGAAGCGATTTGCACAGTGTCTCACAGCATGTCACTGACCCCGCTGGGAACAGAAATCAGTTCTCCTCACTCTCAGTGCAGTACCTTATCCAGAGGCCAATTTTTTGTTTTTGTTTTGTATTTGTTTGCACGTCAGTAACATTCGAAGACCCCAATCATAGCTGGGGCTCCACTATGCTACTCACAGGAAGACACAGTCCCTGCCCCAAAGAGATTAAAATAACATTAAGGACAAGAGGCAACAAGTATGCAGAAGAGGAAGGAGAAAGGTAACAGCAATCTCACTGTTACAGATTACTAACGTGCACAACTTGATGATTCAGAAAATTTTCCAGTCATTCTCTACATCCGTTGCTGTTGTAGAAGTTATCGTTAGTTGGCAGATTCCATTACAGTATAATAGGAGTGGCTCTAAGTTGAAAAAGGAGAAGAGTACAGTATGCAAGAAAGTGCAAAGACAATTGTTAGAAAGGTAAATAGCGTGTGCATGTTCCATGGCTGCTTATTTTCAGCACAGCAGAAAGAGGATATAATTAAAGAGACCCCTACATGGATCAGATGGGAGGTGGGTAACTGTGAAAAGCCTGGATGACAAAGTTTGAAATTACTATACTGAAGAGTCTACACACTTGTGGTAAAAGCCCATGCCAAAGTCTAGATCTGCTTCTGTCATTTCTTTAAATCATAATGGAGAATACAATACCACACAGCTGCCAAATACCAAATTTCTTAATCCACTGTTATTCTTTCATCAGTCAAATCACTTAGTCTCCATGAAACAAGAGACCCAAAGCCTGTTTCAGGATGTAATAATAAACAGTTGCCCTAACTAAGAGCACTGATCTCAATATCATTTTCACTGAAGCCTTGATTACACTCTTCTTCTTGATCTTTTAATCACTTTCAATGGTGGTTCTTTTACCTTTAACTGTGGCCTGTTAAAGTTCCTTAAGTGTTACAAGCATTGCTTTTAAGCGCAAGTCACCTGGAAGTAGCTGGTTTTTTTTTTTTCCTTAAACATGCACTGAATTTCATTCTTTTTTCTTTTTATTTTATACAACTGATTGTTTTCTAGACAGTAACATTTTAGATGGCTGGTTGAAGTCTTCCTTACTAAGTACATCAGGAAAATACCTCCACATGAACAGAACGTCTCAGTGATGAACTTTGCTACCTGAAAGCAAAGATGCAAAACAGAAGCACAACAGACTGAGACCTCAAGTTGAAAAGAATCTTTCCTGTAATATGTTCTTAATAAGTTGAAAACACCCATACTAAGATTTAGAGAAATCAGCTGGACAGTAAAATATCATCTTTTTCTTCTGCTTTCTTATTCAGCAGAGGCTATAAAGATGTAAATGTTTTTGAGAACTCAAAATCTAGACACTGAAAGACCATGGTAATTGACCAAGTTTGTTGACGGAATCCGTATCTCCTAAAGTCTTCTCTTTATGTGCATAATAAAATTTCCAGATAACTGGATCTTTTCTATTAACTTTAAAATTAAGTAATACTCCCAAACTTCAATTAATCTCCAATCAGGAAAGGGATTTATTTCAGTTTTCAGGTGGTTTGAATTATTGAAGAAATTGTTCTTTTGCTGACATTTTGATTATTTTCCATAGTAGATCTTGGAGCATCTTTTCACCTCAATGTTCACTTTTCAGTATCTTGAATCACAAATGACTGCACAATATTTGCAGCACTAATTCTCAACGCACTACAAAGACCCCATGCAAGCAGTGAGAACAAGATTGCTTCCAGAGATAACTCTGTCACCAGGGATCCTAAATTCAGTTAAGAATTGCTAACTTCAGTTCAACAGCTTCCTGGCTGGAAATAGTCTAGCATCACCATTGCCTGAGTGAAATAAAAAATAATAAAAAGAAAAATCGATGTTCTGATACTATCCAGCTTTGACAAAGACTCAGCGTTACTTCCACAAAGAACAGAATTGCTGAGTAATCCTTTTTGTGCTTCGAACAAAATTCGGTGATGTCAAATGACGAAGACTGGAAAAGTGCTTCAGACCTTTACATGATACACAGTCCCTCAGATCAGAAAATGTCATATCCTTTGGCATGGGAAGCAGGAGCAGAGGGAATTTCTACAGTTTAGCTCCTCTCTGTGTTTTGAAGTAACATAATATGAAATATGTCATCTAATTTATACCACAAGCTTATTCACAGACTTGCTGGCCCCAGTCCCTCCATGAAAAAAAAAAAAAGGACTGAGCCTTTTCATCTCTTTGATCTTCTCACTGGAGAAATGTTGCTCTTTTCTTGTTCTGTCTAGTCATCATGGCCTTTTAGATACATTTTCTTAGCTGGTTTGAGCATTATCATAGTGAAGAAAAAATGAAGAATCTCAGGATGACTAAGACCTCACAAATTGTTTTATTCCAAATAAAATGAATGACAGAACAGCAATTTGATCTCATCAGCTGGTTTGTATTACATAGAAGATGCTCTTCCCTTTAGAGTAAATGACTTTTCTACAGAATTCAGCCATGTTTTTCCTCCCTTACTGAAGAAGGGCTTTGCAGGTTAAGGATCTTGAAAGTCTGTCACAAAGCATCTTCAATTCACCTTTCTTAAGAACTTTCTGCAGCAACACTGCTAAAGACATCAAGGTTGATGGTTGTAAGAATAATCTAGTAGCTTCAAAAGCAGCAAGTTGGATGAGTTATCATTTGTTAAAACTCCATAATCATTCATCTGAGGAATAACGGAATATTCTGACAACAGCAGGAATGCTTCTCTTGTTAATTGACAAAATTAGCTCATACATTTAGTAGTTACAGCTCTACTGAAATTCCTATCAAAATATCTAACTTTCTTCTGTCTAAGGAGATAAGCAGGGGTACTGGAGCATATGTTAATACATTAAATATACCTTGTTCCAACTATTTTTTTTTGTTCCTCCCTCCTCTCCCATCTTGCACTTGATCCCAGTCTTCTGATTCTCTTTTTGTCAAGCACCTTATTTGAGGCTTGTGGCTGTTTTCTTGATTAGCATTCCTGAACCTTATTTTCAAGCAGAGAAAACTGTGACTTCTTCCAAGAATGTTCACTTTAAACATTTGCTTCAATCTATAGCTAAATTTAACTCAGTGACAGAAGCTGCAGCTCAAATGTTAGGGTGGTGGTTCTTTTTTACCTACAAATATTTCCTTTGAAGTAAGTTTTCTACTAGAAAGAAACTATGAACAGGGTCATCTTTTGTTTTCAAATATCCAGCCCTGTTAACACTTTTGAAGGAGACAAATTGGAAACAAGTTTTAAGTCAAAGAGTCAAATAACTATAATGAGTTCAGAGATGTGTAATTTGTAGTTTTGGTAAACTGATATGAAAGAGTTTTGATTTAGAAGCCTGTTTCTGCAGCTTCATAGGAAAATTCTTTAAGTGACACTACTAAATACCTGCTGAAGAACCACGAACTGCCATGGTGAACTCTGAAATTGCCATGTGTAAAGGAAATTTTTATTCTAGTATTGGTATTTATTAGTACTCAATTAATTTATTAATACTCTACTGGAAAGAACAATTATAATTTTAACTACATGCATACACATGTGTTACAGGCAATAATTAACATTAATCTTGTTAAAACAGCCAATAAGCATAACATACTGGGGGGGGAGGTGAATAAGTGACAAATGAAGACTGCTATGCAATCTATAATATTGTGAGTTATGTAATTTTACTCTAACATTAGTGTACACAGATGCCTTAGAAGAGTTTTAGAAGCTTAAATCAAGCAAGCAAGTGTGGTTATAGAACACGATACCAATGCAAATGGAAGAAATGATAAAGCAAGAATTGTTTAACTGATATATTTTCTCACCTTATATTTGCCCTGGTCACATCCACATAACGTGCTTTCCATCGTGTAGCTCCTTTGTACTCCTATCTCTCTCCAGACAACAACTCGTGCTGTTGATTCCTTGGACTTTTCCACTACAAAGCTGCAGCTGCCCATGCAGAATGCTGGGGCAGTTTGGCTCAGGATCTTGGGAAGTGCCTGCAGGACAGCAATTTGAAAAATACAGTGATTCTTTTATTTCACTTATGGAAGCAACAGGGAGGGGAATATTCAACCACAAACTGCTATCAGAAAATTTCGTTGCAATTTGAATTAAAAGAACAAGTATGAAAACATTTCTCCATCTTGAGTTTTCAAAACCCAGTGTGTTGTTCAAGTGACAACAGGTTTGCATTTTCCTACTTATTAAAATCATTTTTTTCAGATCCAATCACTAAATTAAGTGTTAGTCATGTGGGTGAGAATCAGGATCAAAATAATTCTTCAGGTGATCACCATCTCCTTCTAATTCACCTAGCTAACTTTGCTTGAATTAAGTGTACTACATATCCCATATAATTAATTCCATTTCAGACTGTTTCAACAACCCAATTTGCAGACCTAACACAGGCAGTATTTTACTAATGCATAAAATAAATCTGTATTCAGTAAAGCACTAGGTACATAATTAACTTCAAGAATGTGAATCACATTTCAATATAACTGTTTACACGACAGCTTTGTAAAAAGACAAGAGAGTTATGCAAATGTATGTATTTGACTAATGCTAAATGACTACATTCTTTCCAGCTTTTATTTGTATCAGTTAAGCCAAAACACATGACCACTTTGAATTTACTATTTCAGTAGTACACATACTGTTATTAATCTAAGCTTGCCCAAACATTTCAGTCCACCTTTTTGAAATCAAAAGCCTTTTTCTCCACAACTCTTATTGCCTATTGTCTTTTGCATGCTATGGTAGTGCAGGCTGAAGTGACAAAACCCCATAAAACGTGCTGAGCAGCAGATGTGAATGACATCGGACTCAGCACCCAGGAAATCACACAAGAAAATTAAGGAGCGATAGATTTTTTTTTTAAAAAGTGGGTGAGATATAACAAAAAAAATCTGAAAGCACCTGTACTCATTTAGATTCACCGATGCATAACAAGCGTTATAGCATGCATTCACATGCTTTTCAAGGTTAACTCCTGCATCTTCTCAAAAAAACCCACTGGGTTTGGACGCATTAGGTAGCACAGATTTGCAATTGCCACAAGGTGGCAGTGGAGTTACACAGAAGAAACAGGTAACACGTAATTCTTGTTAAGTCTTGGACTTTTTGAAAGCTTATACAATGCATCAGGGATGTGATTTCTCCAAGTTTATTATGCATATGTATTAGTGCACATAGCTTAACTACACATCTTTATAAGAGGAACTTTGTCTATTTCCACAGACAAAAACGAGTATTTCTCAGAGCAATACAGTATTTTTATTTTCTTGTTGCTAGAACGTTGTTTGCCTTGCTTAAATAACTTTTTTTCATCCAATAATCATAAATGTAGAGAAGTATATTTTCCATGGATTTACTACAACGGTAAGGTTGAACATAGAAAAGTGTGTATTGGTACAAAGACTCCCCAAAATTAAGCACTCGACTAACATCAAAACCTTATCTGTATCAGTGTACAATGCTTAAAGCTCTCAAAATACTTTTAAGTACACCCAGGAACTAAAACAAGATAATTCTAAGTAAGTCTGCTTACGCTGCAAAGTCACTATGTGCACACAACCATTTTGGAAAGTTATTTGAAAAGTATATTCCAAATCCATGCCAAGTGAAAAAGGTACAAACTTACCCTGTAACCAGGGTCTTCTATCAGGTCACAAGCAGCAGCGTTCACATTTGTGTGCCACATTGTCTCTTTGATGCTACAGCCATACATAAATACATTCTTTTTACGAGAGTGACCATGATAATCACAGTAGACCTACAATAAATCATTTGGCAAAATAAAGCCAAGGCATATGGAATTAACATTTTATTTTATCAAAGAAGGACAAATAACAATTTTTACTTGCACTGTTGAAAGTTTCAAAGAGTTAAGAAACGTAACCCCTTATATAATTAAGTTGTTCATTAATGCAAAAAAAACTATGATTCATCTAAAGAAGGTTTAAGCTTCTACCCTAGCAAAGGAAACAGATTTAGATCTAAAGGTTTGCAGAAGACCAGTTCTCCAAGTCAAATTTAAGTGTGACACAGTTTACAAGACCATCTTAAAATGTTTATTTTACAGAATAGCTACATAGACAAGGTTAAAAAGATTCAGGATTGCTTACACTCACATACTCACCAAAGGTAAACGTTTTATAGCAGCCAGATATTGCAGTAACCCTTTAGCATGGTAAATCGTAGGATGCAGATCTGGATTTGGATTTTGCCACTGTCTGTTTAAATCTTCTCCACTTAAAGAGCAACGGTGGCTATTGTGAGGGGTGGAAAAACGCATGATGTAGTCTGCATTATACTTTTAAATAAGCCTCCCCTCCACCTCAAGTTACCCTTGTCACCACTGCTTCTTTGGAAGGAGTCTGGTAAGAAACAAACTTCAGTTTTCTAACATGCTAATTAACAGAAGTGTTTGGGGGTTTTTAAGTTATGTTACAGAAAACCTAAAAATAAATTAGAAGTAGCTTCCCATATGGAGTTAATTGTAACCTTGCTTGTTTGCTGTTGACACTGAAGGCTTGTGATTCTATTCAAATGCTAGTTCAAAATCAGTAATTTCGATCTTTACAGTTTTGGTGTCTTGATTTCTGTAACATAAAGACCAATGTCAGCAAGGAGTATAAAGTTGTCAGGAGACAAGTAGATCGGAGAAAAACAAGAACCAAAAAAACAACCAAAAAACCCACCAAACAAATAAAGATCATCTCTGTAGCCAGTCGATTATCAGCAAGAACTTTTAAACTCGCTGAAATTCATGTTCATGCAGTCATTTTCAGTACAGTTGTCTTTAGATTTTGTCTGATGGGATAGATTTCTTAATTGTCCCTGTATTAAACTTTCACTTGTATTCTGAATGATTTAAATCCAAGTGTTCTGTTATGTGCATGTTTTTACATATATAAAGACAGCATTCTACTCAAACCCATAATTGGCTCTATTTTTACTATTTTCTTCACAAAACCTTTTGAAATACTACCCCCGTAACTAGGTAAGAAGGAACTGCAGATTCACCATAAAAAAATTTCATTTCATGTGAACCCCCTGTAACCAAGTAAATATAGACAGCTGAATGCTTACCCATAGCCATATCAAAAGGTTCAGAAATACCCCTTAAATTTCTTAAGACAAGTGGTAGTAAGTGAAAGAATTACCATTAATAACTTTAATCAAATCAGGATACTCTCTTACCCTTTCTCTTGCACATCTATTAACTTTCCCCCTTGTAATAACATTTGACAACAACCATTTCTATAACATCCTTCTAAAAACTATAATAAAAAGAGAAAAATTACGTAAAAAGCTTTCTCAGATACTGTTCTTTTTCAGGAGAAATACAAACTTGTTTAGCTTTTTCTAAAAGCAGCTGTGCTCTTATGTAACACACTACACCTATCCAAGACTGTAGTTTAGAGAGACAACTAAAATGCCATGTCAAATCACATACGAATGATTACTATACATGAACAACTGAAAATACTTTTTATAAAACTGAAATTCAGGGAACAATGCATCTGCCTTTAAAAAGGCAATGGAAAGTACTAGTAATTTTGTAAGTGGGGTTTTTTTTGCATTTCTATGTTTCCAGGATTAGTTTAGATTTATTTAAGTGACAAACGCAAAAAGACTTACTAGTACAGGTTACGTATTTGTGAGTAAACTTATGCTTACTTTCCATTGATGACACCATCTGGATTGAGCATGGGAATAATTTTGAAAATATAAGATTCTCGTAAACATTGGGCACTTGGATTATTGCTCATAAGGTATTCCAGGGTCCCCTTCATAACCCAGCTTGCATTAGTCTCTCCAGGATGCACACGAGCAGATAGGAAAACATAAGGACGATTCCCTAAAGAAGAACACATAGAAGTTGAAAAATACGATTCAAGCTAAGTAAACAGAGACAATAGCCAGCTTCATTTATTACAAAGTAAAATACTGTATTTGGGGATTGAGTATTATTGAGAATCAGTATTATTGACAGAGTTGCCAGAACATTGTAAGGACTGCTAATTATACAACTCTCACAATGGAGCTTTAAATTCAATAAACAATTATACAGTCACAACTAGTTTGAGGTGACAATTATGATACGATAACTTTGATTACTTTTTTCCCAATAGTAAGAAAAATACTAGGGTGGAGCAACAAACCTGGAACGCTGTCATAACTAAAGCTCATTTCAAATAGCAGCAGCTTAGATGTTGGCTTTATGAAAGACTTTTGGACAAGAAAATAACCCTATCATTTGGAGAAAAAGGTTACTCAGAAGTCAGGTATTTTTTCCAGGAAGCGTTTTCTGCAAAATGTAACATACAAAAATACCTAGCAAACCATTTAAAATATATGACTATATATAGCCTTATATATCCAGATACTTTATTTGACTACCACAAGTAAATATTATTAAATACAAAGCTAATCCTGAATATTGACACTTCTTGATTTCATGGAATTCATTAACCTTATTTTCCATTCCTATTTTCACTTTTTAGTTAAGTCTCTTCTGAGAAGCTGCACTCTCTGAAATTAACTGCATGTTTTTCCAGACAGTAGCTGCTTCTAGCAGTGATAAGGCTCGGTGTTTATAGTTAGTGCTGGAACATCAGAAGCAATGGTATGCAGAAAGGCCCTTGCTTATAGTTATCCCTATGGAGACCAAGGTCGATGCTTGATTCTGCTAACTTTCTT
>VZSC01006782.1:455988-466739 GCA_013398225.1 Steatornis caripensis
TTTTTTTTTTTTTTTTTTTTTTTTTTTTTTTTTTTTTTTTTTTTTTACAAACTACAAAATTTAGATGGGGGATATTGAGAAGGCAGAAAGGGAGACTATAAATTAAACTTAGTATTTAGAAACTGAATTACAGAATTAGAATTAGCAATTACAGAATCAGATTGTGTTTTTGTTTATGGCTCTGGATTGATCAGTACCTACACACGTACCTTCAAACTGTTTTTCACTGAAAATAGTTTTAGATGCCAAAACAAACAGTGTATATGTGCCTGTTAATCAAAACATAAAGATTGTTTCTCAAGGGAATGAAAACTACAAAAAAGGAATATGGTAACTCACCTTTGCACCCCATATGGCCTTTCCAGAATAGGCTCCTTAAATGGGGGTGGAATATGGCCAAAATAATCTGGATAGGCCACTTCTGAATATTCAGGAATAGATTTTGTGGTTTTTACCATTTCAATATAAAGATCACAGTCATGAACTGGTGATACATCAGAAACCTCAAGCACAACTTGTTCTCCTGATGAACTAGATCTGGAATCCTCCTCCTCCTCTGAATCCACTCCAGTGCAGCAGAGTTTTCCCAGCTGTACAGATGATCCTTCAAAAAGGCTACTTCCACAGGGTGAAATATGTTCGCAAGGTTTACTACAATCAAGTGTGGTAAGGCTAGTTTTGCTTTCCTTCTTTATGGCACACCTTGTACCATAATACTGATCATTTTTTGCACTGTTCTGCAGACTCATGCTGTCCAAGCCTTTCACAATTTCTTGGCTTAGACACTGGCATGATGCAAGCAGGTTTCTTTGATCATTTTGCTGATGTAAACTACTGTCTTTGATATTGTCTTTCTTTGGTAGTTCCAGAAAGGCTGGCCGCCTATTGTATTCCTCTGTCAATAAAGGATTGCTCTCCTTCAAAGCAACTCCTTTTGTTGATTGGTTTGGTTCAGTAGAGTGCTCCTCTCCTGCTGTAGGAACAACAATAGGTCCACCCAGATGTGCATCAGGCATGAAAGGCTTTGGTTCCTTGGAAACTAAGTCACATTCCTTATAAAATAAAAGAGAAAAAGTAAATAAAATACCTATTTTTTAGAAAGTAAGCAGTTCCTAAGTTTCATTCCTGTTAGAAACCTTTCTCTTTCATTGTTCCTGAGGTATGTTTTGCAATAACCCAGAGTAAATGTCACTTAAAAGATGATGGTTATTATGTTTTAAACTTCAATAAACATAGCAATGAAGTTCCAGATTTTACAAGATAATGTCACAGCAATAAACAATTAGTTCATCAAGAACAGATTGTCAAGTCAATGTGATTCCCCAGACATTTTAACCAACTACTTTAAAGAGGTTGTCCTGGTTTGGGCCAGTGTCTGTCGTCCACTTAATAGACAGCCCAGCTTTAAACCGTGACAGAGGTGCACAGCATTTGAGGAAATACCTAATATAATGAATCTTTGTCAGAAATCTCATGTCCTTTCCTATTATTTTACTTTCTGCTGTGTCCAATAATCAGACATCAGAAAACAGTTTTCCTTTGTATCTACTCACAGTCCCCTTCTCAGTCAGATTAAATTAACATTTAACTAAATAAATCACTACACAGCATTCTCATTGGTAGCTCTAGAACAGCAGACTCATTTTTTGGCTAGTGGAACTATCCACCAAAAAAAAAAGTCAAAGTATAATCCAGAGGCAACCCATCATAAGGAACACACTGGGAATCATATACTTTACCTGAAAGTTTTCTGAAAGTTCTGGGAAAAATTGCTCATACATTTTCAGTTCTTCTATGGGTCTTCCCAATTCCTGTCTAGGTTTCAGTTTATTAATATCAGTCTCAATATCATCATTCTGAAAGAGCACCAGAACAAATTCATGAACTTCTAAAATAATCACACCCACCTTTTACTTCTAACACAGCCATGTTTTAAAAGCTGAATAACACTATGTTAAAATCAGCTGAACTGCACCTTTCATCATGAAGATTTAAGCAGCTCAGTTTTATTAGCACGCCAAAGCCTCAATTTCAACAGAAATACTAGAAATCTACACCTGAATTTTCTTGCCTTCATCTAAATGTATTATGCACAGACATCAGACTACACTTTACATGAGATTTGTGCATAATCCAACTATTGCAACCTGGAATGTGGAGATTTCATCTGACTGCAGCGACGAAGGAATAACTGCTTCTATGGAAGATACTCACTTCAACGGGGCTCGTGAGAGCCTTGAATAAAATTTATCATTCCAGTCTGTGGACAGACAATTCAGTTAATTCTTGAATACAAGTAACATAAAAGTATAGAATAAGGCAGTTCTGATCAAATGTCCTCTCATGTCCTGACTGGCAGCTGGAGAAGAGAACAAGACCTTCCCAAAGTGGTAAGAAGTGAGAGGTGTGATCTCTACCTCTACAGCTGGCAGAACTTCAAAGTTACCTTGCTGAAACACTGACCTAGTCCCAGTCCAGAACGATGTAAAAAAGTCAGAGCAGCTCCTACATACTGAGCAGCATAGCTGGGAAGAGAGGGCTAAGAGATACACAGGTTGGGAACAGAACACTGCCAGAAGAGCTGGCAGTTCTGTTCCACTGTACTCCACACACATCAAGCATGAAGCAAACAGGTTTTGATAAAAATCTTGAAGCAATCTGAATAATAAAAGTGGATATTTTCAAGCAGCATCCGCCTTAAGTTCCAGAAGCTTTTTTAGTTCTAGAAATTGTCCTGAAAACCTCCTCAAAGCCCTTTTAATACTTAAAACATATGGCTGTACAAATGATTCAAGCAACTTAAAAAAATATAAAACTGTTGTGCCTGAATTTTGCCTGTTTTGTCTCAAACCAACCTTAAAATGTTGGTCCTTGTCATCATCATTTTCAGTTTCAATTTCCAATTCTGTTTCAGCATCATCGTTATCATCACTTTCATCTACTACATCATCCACTACGATATAAAAGAGTTTGGTAAGGCAGATTATAAATTTAATCCAATACATATGCTCAAAAACAAAATTCTGTGTTCTGGGTTTATTTTCTTCTTTGCTTATCACTTGAAAAAACTGCAAAAACCAACTAGAAAACATTAATTACTATTACCAAACAAAATGCTTGTTTGACAATACTGCAAACTCAATTTATTACATTTCCATCCAGTCTGAAATCAAAACTAAGATCTCTGGTTTAAACAAAGCAAAACAAAATCAAAACCACCCACTCTGCCCAAAAAAACTATGCAGATGGACATCAGATACACTTTACAACGCAGATGTGCCTCAGGACAGCTTGAGGTCAGTGCAAAATGAGATGACTAACACCTTTTCCAAAAGTAAGTAATAATAACCACTCAAAAAAAAAATTGAGGTCTCAGCAGCTTTTAGTCATGTTAGCTAGTATTGACTCAGTATCAGGGAATAGTGGGACAAAGCAGCCTCTTCATCTTTTTTGTCTTGCTTAAATGGGGCCTAACAATTTAAAAAAAAAGAAGTCAGAAACATATCACTTGAGATTCAATCAGTAAGGAAAATACTCAAGGAGAGCAGTCACTGCACCTGCTTAACGTGGACAGGTTGGGAACTAAATTTTAGCCCCAAAACATACAGCAAGACATTTTTTAGACATGTAGAACTATTTGGACACTAAAGAGTAATTTCTAATTGACTTAAGACAGTACATTGAAGGATGTAGGATTTCCTCCTTTTTTAACAATGAAAAACAAGGGGAAGTAAACTAATTGTTCACATGTGGCTAACAAGAACTGGGCTAACTCCCTAATATGTGGAAGTGGGCATTAACTGGTTATTCTGGCAGGTCTTCTGCTTACCAGTGGCAAATCTGATCTTTTTCTAGAAATCTCATGCAGTCTGAGGGATGGGGGTTTTTGTTGTTGTTTTTTTTTTTTTTCCATGCGGGAAATTTGCTGATTGCCAGTAAAAGGCTCCCTCAGAGGTTAACAAATTATACTGACTTTCTAATGTATTCAGAATGATCACATGTACTGCTTTTACCATGCTGACTATACAAGATTGTATTTTTAATAAAGTCAGAGCTGTACCCAGCCCAACATTCTATATGTCTTTTAGTACAGAAGTTTTTCCTTAAAAAGAAACTCCTATATATCCTATTTCCTTAGGTTTTTAACTTCTTTAATAGATAACAAACCTATTTAGAAAAAACTATCAGCAGTCTACTTCAACAGAATAGGAAGTTTCTAAACTGGTATTACAGAGTACCAAAAATAAAATATCAAGTAGAGGTTTAATTTATGTGGATTTTGAAATCTAAATGTATTTTCTACTTCGAAGACAAAACATAAACAAACTCCAAACTCCTGCAGTTTGAGTCTGACCCACATGAACCCAATCAGTTGTCTTCCTTTAGACTGTGATCACACTTTGTTTCAGGAGATATTGTGAAGATGATATTAAAAAGTCTGACTTTCCCTCTTCATTTTAGAGTAACTTGCTGACAGCAACTTCATCAGTTGCTTACCCAGGTACCAAGCTGTTTCCCCATATCTGAAAATGCATTAAACATTAACTATGAAAAAAACTATGAAAGGCGTTCACAATGGGATTAATCTATTTCCTAGAAAACACCATGCAAATGCTTTGCAGACAACTGTTGCCTAAGAGACTGCAACAGCTCAAGAGAGAAGCTCTACTCTTCTCATCATGCAAGTGAAGAAAAAAACACAATAGTTCAAAAAACAATGCCTCAAATGGCACATTAATCTAAATTCACTACATTCAGTTTATCAGAGTAACACAAAGAAATCAAGAAATATACATTCCCGTAAAACAGAATGTACACTACATTACATTTCACATAGGAGAATGTATATAACTGAGTTAAAAAGAGAGCCCATTTAAGTTTGTAGACTAACATGTACAGTCTATGCTTTACACTACAGAGTTCGACGAACATCACATTTTAGTTCCTGTTTTATTTTTTATTTTATATCTCAGAAACGTAACCACGTATGTGTAGACAAAATTTTCAACAGTTAAAACTTAACATTAGAAATTAGTGCTCCACACTAACAGTCACAGACGTTTTGCGAGCTGAGAAGACCCTCAGAGTTCAAGCTTCAGTGGAGAACACAAATAACTGCAATTGATTCCACCTTACATAAAGCAGATACAATAGCATACTCAAAGACAAGTATTACAAAAATACCATACCATCAGGAGGCAAATTGTACAGCTGAGCCACAGGACCACTGGCAGGAATAACTGGGAGTTGGAAATGGAAAGCACTTTTAATAGTTGGTAAAGGAAGACGATTTTTAGGAAAACATTTTCTCATTATTAGGCTGGATGTGTTGACAAGGGGATCAAGAGTTCTTACTGCAAGGCACTCCTATTAACAGGAAGATAATGAAGACAAGAGAAAAGTATCTTTCAAACTAATAGTCAAACTACATTTGTTTTACAGATTTCTAGAATTCACTAATAGCAAAGTGTTTTGTTTACAATAAATTTTGCTGATGTTTCCTTTGAAGGCCAGAAGAAACTCAAATTCACCTGTTTTAAAAACTCAGACTTGAAAATTAAAATTTTTTTCCCCCTCTCTTTTAAAACTAAGTTCAACAGCCCCTCACAGAGACACCCACAGCCAAATAACAGCAAATATCTATTTAATTCTGTACTCTTTCATTCTGCTTTAGCCAAGTACAGAAAACAATCCTTACCCCCATAATGAGGAATGACCATGAATATCATAAAAGTAATATGACAAATTTGAGGCAAGAATATGTTTTTAAAGCCTCAGAGGCAAAACCACCAACAGCAAAAACTTTGAGCTAAACTTACTTGTGAAGTGTTGTAAAGAATTTTCATCCCATTGGCATCAATGAATGCTTTTCTTCCCAATTTGATGTTTGTAACACTTTTAATGCACTGTAAAACTCCTTTACGTATCAGCATGTATCTGTGTCGACTATCATGACGGTGCCAATCAACATAAATCGTTAAAAGCACCTGCATGTATCCTCTGTCGACTGCTCTCCTGGCATTTGTTTCTTTATAAAAAAAGTTAGGTAAGAAAATTAAAAATTGCCAAATGACTTCAATATTATTTTCAAAGCAGTATAAAATTCTTTTTACCCAAGTAACTGAATTGTTTCATTTAAAGTAGTATCAACCTAAACAGAAATGACTGAATAACTGAGGCCAGTAGTTTACACTCCATTCTTCAAAATAGCATCGTATGTAATTTTCATGGTTTACCAGAAGAACAGTTTTCATTATACTTAAAGGTAATTGTTAAGATGCTGTCAGCTAGCAAATGAAGAAAAAAAAGTGTTTATATAAAGCTTAACTATCACTATCCACACACACTGTGTAGATACAAGATTTGAAATAAATTCTTAATGCTTGTAGTCCATACAGTTTTGCAGCAACTATCAGTCAAACTTGATAAACTCAAAATGCCTCTACCCCAAATACTAGGTAATCAGTATGACAACTGGACTTTACACACCAGTGGTTAGTGTTTTTATGAAAAGATTTACTTATATAAACGCAAGGAAGTTACCATGTCAAAATCCTTCAGGACTGATTAAAACAGGAGGTCTTGTGCATTTTTTTTGAGGTGTCTTAAAGACACACCTTTTCAACATTTAATTTCTTTCCCTGACATTGAAAGTTTAACTGCCAATTTACAGAACAGACCACTGACAATACTTCGGAAATATTTCTTTCCCTAAATTTCCCAAGGAGAAATTCCAAAATTATTAAATACACAAATCCATAAGACTAAGGTATCACACTGATCAAACATGAGAAAACGCAGTGCCCTGTAATATCCAGTAAAAGTTCCCTGTCATTTTTCTGAAATGGTTTTCTGCAAAACCTAATCACCTCAGTCTTATCCAACTCCACTAAAACTACTAGGAATGCTGTAGCTTTTATACAACTGTTTGGAGACAATGAATTGTTAATTCCTTGTCAGTTACAATGCTGGTGCAAAAGTTGCAGAGATTGCATTTGTCAGGATCCACTGCTGTTAGCTGAGACAGCCAACTCTGGGAATAGATCATCATTTCGTTACCCTTGCTTCCACTTCATAAGCATCACTGACAGACTTGTTATTAGGACCCAAGACCTACTTACTCAGAAATGTACCTGAAGAAACCCTGTATTTTCCCCTGCGCTCCAACAGATATTTTCAGATCTATGTATAAAGAAGATGCATAGGAGTTAAGCTATAAATACCCATTACTGAAGGCCTGAGGTGAGTGACTGTAAAAGGCTGTTTCTCCACCCTGGGTACAGATCAATTCTGCAGAAGCAGCGCAGCCTTTCTGCTGCATAACTGAAGAGACAGTAACTAATTATTAAACATTTATGTATATACCACACAAACATTAAAGCGCCAGAGACTGCGGATAAAACTGCAGCCTAATTTCTACATTTTCTAGCCTTGATTTTGTTTTTGCCACAGAGGTAATATTAGTTTTACTCTGTGTATACACACACACATCTCTCAACTAGACAGTCTCTTGTAGTCAAATACTTACTTGATTTTAGCAATGCAGCAAGTGTGTCTAAAGCAACCCTGTCAACATAACAAGAAAAGTCAAAACAACAACCAACCAGTAAGCTTAATCTACAACACTGTAAAGCTATACAAAACACTTACTTCTAAAAGATTTATTTAGCATCTATCCTCGTTTTTCTGATTGCACTATATCAGAGACTTTGCTTTTAAAATTTGATTTTACTAAATATCATGTATCTCTGCTATATCTGAAGTCTGACGGTGACATTTAAAAATATCAACACAATGGCCATACAAAGTTTCAGCCTTTGCAAAAAACCACCGTGACAATGTAATGTTTATGAACCATACTCAATGGATGAGATACTTCTGCAACCCATGTTTTTATGCTAGCAGCAGAACAAGTACTTCCACAAAGCAAAGGACACTATTTTAGAAAACTGTAGGTAAAAACTGGCGGTGTATGAATATATTGAGGAGTAACACTCATCAATCTATATTGTAAGACCATCAGTGTCAGTATAAGGTTTTTTTCTTGTATACAAAGATCTAGTCTCAATTAACTCAAGATGTACAACTAGGAAGCACATATTTTTACCCTCTTTGTAAAGACAGGCTTCATATATCTGATGTTAAGACCATAAACAAGGGTATCATGATTTCTTACATCACGGAATAGTAAGTTCATATGTCTAATTTTAGCTGGGGCTTAAAGTAGCAGGGCATTTTTTTAAAAGCTACTCCAGTGACACAAGTAACAGATTTAGATAACACAACATTATTTTTTTATACTGAAGTTAGAATATGAACAACATGAGATTATTATTTTGCTAAGCAAATGAAAAATTCAGTTTTCCACAGATACATATTTCAAAAAGGTGGTAACCTATTTTTACTCTAAATCCACTTTAAAAAAAAAAGAAAAATACACAGGAGGAGGAAAAAAATCTGAAGTCATCACCTTAAAGTAGGCAGTGAATTTATTTTTTTTAAACACAATAGCCCACTAGACAGATATTGCTGGTGCTTCCTATTCTATGTTTTATGTTTTTGCTTTAAGAGTCTATAATTGCTTTGAACTAAAACAGAATGAAAATCTTATTATTAAATAAAACAGATAATGTCACTTTAAAAACACGAAGGAGATGTGGGAATCAATTCAACAAACTGAAAACTGATGGAATTGTCTTGATCTGTTTGTCCTGACTTAGGGATAACCACTCTACAGTTTCCATGCAGGAATATTAAGAGACAAAAAAAAAAAAAATTATATTCTTTAACAGCACTGTAACTAGACATTCAAATATTTTGTGCTACTCTGCAGGGTAAAATTAAACTGTCAGATTTGTGGTTCTCCTTCCCACCTCCCTTCACTTTAACTTTCAAATATTAGTTACATTTGATTTCTCTAATATTACTTTTCATTTACAAGTAAGTTTTGAAATGTATCCAAGGTTTTCCTTAGATAAGAGACATTACTTACTTCATAAGGCTAGTGTTCTTTTTACTAAAAGGGCCAATGATCTTAAACATCAGTTCTACTACTCCGTTCTTTCCCAAGGACACTGCATTTACAGCTGGAACAAAAAACAATCCATTTTAAGATCACATAATAAGAAAGGCAAAAGAAAAAAATCAATACCCTCAAACTAAAACCTATGTAAGCTAATTTTGAAGTACAAAAAATGTTAGACATATTTATGCTTTAAGACATACAATGACAAGCAGACACTACTCTGCATATAATTAGTGTGATAATCCAATCCTGATAAAACTTGGAAAAAGAGAAAAAATTAGTTGTTACTTTTGAAATAAAATTAAGTACTACTTCCAATGTATGCTTCTCCTTCCTTTGTTATTAAAATATATTAAAAAAAATCATTTTCTTCCAAAAAAACTTACAGCTTATCAAGACAGCAGGGTTTCTAAAATTTCTCAGGTCTAACAATTTCTATGACTTGCTATTATCCTTCGGTATTGGGATAGACAGGTATGTCCACAAGGATGTAAAAGCCAAGCGTTAGCCGTAAAATTTAGAAATGCCAACCGGTATAAGCCTTCCTGAGCTACAAGTTATGCATACATGTTCTCAGGAAAAAAATAATATAAAAAATAATGTATTTGAAAGGAGCAATTTTAAATAAATTATGCCAAGACCTACATTCAAGAAATGTATGCTGGATACATATAAGGCTAAAGCCTAATGCCCACTGAACATTCAAACTGTTGAAACAGGCACAGAAATTCAACTCCCAACTGACTTCAGCAACATGCGTTCCTAACAATGTACGAAGAGAGCAAATAAGAAATTACTTCAACATAACAAATGCTGTTATTAGTGTGGAACTTAGTACTTGAACCCAAGTTGCAATTTCATCATCATTAGCCGCAACATTAACCACTAGAACCCAAGAAAAATTAGTAGTCTATTCTGGTCAGAACTGTACACAAACTTTAAACAGTACTACCCCTCAGAATGTAATAAACTACTACTTTTTCTGTTTACAAAGTGGGAAATACAGAAAGACAGAATTGATCTCAGCAGAATCCAAATTAGAGATTCAGTTCAATTTCCCACTTTCAGGATGAAGCAAGTTTTCAGCTAAGCTATATAACTACCTGTATAAAACTCTCTCATTTAGAAGCATTTTACCGTATTATCGGACAACTCAACAGAAATAAAGCCTCCACATTTTAGAAATATTGGGACTTCGTGAATTGTAGGTGCTCATGTCAATGTCCTGAAAACATAATCTTACAGATCCATCAAACCAATTCTGTTGGAGGAATGTGGTTACGTTTTCAATCTCTAGTACTTACTTAAGAGGTTTAACAGCCATCTTGAACTCAATGAAAAACCTTAATAGCATCTAACCAACAGTATAGATATAACATGAATCACACTATCTTCATCAACTCCCTACTGCCTGCCCAAACAGTAGATTAGGCTTTTGTGGAAGAATGTTAGTCCAATAGTATGACACTTCAGCACAAGGAAATGAGGGAAAGGTTAGATAAAGAAATAAAATATTTCCTGTGGGAACCAAATTTTAAATTAGCAATCATGAATTAAAATAATAAAAAGAAAAAAAACATGAGCATGTGTAATTGTCCTGGGTTCGGCTATGATAGAGTTAGTTTTCCCCAGCACGCTGGCAGGGGGTAGCCGACCCAGAGCAGCCAGGCAGGTATCCGATCCCCCTGCCGTCCCGCCCAGCCCACAGCCGGGGGGCGGGCCGGGC
>VZSC01006782.1:467295-531472 GCA_013398225.1 Steatornis caripensis
GGGGGGGGGGGTGCAGTGAGCGAGCGGCTGCGCGGTTCTTTGTTGCCGGCTGGGCTCAAACCACGACAGTAATAAAGAGAATAATATTTAATTTGAAGTGCTTTTGCAAGCATGATGTAAGCATTTCTGGTTTAGATCTTAAAGCATCAGCATTTATGCAAATTAGATGACTCAAAATTACACACATCCAATAGCACTGGTTAAAACCCAGCCAACTCTCTCTCTGTGCATATATATATTTATACATACACACCGAACAAAAGACAAAGATACACAAGTACAAACATGCTTCACAGTTATTAGAACTTAAGCAATGTGATGACATAAAAAGCATATTCTCAGATTAAAATAATTATTTTAAACATCTAACACTAAACAATCATTTAGATTCAGTATTTTAACTGTATGTAGATAATTTTTTTTCATCACACAGGAAATAAAAGAATTATCTGCAATACTTACAGTTGGTTGAGTAAACTCTTAATACTTGAAGACAGGGCAATATTAGCCTGTGGTTCTGCAAATTCTGCTTCACTAAATTCAATGATATGTTTAGGGTACCATTAATTCTTGCTTTCATGCCAATCTTTTTGTCTGACATAAAAGAAAACCAAGATAAATCACACTAATTTTGAAATTACTATCAAAAAATGAAAGTTAAATGAACTGTGAATTCCTTCTACAGATGTCAACTCTGCATGGCTACTTTTCACCATTCTTTCCTCCCCTCTGTTTTACTCTTCCTTTTGCTCTCTACCAATGCTGAGTATGTGGATGCTTACACAATAACAGCAAGAAAAGTTTTCTGAAGTTTCAAATATAAAACCATAAAGTATTAAGCCATATTATTTAAGCATATCACCTTTTGGACCAATTTTTGCAAGAAGAGTATGAAGAAGCACCATTAATTCTTCATTTGGTGGAGAGTCTTTGCTGGCAGTCAAAAGCAGCTGTAATAAGATCTGTGTCCCTCCTTTAGTGACTAGTACACTTGCTCTCCGACCACCACCTAGAAATTAAAACTCAACTGGTATTTCTGAAGCCAAAGAACAATTAAGAGTCTAAGCTACAGTTATCATAAAGAAAGTCTTTAGAACAGCAATATTTTCTTCATACGTGACTGCACTATGCAAGAACACGTTGGACTTAGACTTATAGCAACATAAATTATTTGTGTATGATTATTTGAAAGGTGATCAGTCTTTATGTTCTTTTTATTCGGCATATAAATCTATCCAAACATCAAAGGAAAAAAACCAGCCAAACAAAAAACCAAACCACAACACANCTTAGACTTACAGCAACATAAATTATTTGTGTATGATTATTTGAAAGGTGATCAGTCTTTATGTTCTTTTTATTCGGCATATAAATCTATCCAAACATCAAAGGAAAAAAACCAGCCAAACAAAAAACCAAACCACAACACAACACAAGTCTGCAGAAGAATACAGGAATATAACCACAAATTACTCCTTAATGAAAACTTACCAACTGAGACTACCTCAATGAGAATATTCAATATATTTAAAATAGTTTGAGGATCTTTTGTATTCTGCAATAAAAAACAGAGATGTTTCTTTGCTTAACGTAGAAGTCTAAAACAGTGGTTTAGATACTTGAAGCTCAGCAAAACTGCCACCACTAAATCAAACAGAATTTAACCCAGCTAACCATCCCACTATGTAGCCTGAATTACCCACAAAACCAATTAAAATACAGTTAGTAGTATGGCATATTAATTAGAACTCAGAGTTGACAAATCATTTCTTAGAATACTCAAAAATAAAGAAGCAAAGACTGTATCTACAGTCCTACACAAGTTTTGGAGACTAGCTAGGATAACAACATAGCTAATAATATGAAGCCCAATGATAAAATGAAAACTTCCTATATACCCATAACCATACAGATTAAAAGGTTTTACCTCTAGGGTTGACAGGATAACTTCTATTCCAGTGGAGCTCTTAGAAGTCATCTCCTTCTTGGTTTTTTCTGCCAGTGAGAAAAAGACCATTTTTCTTTTAATGTACTAGCTTGAAGGAAAAAAAATGTGATCATGTACAGATTGATCAGAAAATCTACACCGCACATAATAAAACCTATTAAAAATTGCACATAGATATATAAAACTAAATAAAGACATAAGTTATTTTAAAACTCATTTTTGCCTTCACTTGCTCAACCATATTGTCGTATCCTACAAAAAAAACTGTAAAGAAAACAATTGTAAGAAAGCTCTCTTCCAATTACTCCTACATCTCTCACACACACATACATATACATACTGCAAATTATTACTTAAGTTATAGCTAGTGGCTTAGTGTAACCAATACTATACCAGGGGGTATTAAACATGGCCTTAAACAGGTGCTTTCAACAATCAGTGACAAAAAAAGATGGACAATCAAGTTCACCAAACAGAAATAAAAATTAGAGAAAAGTCCAGTACGGAATAAATACAAGAAGGAAGGGTCAAAACAAAAACTACTAAAACCACAAAACTTCGATATTTACCTTGACTCTGAACCAGATGAAGGATCTTTGAGGTAACATATCTGGCATTGTCTGCTTCTCCTAATACAGAGCCCAAATTGATCTTCTCCAGCTGTGACAGCAGAGACATAGTCCGAGAACCGGCAGAAACACTAGAAGGAAGAATTTTTACACTCATTTTCCCATCTAGATCAGAAAAAAATCCACTAACAACAGAAACTCCATGTCAGAGTAAGGGGAGTGGCAAATACACCTTCAAGTTTTATCTCCATTGGAGAACAGTCTTAATTCTCCTTAATTCTGGCAAATTTACAGATTTTGCAAAGCCTGCATTGCAGCAGACTAATTATATGTAACAGCATCTCCAGCAGCAACTGTGAACGGGGAAATTGGTTGCAGCAAATAAAATCCAGATATAGGTACAAATGTTGTTTGTCTGCATCAATTAGAGTAACTTGTATTTAATATAGTTTATGTTAAGTGCCAGGATACTGTATCAAACCTCCCGTTCAAGGGAAAACTGGCTACAAACAGTCGCAAAGACTGTTTGTCTTACAGGCTGGTGTTTCAGAAGTGAAAGAAAATATTATCATTCATGAAGTGAGCAAATCAGCACCCATCAACTGAACAAAAAGAACATCATCTTGAAGAAAAAATTTTGGAAGGTGTTCACAGCTATCATCAGAGTTTGGATTCATTTTGAAAACAAGGGTATTTTGGCCTGACATCATAAAATTGCCTCGAAAATCTATTTTAATAGAAAAAACAATTTCAAAACCAGGCATTCATATAGATAGGTACATTACAGAGAAAGAATGAATGTTAATATTTATAGTATTCAAAATACAGTCAGTCCAGAAATTGTTTTATTTGCTCTCCAGTTTTAGATCATAACAATTATTGGAATAGTTTCGAGATTCACATTCCCACATGAAAGTAATTTTTAGACAAATGATTAACATTTGAATTATAGTCATGTAATTAACTACCAGAAATTATGATTTCCAAGGATTAACTACCTTGACTTTTCACTTTTGTAACATTAGAGTCCTGCAATAATCAACAATAATTAATTTTACACACATAATGTTGACTATCTGCACTAAAACTAAAGTATGTAACATTAGCTTTCTAAATATTGTCAGTTTTGTTTATAACAACGAGGAATTATTACTCCCTGATTTGTATTTTACATCTGTGAAAAGGTTTCACACTTACAGTTACATATGTTTTGACGAACAAACCATTCAGGATTAGAAAGACAGCTCTCCAAAGCAGAGATGCACCATGGAATTCAGTATTTTTAGTCCAACAGATAGGTAAACCAAGGAAATAGAATGGCAAAATAAAAACTGTGTTCTGTCAGAGCCAGATTTCCTCTTAAGCTGCTGACACTGCAGAACCTCACATGAATACTCTGAACACTGAGGCCAGCCTTTCATACAAGACTTGTTTTCTACAATGTCAAGAACCCTTCTTCTTCCAAGTGACGTTTTCCACCCCACCCATTCTAAAGCCTTCTCACAAGAGTATTCATTAGTCACTGAGAGTTACACAGAGTCTGTATTATCTTCAGTTATAAAAATCATGACTAAGGAGCACCAGAAAAAACTTTGTGAAGCCATCTAAACTATTCTCTTTAGAGTTGGATGAGCATCACAGCTACTCTTCCTGACAGACGTTATGTCCAAGCAGTCCTTCACAGCCTGCAAAAATTGTGATTCAATAAACAGAGGCAACTTCATTCTAACACTTTGTATCTCTTCATTTGAAAGTTTTTCTCCCTACAGTTCAATCTTACCATTTCTGGCCCTCCTCACTACAAATGTGACTGTCCTTAATCCACTCCAGTGGTATACCTCCCTAAACAAGGTACCTTGCAGATATTGCCATCAAATTCCAGCTTCAAATTGTCTGCAATTTTAATAAGAACTCTTTCTTCTCTTTCAGATCATTAGTCAAAGCTCAAAAACGTTTCAGTCACAAACTGTAACCTTAAAGGGAAACAAAGAGCACATCCAGAAACACTGTGCACTGTTTCCTTCTGACAGTGATTAACTAACACTGCTCCAGTACCCTGTCAGTGCTGTACTCCAGAGAACTTGCCTTAGGTTCCTGACGACAATCCTATGCAACAGTTATTTTAGTAAAGCTTTAAATACATATGTGGTATTTTAACACCACTTTCCTGATTATGGCACCTGTTACTCTCTCGCACATGAAAAATCAGATGTATTTTCAAGAACAACCCAAACCACCTCTCACTGTTTGCAGCCTCCTCATCCATTTGGCTAGCTCTTCCAGGATCCTCCTGTGCAAAGAAGAGAACACGGCTGACCTACAGCTGCTCAGTTTCTGTTCCCTGACTCCCACTAGGCTTGCCATCTCTGTCTTCCACTACTTAACCCAAAACAGTCCTGAAGACAACTTTCAATTATTATTCTGGGATGGATTTAGACTTTCCTTAAGCATCCTCAGGTGAAGTCTACCAGGCTTATTTGATCCTGCACACCGCATGTCTCCATGGGCGGGAAATCCTTTCTCCATCTCGTGTTCAAATGCCCCTCACACCACCATCTTACTTGCAGAAAGGAAGCATGAACAAGCTTGCTGTCATCTCAACCGTTGCCAAAGCATACAGCATGACTTTATCTAACCAGAGAGCTTTGTGGATTTCCTCCTATGGTTAGGAACGCTATGAGTAGATACAGAGAAAGTAACTGCCCAGATAGTGAGGAAACAGAGGACTTCAGGGGCTCACGTGGGAAAGAGAACTCCCTCAATATGACAGCATCTTCTCAAAGAAGGTTCCCTCACTGCAGGGACGTTTCTTCCTGTCCCACCAACTTCCAAAACGTTCAAGCATTCTTACTCTGATTATGAAGAAGTGATAGATTCATAGGTCTCCATTACTTACTGTAAACTAGTTTTGCTATGCAAATGCAAAAACACATCATTACACCTTTCCAAGTGTCTCCTCACGATAAGAAAGATAACTCTAGTGGCTGTCATGGTAGCTTATAAAAAATCAGTTATCTTAGAATGCTTTTCAGCTATTCATCTTGCAAGAAGCCTTCCAAAAGATAACAGTCACATGAAGGAAGTAATCAGAAACCAGTTTCCCAGCTGCACCTACCTCCTCTGAAACTGTTGTCTGCAGTCAGCCAGCACACTGACATATTGAGGAGTGTCTTCTTCCCTCACAGCAAACAAGTCTGCCATGTTTCAGCATGTTACATGAGCCTTTTAAAAACTACTTCAAAGTAGAGAGGCTTCTCATGAGTTTGTTTTTATTTTATTCTAATGCACACAATTTCCATTTTTTTTCTCAACCACCTTCACAGTTATCAAATAATCATTAGAGAGCTGATACTTCTGATTAGTTCACAGCTATCTCTGTACAATAAATTCATGACTTAGGGAACAACTGTTTTGAATTGCAGGGATGAAAATTTTTGTTTTAACTCAATAACTAAAGAAGAATAAATGGCACTGAAGTAGCCACTCTGCATTAATCTAATAATCTTTGTGATAGTATACTTTATTAGTAGTATTTCCAAGAATACCCATTGCTAACGGAGAGTTTGACTTTGCTTATCATAATGCCTAAAGAAATCATATACCATAGGTAGAAAACGTAGTAGTTTTTCCTATTTCTTTTGATTCATTGCTCAAACAGGAACAACCTCTGATATCAAGCCGTTCCACTCTTAAAAGTCAGCAAAAGCAAAGATGATTCTACATGCAGGCATTCAAATTTAAAGCCATCCCAAGATATAAAATTAATCCACAGTACAGCACGTCCTTCATGCAAATTCATCCACTCATTTAAAAAATAATCATTATTTCAGAGAACTAAGACTGAAGGCAAAATTCCCTATTTTGCCACCCTTAAGATTTTCTTAAAAAACTTGATTGTTTGATTTAACAAGGTGGTTAAACATGTACTACCATAAGAAAAGAGTAAGATTGAAAGCCTTTCAATAGTTTCCTGATGCTTAACAAACATGTTGCCTTCCATAGATAATCTCGTAACTTTTTCAAATATTTGCTAAAACAAGTTATCATGAAAGCAACAAAGACAACTTTTCAACACTTGGAATTTTCTGTAATCTCGTTCTTGATTGTCCTAGCTGTTTGTGGGATTGCAGGATTTTTGGAGGATTACATACGTCTTATGACAAATTCATGGCTTTTTATACAGTATTATAAACTTTTCCTGTAATTCTTTCCGTAGAAATAATTTTATGTTTTGCCAATATTTGCATGATACTATTAAATTAATTGATAATTGCTTCAATGAAATTTAATGTGTATTTTATATTTGAAGATGTCTAACACTAACTGAAAACTTTATATTTAAAAAGTTATTTATTAAATGTGAAGCTACTTTACACTAATCAATATTGAATCCCTCAGTGTTTCAGGACATTAACTTACCCATTCTCACCAGGGACCCATAATGTATGTTTTATTTATCTTATATTAAGATAAAGACTGCCTTTTCACAAATCTCAAATAGCTTTATGTTGGGAAGTCACTATAGTTTTAAATTTACCTTTTTTCCGATGATGTTTTTACTTTGTTCATATCGGAAACCTGATTCTTCAAATCACCATCTCTGATAACCTGGAAGATATTGAACAACTACAAATTATCAACATATTTGTTCTTTAATGATGAAATGCTACCAACATATTGGATGTCTCTACACTAGAAATGTTAAACAAGTTAATTAGCATTGATTGCATTTCTCCACACTGTCACAAGCTCCTCTTCTTTCTTCAGTCTATTTGACCCAGCTCATAAATAAACTGTTGCAATGTAAGTATGGAGTATAAGGTTCTGCATTATACTTCTGTCCTACCAAGCTTGGAAAGTCTGATAATAACAAAACAGAAATTTCTATCAGTTACTTAACTGGCAATATTTGCACATCCATGACAGAATTTTATCGAACAAAGCTTTGCTGAAGCCAGTAAATACACTTCTTTAAACTTACTTCACAATGTTGTGAGATGCCACTTATTTTTTACTGCCATTTCATGTGTCTATAGGATAACTAGGACTAGAGGCACCCTGAGAAACATGGAGTGTTTGGTGTTCTTATTTAAGCAAGACCTGAATACATTTCTTGGACAGAAACCACATCGTGCTAAGGACTCAATTTTCCTATCCTTTTAAGGGCATAGTGTCCTCAGGGTACTCTGCTTCCTCAAACGGTGCCTCCAAGCAATTAAGGTTGCAGTCTACAGGACCATTAACTGAACCTCAACACTTCCATTTGAGATCGAGTATCAATGGCAAATACCCCCACTGTGAAAAAAGGCCAGTGTCCTCACAGGGCACAGTGGTTAGTTTTAAGGTAGAAGACAGATTAAAGGGAAAAAAGGATATTCAAAGTTATGGGTGGTGAGAATTAAGAAGATAAAACACTTGTTCTCTCTGGAAATGCAGGCAAGAAATTCAGTCAAGAGAACACACACACACAGTGCCCCTCACCCCCACCTCCAAAGAGAAATCTGTAAGACTTACCAAAATCCTTGTTGTTCAGCACATGTAATAATCAGGTTTTATTATGGCAAATTCCACTCTGCAACTGCTAAAAGCCTAGAGCAGATGAAGTATGAAGCAAGCTTATTTCCACACCTACCTGAAAGTAGAATCTTTTCCCAGCAGCCAGGAAGCAAATGCTCAGCTTTTCACAAGAATTCCAGCTTGACTCAAGTTAACAGGTGTCCTAGATTTGTCAAAGTACCCTTCAAGTGTAAACTATCTTGACTTCCTTTAAAGAAAATGAATAGTTACAAGAGAATAGTTGTGTCCACCACAATGCAGACAATTTCACAAATTATGCATCTGGATTAACGTCTGGATGATTCAAATCAGGATGCAGGTCTTACTAGGTGGAAAGTATTAGATTCTTGAATTCAAGTAGCCAAGTGTTGTTTTGCTTGCAGCGTTGACCCGCTGTCAGACAGATGATGAACAGTCTGCCCATGCCAATAGTGCATATTATAGTGTACTGAACTGCTTTACAAGTGGAGCCAGCTACAGAGCTGAACAATCTTGAACTGCAAGGTCATAATTTGTTTTGCTCTAAATTCACCACAAAATATTTCATCAAGCAATAATGTGCAAATGCTCCAGGTCAAGGGGGAAAAGACAAGCAGATAAGAAAAAGCACAAGAACTTCTGCAAAAAAAAAAACAGTGAGAAGGAGCAGGAAGAGAAAGAAAAGAGACAGAAATGCATATATCAGCAATCCTGAGAGTTGTAGTGAAATATTTATGCATACTAAACTAACAAAATCTCTTTAACATTTTACTAGATGACGCAAAAAAGCCATTTCCAAACTGTTTTAAAAACTTTTAATATTATGCTTCTTTTGAATACTGGATTGACAGAAAGGTAAAGACAGAAGGTGCATGAGTCTCAATTTAAACACGCTTTTAAAACACATTTAATGCCACTGGCCTACCAGTGGTAGCAGAGCAGAGGGTAAAATATCATCAGTTCTGCATTTAGTAGACCAACAACAACAATAAAAAAAAAAGCCTTAAGTTGGAGGAGAACAGAGGAGATCAGGAAGTGTTGACTAGCTAAACTTCAAGTTGATCTATGCTGAATTTTGTACAACCTCCCTCTGCCTTTTCACATTGTCTGCGGAACATTATCCCCTCCATCCTCCCACTGCACAGGGGAAACAAGCAGCTTCTTCATAAGAAATTTCTCCTATGAGGTAAAGTTCCAAATCAGAAAGTTGCACTCACTGTACTAACACTACAAACACTAAGATAAAATAAATGGACTGCATTAAGTTATACATAATTTTCACCTTTTCCTTTCTCCACAGAAAAACAAAGACATGCCTTATGTGACCTCCCTCCTAGGTGAATTCCTTGACACTGAGCCACTGACTCACCTTCTCCACCGATCCATCTTTTCAACCCTATGAAACTTTGCCACTCACTGGCAAAGCTCATGCAAAAGGACACAGGATACCCTCCCTCCAAAACTTACCTTTCATGTAAGTTTCGGCATGTGCTGAAATGTAACAGAATAACATGGAACCCAGACTCCTCCTTCTTGGCTAAATACTCTAACCACAAAGCTACTGCACAAAATGGTGAGCCCTACTACAAAGCTATTTTCTTTTGCTCAAAACAATGGCTAAAGACATGAATTGGCAACATTTCATTCAGATATCATATTCNCTACTGCACAAAATGGCAAGCCCTACTACAAAGCTATTTTCTTTTGCTCAAAACAATGGCTAAAGACATGAATTGGCAACATTTCATTCAGATATCATATTCAGGCATGTCTATTTGGCATTACTAGGAGTGCCTGTTTGACTACAGAGGACTCATAAGGACATCATCTTCCTGAATACTAAGTTGATTTATATGCATTAGAAGAACACCAAGATGCTCAGCCTCTCCAAGCCAGCAATAGTTCAGGTCAGACATTGTAACAGGATTCAGAAGAAATTGTAGTGACACAAGTTAGGTAGTGACCTGCATGGAGGTGAAAAGGGGCATTAGTAATTCTAGTACTGTGCTCTTAATGCTCAATACTAACACAGTTCTGCTAGCCCAGGAGACTGGACCTCAGGGCTTCTCCAAGAAAATGTAAAGGGATTATGACCAGGGTCACAGAATCCAGATGTTGCTATCCTCTTACATGAACAGCCTCAGCCCCATCTTCCAATAAGTATGACCAAACTTCCAGATTTGGGCTTTTCTTTGCCGACTGCCAGGTTTGAGGTTTCCTCCCTTACTGTAACTGCTGAAGATTGCACATCAAGTATTAGTGATGTTTCCTGTCCAAACTCTTCACTAGGGACACCAAACACAGCTCTCTCTTTACCTTGGTCTCACGTATACGTACCTGATGCACAGTCAAAACTGGCACCTGATTCTTCCAGAAACAAATTCTTCCAGAAATGCTCATTCCCATTTTGGGCATTCATTTACTTTTATCATCCTAAACCTGATGCTTTGGGGGAAGAGAAACCTAAAATGCCATCCGTTTCAAAAAATAAGCAAATGAATAAAAATCCCTTTCACTAAAATCAGGCCACTGTCTGTCCCACTTCCATTATCTTCTCTCTTAGAAGGAATCCTTTTTCATTTTCACACAAGTATCAGGAACTTCATACCACAGTAGAAAACTACCTGATCATCAAATTTACTCTCCATCATCTACCTAATAATGGAAAGAGGGTATTAAAAAAAAAGTAAATGCCACTAACCAAATAATTTATATGCACTGTCACATAGGTCTTCTCACATCTTCTTTAAGATTCTGGTACTTTAACTGATGCATGTATTTCAGTGGAAAGTGAGCATACCCCTTACTGATCACAAGCCATCCAGGTAGAATTTCTACATGCTCTGAACAGCCATCTTCAAATAAAACTGAAAAAATCAAATTACAGTCAGTACAGTAATGCATGGCTCAACTGCACCAGAACCTGCAGTTAAATGTATTCACTGTAAATTGTTTTCCCTTTTATCTCCTATTAATCGGTAGTGGACAGTAAAGAAGGCATACACAAAACCAAACTTCAATCCTTACTGTAATTCATAATCATAATAAGAAAAAATGCATAGTCACCATCACAGTATGTCAGTGCTGAGCACTTTCATTGTCATTTTGACAACATCACATCTGAAAGAAAGTCTCCTATGCTAAACACACAGTAACCTCACACCTGAGGCTCAAAACTTTCATTGTAACCAACAGCAGCTCTGCTTTCATGGCTGCTTTTTTTCCCTTTTTTCTTTCTCACTGAAACTGGAAGCTTTTTTTATATACATTTAAAATATCTATATATACTTGGGAAATACACCAGACTGTTTGCCATCAAGCCCATTTTCTTGCCATGGAAAATATCCCCAAAAAAGCATGCTTTCAAACAACTGCCTTGGAAGACAAATCTATCAGTATCTGGCAAGCTAATGGTAAGCAAAGGAAGCAGTACTAGTCAGGGCAAAATGACTCTGCTGCAAAAACAGACGTGCTCAGAAGCAACACGTACAGAGCATGCCAGATAAAGCCTACCTCTTGAGACCATGAAGGCTGAAAAAAAAACCCAACAGTTTTCATGATAAATCCTGCCATTAGAACTCTCTCTTAGGGCTACTGAAGCTGGAAGACATTCTGAGTTTACATAAACAGAATTCACATGCTTCAATTGTCCAAAATACTTCAACACGGAACATGCCTGTCTCCGAAGGATAAGTCTTTGTAACTACATTCTTAAGAAGACAGTATGGATATGTACAGTTTATTGTTACTATTAAATCTGTTCTACTTGCAGTATATTCTATTTTCTGTGCAGTTTCATTTTTCAGAAACTAGTTTTCTTAACTAATATATGTTATATAGAATTACAGACCTATTTTTGAGTCTGTTTGCTATATATTAATAGAAGATATTTTATTATCATAAATGAGTTGCAAAAACTACATACCAAATCTTATTCATGAAAATACGAAACAAAGCTTCAGTTTTATTGTGTGTATCTAGCATAGTACGTCTGCAAAACCTATAGGATCGTTCATCTATATGTATTACCATGTTTTGCTTTGTATCCAAAGCTAGGTGCATCCAAAAGTATTTTCAAAGCCAGAGCTCAGGCTTTACTTATGCTTAATCACTGAGTTATTGATTTGAAAGGTTAAAAAAATAACCATGAACAAGTGCACAGCAAACAAGTAATTTCTTTCCTGTGTACTTATTTATCTGATAGTGGAAGCAAGTAGCTGAGCAAAATCTTTGTAAATGCTACAGTATAAAAAAATCCAAACTAGTATGCAAAAAAGGAAGGAATATAAAAGTTCAGAGGACAGAATTATGTCAAAAAGCAATGAATTCATCAAATAGAGAAACCCTAGGTATGAACAGAGAAAACATGTAATGATTTAAAATTCTATAAATGGTAAACAGAAAAAAAGCTAAATCCAAGCCTTCCACTAGATCAGGTGATTGCATTCTGGGGTATGCTTCCAAAGGACCCTTCTACCTCTCAGAGAAGAACACAAGGGTCACCCTAGTCCCAGTGTAGATTAAACCAGAAGCAAACTGCCCTTGAAAGTCTCAGAAGCTATTCATAGTTCAAAAGATTCTGTTTCAAGATCTTGTGTGAAGTTTCTGAGAATTACTACAAAAGCGGCATTAGGTCAAATAAGGCACTGTAACAAGGAAGAACTCCTAATTAAGAATACAAACATAAATTGCGGGATGATATCACAGCCTTGGAAAAACAGAGATACTGCAGGATGCTGTCACGTTTAGGTCTGCAGAAACAACCGTTGAGTTAACCCTCCCTGTCCTTGTCTTGACCCACCAGGTTTCCTTACATTTTCTCCTCGTCCCAGCATGGGGTGTGGGAGGAGTGAGTGAGTGGTGGGGTGGTTCTTTGTTGCTGACTGGGCTCAAATCACAACATCTAAGGATTCCATGCAGCTCCACATCCTGCCTGAAACAGCATGGAAAACTCAGATATGCTTGTTGATGGACAAGACTTCGGAGCAGCCTGAAAGTAACATCCCTGACATGGTACTGAATGTGGTAATTCCTCCAGTATGGGCTTCGAAGAAACCAGGTAAAGCAAAGAACGTGATCCCAATTAAAACAGAACTCAAGCCAGGGGTGAGACCAGTAAGGGTAAATTAATACTCTATCAGACTGGAAGCATGTAAAGAACTGGAGCCTTTGACAGATACCTTCATTAAGTGTGGACCGCTTAGAGAGTGTCAATCAGAATTCAATACTCCCATTTTACCAGTAAAAAAACCTTGCTCAGAAGAATAGATTGGTACAAGATTTAAGAGTGCTAAATCAGGTAACTATGAACACATACCCCACTGTACCAAGTCCTTATACCTTGCTAGCTTCAATACCTGAAATAAATGTTTCTTTTACTGTTTTAAATTTGAAAGATGCTTTTTTTTGCGTCCCTGGGGATGAACAAACCCAAACACTTTGCCTTCGAATGGAAGAATCCTACGATGGGAAGGAAGATGCAGCTCGTCTGTGCTCCCTCAAGGTTTCAAAACCAGCTCTACACTGTTTGAGTATTCATTTCCCTTTCGCATGTTTTGTTATCATTGCATGGGTACCTTAATCAATGAGCTGTTTTGCGTTTAGATTCAACAGTAGACAATATTCAACCTGTAGACTCTGTTTATATTCGCACCTGAAAAGATGAACCCTTGAAAAAAAAAATGGAAAGGAACCTATGTTGTTCTGCTGACCACCCATACAGCAGTGAAGGTGGAAGGAATAAGCTCCTGCATTCACTACACATGAGTCAAACCAGCCCCTCTGCCAGAAGATGCAGATTAGTGGAAGGCCATCCCTGTAGGACCTTTAAAAACAGTATTGACTCAAAAATGAGAAGATTAATTCTTTTGATTTCTGTTCAGACTGTTGGGTCTACAGTTTTCTTTCACAAACGGAACAAATCAGAGAATATTTGGGAAAAACTGGCAAGAAATATAGTAAACACTTCGGTTTTCTGTCTGGATGGAGGGATTTCTGTAGAGGAAGTATCTACCTATTATTTAATAGAAGTGCTCGCACACATTGACATCCGGAAAAATTACAGTTTCTTGTAAAGCATTAATATAACAGTTACATTTGGAACAATGTATAACTGGGGAAATGTGACTCAAGTAAAAGACGAAGGAATGTTGAGAATAAAGGTAAAAGCGACGGTCCCATATAAAGGTGTGTACAATTCATAAGCTGCCCAGGAAGGGCCACAAGGCACAAGAATATGTCTCAGTACAACCCCCCACAAAGATGTTACGGTACTTAATCAGTAAGTTTTGCACATGCCTATNAATTTCTGTTCAGAATGTTGGGTCTACAGTTTTCTTTCACAAATGGAACAAATCAGAGAATATTTGGGAAAAACTGGCAAGAAATATAGTAAACACTTCGGTTTTCTGTCTGGATGGAGGGATTTCTGTAGAGGAAGTATCTACCTATTATTTAATAGAAGTGCTCGCACACATTGACATCCGGAAAAATTACAGTTTCTTGTAAAGCATTAATATAACAGTTACATTTGGAACAATGTATAACTGGGGAAATGTGACTCAAGTAAAAGACGAAGGAATGTTGAGAATAAAGGTAAAAGCGACGGTCCCATATAAAGGTGTGTACAATTCATAAGCTGCCCAGGAAGGGCCACAAGGCACAAGAATATGCCTCAGTACAACCCCCCACAAAGATGTTACGGTACTTAATCAGTAAGTTTTGCACATGCCTATACAAACTCCTTTTGGAATGGTTCTTAATATGTATGAGAAAAGCTTTCACATATATTGCAGCCAATATAACTGGTAGGCCATATTCAGTGGGTAGACTGACCGCTTTGTTCTCTTCTAAGGAGAATTTGCAACCCGGCCCTACTAATACCAAAAGAAAAAGGGAAATCTGAACTCATGGGATTTCTGAAAATTGTGATGCACAAGTAACCCTAGGGAGTCCAAGTGAAATGACTGCAGTAGCCTTCTTAGCAACTAGAGTAGGAGTAGCCATGAATTACCATATATGAAAAGAATTGCACATGCATTACTTAAAGACATCAATTATACTTTCCAGGCCTTGGCCACCCTGGGAGAAGAAATGACACAGATCCAAGAGGCTACATTAGAAAATAGGGCAGCTATTGATTATTTACTTCTCAGGCACAATCATGGTTGTAAAGAACTTAGAGGTATGTGCTGGTTTAACCTTTCAGATAATTCTAGGATATTAGAAACCAACATTAAAAATCTTCAAGAACTGACAAAAGGATTTAAAGCAAAGTATGGGATAGATTTTTCTTGGCTAACTTCTTGGCTGCCAACTTTTGGTTGGTTACAAGCACTATTTTTTATTATAGCGTTAACTGGCCTGGTGATTATAACTACCTGTTGCACTATCCAATGCTTGCTCCACTGCACTAACTATGGGAAATAGTAAAGTTTACAAGATGGACAGGAAGCCCCAAGAATTGAAGGTAACAGAATTTTACTTTCTCTCAGTCTAAGTCTTAAATGGGGTAAATGTTGTGTGAAGTTTCTGAGAATTACTACAGAAAGGGCATTAGGACAAATAAGGCATTGTAACAAGGAAGAACTCCTAATTAAGAATACAAAGGTATGTTGTGGGATGATGTCACGCTCAGCCTTGGAAAAACAGAGATAGTGCAGGATGCTACCACATTCAGGTTTGCAGAAACAACTAAAATAAAGCTTCAAATTTACATATTTGCTCAGATATATAGGCTTGAGTAGCTGATGAAGAAGTACCTAATCCTGAACAAAGGCAACTGAAAATCCCAAGATAAGAAAGCTGGACGTTTCTGCTTTGCAGTCTTATAATTGCTGGCTTAAAAAGATGTCATGATTTTAGGAATAAAAGTTATGATAAGAGCATAGTAATCTTTAGTTAATTACAATATTAAAACACACACACTTGTGAATAAGGAGCATGCTGATTAGGGGACCTAATAAGGTAAAATGCATATGTATGATGCAGGTGGGTAAGGGGTGAGTAAAGAAATCTGAGAATACCAATCAGCTGCGTTTCATCACTATAAAAGCAGAACGCTTGATGTATTCGGGTAGGCTGGCTATGTTATATGCCTGGCACCCTACTCTGCAGATTAGAAATAAAGGAAACAAATACCTCGACTCTGTTTCTTGATTGGCTTATTGCACACTGGGTGAAAGAACCCACATTTGGGACAATGATAATGAAAAAGTCTATTTAAACACAACCATATAAAAATACTACAGCGTTCTTTGTGCTCTAGGCAATTTTAATTCCAAAATACTACCTGTGGTTTACTTTTTTAAACACAGGTGTACATTGTTTGCAGGAACAGACTATTTACCTAGGTAAATTTACACTTGTAGGATAGGCCCTGGGTTCAAAATTTAGGATGAGCAGCAACATGTGACAGCAGGACTCAGTGTCTCAGTACCATAAAGCAAACTACCCAGAATGCTTGTAAAGAGCAGGTCAACACAGTGATATCCAGCATCCTAAGTATGGTAAAACCCCACAAATACCCCTGCACAACACAGCAAACTGCAGTATGTTACTTGAGATTACACAAGAAACATTCACCAGGACAGCACAGTGCTCTTCCTTTGGCAGCAGTAAGAACTGGCCACAGCCTCCAGCATCTCATCCTCTCACACCGTAAGGAGGACTGTCCCTTTGCAAAAGGACCAGACCTTAAGTAACCCCTCTGGCCATTTAATCATTCATACATGACATACTGTTTCCCAATTCAGTACCCTGAGTGGCAACTTCCCCAAGCATATTTTTTTAAAAACTGGGTTTTGACAGAAAAAGCTTTTATTTTAAAACCATGCAAACTAGTGAAGTTATTGGATATGAACAATTTCCTTAACAAAAATGTAAGACCTAATGTCAGATTAAAACTCTCACAGACTATTTTGAGATGCCACAGTTATATGTACAAACTGCTTTGTATCCTGAAAGCTCAGTCCACAGTACAATACATAAAGGGTTTTGGTTATCTATAATCCAACTTTCAACTCTAGTAACTGAAAATCTGAGGTAATCCTTCAAGATTCACAACTAAGTTTCAAGTTGGACCACCTAGTAAACAGAAGTCACACATAAAGTTTTAACTAATGTGGCAGTGAAAATCTGTTTTCTGAAGCTGCCTATTTCTAGCCTAGTTCCTAAACCTTCTTCTACCTGCAGTAGGAAACAAAAACATATGACTTCCCACCCCATCTCCCATCTCACTTTGTGAAAGTCTCACAGGAATTAGTCCTAGTCAATAGCCCAGAAAGAAACAATTTTTAAAACTAAAATTTAAAATTTTAGTTTTCTTAAATTGTAAATTAGAGCAGAATGGCTTCAAGTACACACTAAACAGTTATCTCTTCCTAATACTTTAATATGCAGCAGTACAAAAAGCTTTTAGTGTCATCAAAAAATGACAATGTACCTAAGTCTACATTAAAAGTATTTCTTCTATGAGAAAAAGTTTGTTCAAGATACTAAAAAAACCAGAAATACTCTTCTTCCAGATGTAATTGCAAGACTTCATGTGAAAATGGCAGGAAAAAAGCATTTACCTAATGACTAAAGCTAACAAACTCCTCTAAGTAGCAAAAAAAAAAAAAAATCTTAAGTTTTTGGTGGAAAAGAGTCTAATTTTCAAATTCAAAATAAAATGAAAAGGCTAACAATCTTTACTAGTTAAAGAAAAAATACTTCTGAAAAATCGGCTACTGCCTTTTCCTTGTACCCTTTGCTATAAATACAGTAGGAAACAAGAGTCAGCTGATTAGTTTACTCATTGCTGCATTATAGCAAGTGCTGACTTTCTGACGTGACTACATAAACTGCAGTATATAATCAGCCATTCAAAATTACATACATAAAGCTTCACAGAAGACTGAAGCACCAAAGTCCTGTACAGCAGCTTGCCAACTAAGCCATGCAGCTGATGACCACCAGTCCACTTCTCTGTAAAAAAGTCTGACACATGTAGCCAAAAAAAGCTGTATCAAAAAAAAAAAAACACAGAACACATTTATCAGGAAAAGATCAAAATAAGAAAACTGTACTTCATTTCTTGCCTGGAAAGAAGCTCCTAGAAAGTTACCAGCATGGAACACATAAGGTTACTCCTCAAGACATGACAAACTTGCCATCACCAGGCTCACAGGGTATCACATTCAAAGCCTGTATGATTTAAGTTGACAGAAACATTGCAAAAGTCAGCTACTTCTTGCCCAGCTATGCTACCCTTTCACCAAGTAGAAGGTGAATGGCATGGGGAGGGAGAGGGAGACAATAAAAATAACCAGCAGGGAAAGGACCATCATAGCAGAAACTAAACATTTCCCTACACCAAAAACTGAACAAGAACTGGAAATCCAGTAACCTTCCCCAGCTCCTGGAAATGCTTCATCGATATAGTGCTAAATGGCAGAGGTGCTTTCCAGCACCTAACCCAGAGACTCCTCCTTGGCTTACACTGTCTTGAATGCTAAGAAATCAACCCAAACCTCTAACTTGCAAATTCACCAGCTGAGTTAAAGCAAACCCTCAAGCCTGGTTTTAACCTAGAAGGAAAAAAGAATAGAAAAATTCTGTAGCTCCATGTTGCAGATTTATCTACTTCAAGATACTTACAGCCCTTCAATCTCATTAGCATGCAGAAACACAATCATCTTACAACCCATAAAACTCTGAGCAACCATTCTCACTTTCAAACCCTTGATTTGTACCATTTAGGTTACAAATTACACTTGAAGAAATTAAAACAGTATTACCTACCTCCAGTATGCAAAACCCTGGTCATCCTGCTTCTCATAAATTGTAAGGTTTTTTAAATATGCAATGAAAATTTATATGTGCCTTTTAACGTATTAGGGTTTTAGGATGACAGTTTCAGGACTTTCATCTCTGCAGCTGTTGCAAAAGAAAGGAAGGATGTCTGGGTGCTCCCCTCCTCCCTCCCTCGTTCATCATCTTCCTGATGCTTAGCACAGGACATTGGACAGTTAAGCCGAGGATAGTGGCAGAGCTTGAAAACATACCTAGATATACACTGCCTTTACAAATCCCTCCTAAGCCCTCATCAAGCAGCTGCCTTGCTCAGCACTCACTCTCGCTCCAAGAAACCTGACTTCCCCTCTAAGTTGTTTAAGGAGTTTAAACATCAATTAATTGCAGTTATACTCCAGCGCCAGGGTGACTTGAACAGCACTCAGTTCTTACAGACATTAGCAATTCATATCACAGGAGCAATCTCTGAAGAGCAAGCAGCTCACAGATATCAGAATTCACGAAGTTTCAACTTACATATTAAGACTCAAAAAAGAGGTGGTTCCCAGGTATGTCCAGCAGAGTATTACCATGAATTTTAAATAGAGCAAAATCTCTAATCATAAGATACATTGCTGACAAGGTGTTGAATGACAAGCTGAGCGTCTTCCCTAGACTAAAACCTAAATACGAGGAAAAATAGCAAGCTCGTTCTGCAAGCCAAAAGGACTTCAGAGAGCCTTCTCCTCAGTTTTCCCTCTCTAATTGTAGCTTCTCATGCATAATTTCAGAGAAGTTGCTCCCAGTAGCAGGAAGCTAACATTTAAATCAGCTGATAGTGTGCTACCATCTACTACCCAGACAACTAAATCTCTTTCAAGTTCAAAAGCTTCCATTTGGAAGACAATTTGTGAATTTCTTGAATATGAAAATTAAGTATGAGCGCTGACATCTCCAAAGCCTGAACTGAAAGCTAAGCCTGAGGGGTCAGGTATCACTTCACACAAACATAGATCAGGTATCACTTCACACACTAAGACTGCTCCGTGCTTTAGGATCCTTCTGTTTATTTTGGAAGTAAAAAAAGAAAAAAGGAAAGTTATTTTTATGAAGCTTTCAAAAAAAAATGTACTTCCCTTAATTTACGCTGGAATAAAAAAACCCATCACAGTAGTGAATCAAGACATCACAAACTAACAATAAAAATTTGTTCTGCTGAAATACACACATGTGATAAAATTATCTTGACATTAAATAGGAGGGTCTCCAGAAAAAGATATTATCTTGCCACTCCCTAGCCCCCAAAATATAAAGATATTCCAATAGACTTGCACTTGCACTCACAGTGCAAACCATGAGGTATAATTTCTAGAAAAACTCTTAGATCCGAAGTATGATTCCACTGAAGGATTAACCAAAAAGCGGGGCTCTCCCATTAGCACCATCCTGTCACCCACCATTATATGCGGCACTGAAACATACACCGAGAGCTACCTGCAAAACAGGGAAGCCTTTTCATGAAATACAACCTACAAAGGTAGTTCACATGAGTATTTCCCTAGAAGAAAATCATTAGTGGGAATACTGTCGTCGGGAAGCTAATTCACTCATGACGGAAAAGTAAATACACAAAAATCAACATTCATACCACAAGGCTATACAGAAGTTTCATGGTGTTTTTACACCATACAGGTACATTAAAGAATCTCATCTGCCCACAATATACCACAAGAAGCTTACAGCTGTAAGCATACTTAATAAAAGTTCATCCAGGTCAGGATCCCTAAACTTCTGACCAAACTCCGTGTCTGAAAACAGTTTATGCTGAAGAAAAACACCATCCCACCGCCGGATACCCAGCCTATTTCTCAGATTCCGTCACGCATTTGAACGGACACCTAGAGAAATCCTTGCCGTGTTAGGTTTCCATAAGTTTTAAGAGGAGGCAGGAAAATAAGAGGAGAAAATACCCAAACCCCAATACTAGCAAAGTCCTACCCAAGGCGCGCTAAGCTAATCAGACGCTCAGCAGGCTGTGCCGCACAGCGCACCAAGCAAGCGTTGACTGCAGCCGCCGTATTTTCCTCGCAATCCTCGCACCGGCTTATCCCCCCAGCACGGCAGGGCGCCGCGAAGCCACGGCGTTACGAGACCAGCAGGGCAGGGGGTCTCCGCTTCGCGGAACGCGGAGGTTCTGCCGTAACGCCGGCTCGCGCGGCCGGGAAGCGTATCTGCGGGGGCCGCGCGCCGCGCTGGACGCGGCAACACGCGCCGCGGCCACCGGCGGGCTCACCCGCTGCCAAGCGCAGACCCGACCCCGCGGCCAGACCCCGACGCCGGGCACCGCTACTACCGTTGGGCCCGTAACGACCTCCGCGCGAGGGAACACGCAAGGCGCGGATCCCGGAGACGGCTGCGTGGCCGTGCGGCCCCACGCACGTCCGCCGCTCCCTCGACATCGATGGGTCCGCCGCTGGGGAGAGCCGGCGGCCCAGGCCCGGCTCTGCCCGGCCCACCCCGCCTCGCCTCAGCACCGCACCCGGGCCCGGCTCCTCCCCGCGGGCGCCTCGCCTCAGCCCGCCCGGCACTGCCCTCGCTGCGGCCCGGCCCGCGCTGCCGAGGGCGACGCCCGCCCGCGGGGCTTCACCTTTGCGGCAGCGGCTGTCCCGAGGCCTGCGGCTGCCCCGCAGACTCCCTGAGGGTCGGGCGAGGCGGCAGCAGGATGCCCCTAGCCCCGCGGCACTCAGGCGGCGGCGCCGCTCTGCGCCCCCGCCGTCTTCATGCGAGCGGCGGCGGCGGCGGCGGCAGGAACCTGCCCGCACCGCAGCGCGTCATGCTCCCACCCCCGGCCACGCGCAGGCGCCGCGCGCCGCCGCTGCCGCCGTGGGGGGAGCGCGGTGCCCGGCCCGTGCGGCACCTGTACGCGGCCCCGTACCGGTGCCGCCGCCCGGAGGTAGGGGAATGGAGCCGGCGGCGAGGGGAGGCTGCGAGGGGACGCCGGGGAGGTCTCCGCTTGGCTACGGGCTGCCTCCTCCCGTCCCGCCTCGGCTGCCGTGCTGCTGCGGCCCTGCCCTGCTGCCACTGGGGCGCCGCGCCGACGGCTGGGGCCTGCTGGCGATGGAGGGCGCGGGCTGCCTCGGGCAGCGGCCGCACGAAGCGGGAGGCCTGCGCGAATCGCAGCGTGAGCGCGATAGCTCGCGTGAACCTGCCCGCCTCTGTCGCTCGGGCCGGCGCCCCTCGCCCCGCGGAACTTTCGCGCCCGTAAGTACTCACGGCCGCAGTGAAGCCGCTGATCCCCGCTGCCTGCGGCGCTGGGGAAGCACTGAAGCGATTAAGAAAGCTCAGATTTGTAAAAGCCAAAGGCTTCATTCATTTCCCTGACCCCACCACCCTCCCACCGCCCTTCTCACCCTCCAGATCTTTGCAAAAGGGAAATAACGCTTCATACGATTAAGGAGCGTTGCAATTTACGGCAAATTAACCTCTATGTGCCCGGTTTTGAGCCGCTATGACTGATGACTTCTGGACGTGGGCATCTTAGTCTCCCTCCCTGACACTTGTTAATCTCTAAGTATAACCTGTAACAAGTAACATTTCTTTTTTCACCAAGTTCCTCAAACAAGAAAGGAAACAGCAGAGTCCGGGGTCAAATCTTTATACCGATAGTTCACAAAACTTACAAAGGAGAAGCAGCCGTTTAGTGAAGGCTGGTAAATGGAAATCCACTTCGAATCTTGTTTCTGCCAATAACAGCTAATGACACAGGCACGATCCCTAATTGAAATATGCAAGGTTCATTTCCCAGTGACACTGGGTGAGCGTGGAGTTACCCACTCTAATTCTTATTCAGTAAAAAGCAGATTTCAGATCCTTTAAATTATACACACTTTTATTCATCTTGTCTTTCAAAATACATACGCTTGCCTACAGCACTTGCAACTACTGTCTTGCACACCATAACTTATTCCCGTCACAAAGATGGGAACAAAGTTCCCCAAGACTTTACTGCTGTCTAGGAAGCAGCTGTGCGTTTGAGGTACCATTGGCAACTCCTCCTTAAGGCTCATTCACCTGAAGAATTGTTTACCGCTCATTACTGCTTGTTACTCCTTTAACTCAGATGGTGTTCTTGTGTTAGAAAGGCAAGTTCTGCTTGTCACCCGTGCAGTGGTCCACAGCGAGCATACACGTCTATACCTTCCAGACACACAACAGAACTGCTTTACTGGCAAGTCAGCAGACACCTCACAGGTTAGGAGTAGGGGACTACTTGTGCGTAGCTGTGACAGACAAGACATACTTACCCCCTGCCTGGGTCTGGCTAAATACAGTGTCTCTAGCTAACTAGCATCAGCCAACTTCTGCCCATTGAATCGAGAAAATCAGCTAGAGTTTTGGTGGAGTTAATTCAAGTTTAAAGTGGCATAAAAGATTCTTTAGTCCATTGTCACATAATTTACGCATAAATGCTTGATCACATTTTGTTAAGTCCCCTTCCCACCATATTAGCACAAATGGGTAGGGTGATTAAGGCATACATTAACCAGTTGTCCTTGATTTTATTATTCACTTGGTCTTTCTCTAGCAAATAATCCAACATTAATTATGCTCCCTAGAACCTGTACACCTATGGGTTACAATCAGAAAATGCACGTGTATTTGCAAGGAGATTTCTCCCTCTCCTATGTCACAGGTTTCTCTGGTCACTGAGTGTGAGTGAGAATGCAGACAATCAGAATGCAGGAAATGACCAGCACACTGCCAACTGGTAGGAACAGTCTCACTTGTTCCATAGCAACGCTGGACATCAATTAAGAGAGAATACTTTAAAACAGCAGCAAGTTTTCTGTGAAGTTCTATTCATGGAATTATTTTAAATGCATAACTTGGTCTAAAGCGAAGCAGAAGACATGCAATAAACTCGAGTATGACTCAGGCAGAGACAAAAATAGTGTCAGGCAGGCTCTGGCAAGTAAAGAGCAAATAAGGCAGTGTAGATAAAAATGTGTGATTTTTTTTAAAGCTGAAGTCAAAGTCTGTTTACTTAACTTAGTTAAGAAAAGAATATTTTTAAACAGCTCTGTATGTGTCCTGGCACGTGACAAAAGTCAGTCAGTTAAAAATATGAGAATTGTGTACTGAAGAAAGATGATGCAGCAGTAGATCAAATTAATTTAGGATTGGCAAAAACTATAATTTCATTTAAGAAAACACTAGTGATAGTAATGCACCTAATACAAATGCTTGTCTCAGTTACTGAAACCCATTAACTTTTCTTACTGTTACCCTGGCTTGAGCTAGGGTAGAACTGATTTTTTTTTAGCGGTTTTACTCTTCCATTAAGTCTCTTCTGAGGCTGCACTCTGAAACTAACAGCGTGTTGTTCAGACAGTGCCTGCTTCTAGGAGCAATGAGGCTCAACGGTTGCAGTTACTGCAGGAGTAAGGGTATGAGTGGCAAGCGGAAAGGCTCTCACTTGTACTTATGCCTGTGGAAACCAAGGTCGATGCTTGGTTCTGCTCAACTTCTCATGTGCCAGAAAGGAAAAGGGGGAGAAGGGGTGACACCTGCGACCCTCCTGCAGGGAGGAACAGGCCGGACAGGTGACCCAAACCCAGCCAAACGCAGTATTCCATCCTGTACGGGTCACATGCAGTGTAGGCCTGAGGGATCACGAGGGTCAGGCTCTCTTCTTCCACAGCCAGCGTCCCAGGAGGGCTCTGTCCGATTATCCTGCCTCCGATCCCGATCCGTGCATTCCTGAATCCATTTCCTGCCTGCCGCCGAGTCCAGCCCGGGGCTTTCCCAGGGCCTGCCCTGCAGCATCTGGGTGACCTGATCATCACCGAGAGAGCTGGATCCTGGGTTTGTGTGTATTTGTGTATACTCCATTGTTTTTTCTATTATTACACTCTTTTTTCTTATTGTTACATTAAAACTTGTTTACTTTTTCCAACCTGTAAGCCTCTCTCCCTTTTCTCTTTCCCTTCCCCTTCTTGGGAGGGAAAGGGTTAACAGCATCTGTGCTGCCTTTAACAGCCTTAAACCTGAAAACTGCTAATGTAAACAAAGAATGCAGAAGATAAAAGTTTTCTTTTTTGGGATGCTGCCTTAGTTATTTCACCCAAAAGATTGTTCTGTACAGAACTCCTATTTTTACTAGCAAAACATCTGTTTGTGGGAAGCTAAAGGTCATTGATTGTTTCAACTTAGATGTCTGGGGGTTTTTTTGGCAAATAAAGCGATTCCAAGTTTAGGATTTATTTCTACAGAGAACAAGTTTACATTTAGAAAACTTGACTCTGGTGTTCAAAATGCAGTAGCAGGCCACTGCTGTTCTTATTTACATAACAATTCCCACTGATCCAGATAGTTTACTTACATGAGACTGCAGGAATCTGCCATAGCTTTGTCTGCTTTTGAACACATTACTGTGTGCAAAAGTGAACAGTTTATCCATTGAATCTTTTGTACATATATACTTAAAAATAATTTTAAACAGCATACCATTCCAAACATTTATCTGATGCTATGAAGTTAATATAGCAGTTCTTTATTCTTTCGATTTCACAAAATTTTACAATATTTTAAGTAAAATCTTCAACAAGCACACAAGACTGTTGCAAACAATTAACACTTTACTTAACCAGAGAAAATCATAAATCTGTGATGTTTTGAAAATAAGGTGATGGCAAATTATATTGCCATTAACTGAAAGATTGACACGGAGCCAGCGACCCTTCTCTGAAAACAGCAACAGTAACACTGCCTTGTGGAGCAGAACAGGCTGTACACAAAATTAAGTCTCTGATTTTGGTATTTGTAGGGAATTTAGTCACAGGAATATACTTCTTAGCAGGACAATCCAAGCATTTAGAAAAAAAGGTAGCAAATATATGTCAATCCACACAGAATGTGGAAAGGCAAGGACATCAGAGGCATCCAGCACCATAAGCTAAAAAGGCAGCTTATATATGTACACAAATCACATTGCATTAATTTAGTGGTTTTGACAAGGCAATAAAAGAAATTAATGGAGTGACTTTTATGCAGAGACACAAGTTTTCAAAGACGGGCTGCCCACTCCCAACTGCATGTTTCCAGTCTGTTAAGTCAACATTTATTACTATGTAAGCAGTACAGTATAACTTCCAGGATCAGACCATACAGCTAAAATAATCACAAGTAATTTTAAAAGTTAATGGTTAGCCCCTCTGGGAGCAGGAAAAGCAAGGAGAATAAGCTCTCCAAAATACTTTGAAGAGTAGCAATGTGTAAGCATTATTAGATCCTATCCTCTTCCCTTGTAATTATCACCTGGCTACTCAATGTTTCCTATTAAATCTTAACCTGTACTAGTTAAATCTGCCTTGCCTGTTTCTAGACTCCTATGCACTGAACATATTCAGTCTGTTCCAGATAATGAACACAGCTACCAGCTCTGCTTTACTCTGAAAAACAATCACTTCATTTGGAAGCCAACACTTATCTCTACATACCCTTGGGAGAATTTGGTTTTGGCTCTTTTATCTCTAGATATGTAATTCCTCCCTAAGCATTAGGACACTTGGTACTTTCCCAACATAGCCTCTGTTGTTTTTCACCTTTGAGAAGATCTTTTGTGCTCTGTTACACGTGTATTTCAATGCATACAAAAGCATTTAATTTCAACTTCACATCCACAGTCATATAGCTACTCTTGCTTTTGTAATACTGCACGTGACATAACCCACCAATATTATTTGCACAGAGTAATGCAGAATGTATAGATTTGTACCCTGGTGGATATTTTCATCTAAGAGTTCTGGGCACTGGGGGTGNAATTTCAGCTTCACATCCACAGTCATATAGCTACTCTTGCTTTTGTAATACTGCACATGACATAACCCACCAATATTATTTGCACAGAGTAATGCAGAATGTATAGATTTGTACCCTGGTGGATATTTTCATCTAAGAGTTCTGGGCACTGGGGGTGGGAAGGAGTGGGTGTTGTTTTTCAGAGCAGGAAGGGGACAAATCTCTTAAGGGATGCACGGTGTTTCAAAGGCTCATACCAAGACAGCCCCTTTTTTCCTGCTGACAATCACATTTAATTTATATATGCAGGATATTAACACCAAAAAAACCCCAAACCTAAAACCAAGAGTGAATCTTACATGTTTCAGTCAAACAAGAACCACATCAGAGTTTTAAAAGAACAAAAACAAAAAAAAGAATTTATGTATGTTATTTAATTCGTTTTGCACTGAGGGCAATACATTGCTACTTCTTCATATCCTGACTAGTATCTTAGGTATTTTTAGTTATATCAATACACCAGATTTTGACAGCTTATATTAGGACTAAGCTGTCAGCTAAATAGCATGAACCTGCAAACTGGACAGTTTTCCGGCTCATGTTGTTTTGTTTCTAAACAGGCCCTTAATCTGGAATAGCCTGTGGTAAATTCCATCATATACAGGCACATGAAAGAGCAGCAAGTATTAAAATAGACTTTGGCCCCGCTGAAGGTCATCTTCTTTCTATTTATGAAAGTATTTGCATACTTTCACTTATCTCCACTTTTCTTTTCTCCCTGCACCAATTACTTCCATTAACAAGGGCATCCAAAGAGATGGTAGGTTCCTGAAAAATGAGCCATACTTTAAGCAAGGCAAAACGTAAATAAATCTTCAAAAATGACTATGAGATACCTACTTCTTGGAGGAAAGCTAACTGAAAGTAACTTGCAGCAGGTGACCTCTCTTCCCACAACGGACCTCAGACACTTCTTGAGGAGGGTGCTCTGTGTTACTCAGAAAGTGATAAACAAATGATGTAATTTGTACAAATAGGTCAATACAGTAACTCTACACACTTAAGATTCTTGATCTGTAGAGCAAACAAAGGAGACTTATCTCTTAAATCTGTTTCCATTTATTTAGCATGTTTTAAGAATAGCATCCAGAGCATGAGGAGAATACATTATAAAGAGAGAAAACTTACTGGTAAATTGCATTTTTCCATTTGATTTAATTGACCTTTGTGCACCCAGTACTGCAAAGACTGCAGATGCCTTTTTGCATATGCCAGTCAAAATACCCTTTGCAGGATTTTCTTTTTTTCTTAAGCTGAACAGTAGAGGACAAGTTTGCTCATTTCTCCTCTTCAGTAGCCTTAAAAAATTCATAATGCTTTAGTACGAGTTTCTGCAGCACAAAAATAGGCGCTCCGTATTACAAACTCATACAAAATACATCAGTACCTTCAAAATTAATGTAACATCATTTTGGAAAGACAAAAATAGCAGGCAGTCAACTGACTACACCCTCAACTGGTACATGTTCACAGAAGTTTTCTTAAACAAAGCAGCCTATTTAAGTCAAGTATATGATGATGGGTTCTTACTGTATTAGGGGAAAAAAGGCACTCCATAATTAACATTGAAGCAAGTTCCTTATAATTCCTACATTTAATCTACTCCCACTTCACCAAGAAGGAAGCACACAACATGTTCTGGACACAACCACCAAGAATTATCTGGAGGCTGCTTTTCTTTTCTGTTTTGCTTAACATCGAGGACTACCTTGTGGATCCTACACATATGTCCTTGACTAAGAAAAACAAGGATACTTTTGTATTAAACACCAAGGTATTTTCAAGACTAGTAAATTTTGTAATCTATGCCCTCCAGAGAAATTGTGTGCTTGTAACCTAAAAATAAGTAAAAAGAGATTTTATTTCTCTAGATGTTCCTATGCAAGTATCACAAAGACATAATCTAACAGAAGTTAGATTAGTGCTTCACAGCACTCTGTGAATGCACTTCATTGTCTCTCATCAGGTTAAAGTGCTTTGATAGTCTCAAAGAAACTCAGCTTAGGGGTTACTGCAGCGAACACCTGTTAACTTTTTAAACTGCTATGGTCATTTCACACACACATTACCAACCTACTGTTCATTTTTGATGCCTGGTATTTTTGCCAAGAGAAGTGGTAACTGCTTACAGTTAGTTACCATGCATCCATTGGTCTGCTGAAAACTGGGCTGAGATCACCACAATTACAATTGCTACCATTCAGCCTTCGCAGAAACACCGATAGGTATTTGCTAACAGAAGCGTCTGTGACAAACTTCAAACGTGCTACCTTTTCAGAAACTAATTTTCATTAAATATTGGGGGGTTTGTTAATTTCATAGTTAAATGATTATTAGAGATTATTATATGTGCTATAGCACTTCACACTTAAAATTAAAAGTGGAATTCCCCAGAAAATCAACAGTCTTTCTACAGAGCAGAGTGCTGGTCCAGGTATCACTGTTTTCTGTATTAAAGATACAACCAGCTTTCATTTACAGATGTTTTAACGCTCATTCAAGAATAATGAGCTGCTCTGTGCCATCAAAACCTTAAGATCATTACAGGATGTATATAGAGCTGCCTATCACCCCAAGAATTAAGCAGCTGTGAACCACCAGGCGTTTCAACGGCCATTGAACTAGACAATTCTTTTAGATAAAGCAGGTGCTGTTACCGGTTTAACAGGAACTCTCACTGAGTCTTCTCCTAGTACAAACGCTTTCTACTTTGAGCATGCTGAACAGAAAGGGTGATGAGTGAAACTAGCATTTTAATTTTAAAATCCAATTACTTCCTCATGATTTTGGAGGCAAAATCTACCTAAGGTAGCCTCTATTTGGTTAGCAAAGCACAGCAGCCACCGTTTTTTACATCGGTGCTGTTCGCCAGCAACACTAGAAGCGTTCAGTTTGTGCATTTTGGAAAAGTTAATAAAGATCAATTCCACTGTAAATGGCCCTAAAAATGTAGGTCACTTAGACATCTTATTCAGCTGGTTTCCTCCCGAAAAGAGGAAGGACCAGCGTATCTGAGTAAACTGTGCGGAGGAACGCTGTTACATAATCTGTAACAGATAATGTTTCATTACAACGGAGGGCAAAAGGAAGGGAAGGAAACAGCTGACACAAAACCAGGAAAACAACAACAAAAAAACAGAATCTCCTCGAGCCTCCTTTCCCCTGGGCCATCCGAACATGGCACGCCGGCAGAGCCACCCGCTCAGCCCGTGACCCCAAACCGAGCGGCCAGCGCGGCACCTTCACCGGGCTCGGGGCGACGAGCCGCCGCCGCCGGCGGAACACGCCGGGGACCTGGACCGAGCGGACACCGCAGGCGCCTGCAGAGGCGGAGCCGGGCCACCGCTCGCAACGGTTCGCCGACACCGCTTGGGACAGGCGTAGCGCTGGAGACTCTCTGCCCTCCGCTCGCGGCGCCACGGCCCCCGCACGCCGCCAGGCCTCAGGCCCCTTCGCAGTCTTCTTTCCCGCAGCCGGACCCAGGCGCACTCGAGCCCCGGGTCTGCGGAGCGCCCAGGGCTCCCCCCGCCTCTCCCACGCAAAGCGGGGGCTCAGAGCACCCCCACCAGCACCGCGCTGCCGGACGCCTCCCTACCGGAGCCGTCTCAGCCCGCCCCACCCTCAGGCTACGGCGCGGACGCAGCGGCTGCCCGCGCGCCGAGCGCCGCCGCCTGACCTCTGCTGCCGCCTGACCTCTTCCCCCGCCCCGCGCCGCACCGCGTACCACCTGCTGGACCTGGCGCGCGCGCATCTACGCAGGCGGAGGGGCGCAGAAGCACCACGCGGCGCGCTTGCGCCTGCGCCGGGGACTGTGGGGCCATGCTCGCGACGGCCGGTCTGCGCGTGCGCGGTGGTGGCCCGGACAGGCTCGGAGTGCGTGGGGGAGCGGGGGCAGCGGCGCGGGACGCGGCGGGTGAGGCCCTCTGCCCTGCTCGGGCAGCGCGACAGAGCTAGCCCCACAGGGGAAGGAAGGGAGGGAAGGAGGAAGGGAGGCCTTCTGGGGGCAGCCGACAGCGGCGCCGGTGCCCCGCGGCGGCGGAGGGGGGCGGGAAACGGGCGCCGCCGCGGCCCCTCACTTGCGACGAGGCGAAGGAGCCGCCCGGCCGCCGTGCCCGGTGCCCAGCGGGATGAGGCTGTGCGCGGCCCCGTGCCTTAGCAGGGCCCGGTGAGCTGCGGGGCGAGCGGGGCAAGCGGGGCCGGGCAGCGCCGGTTCTGGGGGCGGGTGACCTGCGAGGGGGGGCGCGTCCGGCAGCGCTGCCGCTGACGCCTGAAATTCAGGCGTGATTCCAGTTTATTTTAGTGCGCCTCCCGCGTCTTCCCGCATCCCGGCCCGCTGAACCCGGCAGTGCCCGCGGTCGCTCGGGAGCGCGCGGCGGGCCGGTGGGGCCGAGGGGAGCCGGGCATTGCTGGGGCGAAGGCGCTGCGGGGCTGGTGTTCGACGTGCGCTCGATCCCCCGCACCCCGTTGTTGCTGTTGATTGCCGATGCCTGGGAGGCCTCGTGTGCCGCGGGGGCCTTTGTTTTAAAGCTTCCGGGGCGGCTTTCATTAAGGTGTTGAGGGCTCGCCGGTGTCAATTGCGGGATCTCCGGCGAGGTAAGGGGAGATTTAGCTTTGCTGGTATCGCAAAGGCAGACAGGCTGGCAAAACGTGAAATTCTTCGGGGCTGCCCCGCGTATCGAGAGATTGCGAAAGCACGAAACCAGTTTGAAGTAACTAGCCGGTGAAACGTAAAAATTACATTCCGGTGTGAAGTTGTTTAACGTTCCCGTGGAAGAAGTCAGGGGAAATATGCCCGTTTTCACAAGTTTGTTTGGATACACTTTGTACAAATAACAAACTTGCAGGTGGTCAGTTTTACAGTTCCCGATTTTTAATTCCTTTCCTGAAGCAGTGGGAGAACACGTGTGTTTCTAATAGTGTAAAAAAAAAAACCACAGCAAAAAGAATCGTGGTTTCTACATCTGTTGTAAGAGCGCATTTCTTGACATTGTTTCTCATGTTATTTCCGATTTGACGGTACACACTTTATTATGGTTCCGTACTGCTGAAATTTTGGTGCCCTTTTTGGGTGTCCTTAGTTTTTGAGGTATCATAGCCTACGAGCTAATTGTAGAGAAACAGTGAATATGAAAACATTTTTTAAGAAGAATTTTTATTAGTAAGTTTTTTCGGTTAGTTTTATGTAATTGTAGCTGTTTAAATGAAATCAGTTTAGTTAGTTGCTCTTTCTCACCTTATTTTTGGAAAAAAATTACTTCCATTAAGCAGTTTCGCTAATTTGTGCATAATGTGCAGTGTCTCTGATAAAGGTTTAAAGGTGGCAGTATCATGGTTATGAAAGCTTCGGTAGAAGATGATGATTCAGGATGGGAACTCGGTGTGCCTGACAAGATGGAAAAGAGTAATACAAGCTGGATAGATATAACTCAGGATTTTGAAGAAGCATGTAGAGGTGAGTTGTACTGCTTGTGTTTTGAGAAAACTTGGGGTCCTTTGGAGGACTAAGCATAGTTCTTTGAAGTGTTTTATGCAATAGTTTGAACCAAGTTCAGGCGCCACATTTGCTTTGATTCTGTGTTTTTGTGTGATCATGTTACTGTGAGGCTGAAAATATCACACAAACCCCACCTTGCTTCCTCTTCCAGATTACATTTTTACATTTTTTTAAATACATTTTTAAAGTCATATTTTCTAGTCGCATGCTTTTTTTTCACATTTTTTTTCTTTGCAAGGATTTCTTCCTGACGCTGCTGCCAAATGGAAATCTCATTCAGCAGTGCAGAATCAACGCTCTGTTTTTTCCTGTATTTTTTTGGATCTGTAGCGTCCAGTGATTTATTAATTTAATTGGTCAGTGCCTCGTTTTTTGTCTTTGAAACAAGGCTGAGCTTCTAAGGAGACGCAGTGCATCCTAGTCACAGGGAAGCAGTTGATTCCATTTAAACAGTGCTTTTATTATTAGATATTAGTGCTAGTTTACCGTAACAGCAACTTTATTTTTTCAACTGATTTTATGATTACATTAGGAAAAAATAGGTATAGAACTGCAACTTGCCACACACAGTATTACATAATGATAAACATAGTTTCCTTATGCTGTCAAATAATTACTGTATATTAGTGATACGCTGTTTGTGTACCCATCAAATACATCTAAAGGCTTCATTAAAAATAATGAGGAAAAGCAAGACTTTCAGTAAACTCCCCTGGAAAAAAATTAGACAACTGCATAAAGGAGCACAGACAACTGCTGCCATGTTTTTCATGCTATTCAAATGTTACTGTTCGGTAATTCTGAAACGCTTTAGCTGTTAGAATAACAGAGACGAATGAAGAAAGACTGTGAACAACTGGATTTTTTTAGTCTTTCAGTCTTGAAAGTGCTTTGTAAGTAAAAACAAATGAAGATGGAGTGGAAATGTCTCATCTGCTTCCCGCACCTTGTTCTCTCTTAGCATAAGACTATCCTGACAAAGTTGCGCTAGAAGGATGAATGTAAATACTTACCCTGTTCTGTTCCTTTGTAGAACTGAAGTTAGGAGAACTGCTTCATGACAAGCTGTAAGTATGCCTGTGGAATAGTTCTGGTTTTTAGATAGGATTAGTGCAAATTCGTTAATGCTTACTAATAAGCAGTCATGTGCTATCAACTAAGCTTTTTTAAACTTTTACTTTATATAAAATATTTGGAATTATTCAGAATGTAATTTGTTCTCAGCAGTATGTATGTGATGCACCTGCAGGAAAGCTGAATTTTTCTCATGGTGCCAGTATAACATTACATTTTCAGTTAATCAATGCAGTTTAGAAGTTTGTAGCACATCTTATGATCAGTGGTGTTGACACTACTGAACCTACTGATCTATTTTATGTGGACATGCTTTTATAAAAAAAATGCCAGAAAGACTTTAAGGTTTTAAATCTGGTTCTCTCAAATGTCACTGACAAGTTTAGGAAAACAACCCGTGTGCTTTAATGTAACTTAAAGGACGTGCTAAAACGGAAACTGAGAGCTCGACAGATTAAGAAAAAATACATTTTTAAAAAAAGCATGTGCTAAAATCTTACTGAATTTATTAAAATATGATGTGAGATCAAAATATTTTAAAGATAAAAGTAGATTGTTTAGCCACACGGGTCTGTTCACTTGCATAAAGAAAATAGTGCTTATTTAAGACTAATAGCTCAGAAAACAGAAATACACTTACTAAATGCAAACCTGCTTAAAAACCTGTGCAAGGATGTCACCAAGTAGTTACACAGTAGAGTCAAAGCACATGTTTGGGGTATAATTTTATACATAAGAGCATTTCAGAGCAAATACAAATGAATTAGGATGTGCCACACACAATAACCTTTTTTATATAATAAAGGCTTGTGCAGCAGTTCTGATGAATACCAAATGTACTGAAGGTGAGGCACTGTATCCCTTTTTCTGTAGGCCAGTCTTCATTTGATGTGGTTCTCCTGCAAGCTTTTATGCCCTGACTACAAGAGATCCATTGTCACGTGCTGGGTTTTTTTTGTATCAGTTTTCTTAACACGCTCATTTTAAAGAAAGTTGGTATATTCAATGCATATGTGTCATGTATATTGTCATTAGTTTGTGAGGGACATATCTTACTTGGGTTTTTGGATGTAGCATAGTAAAGAACAGCTTGTTCAGGTAATAGTTTATTATGTGATCTTTAAAAAGATGCTATATCATTATGAGGTGTATAGAAACAAGTGTGCATAGATTTAGTAATGAGATATTTGACTTAGTAGTGTTATTAGGCTTCAAAAAAAACGCTCAGAGTTTTACCTTTAGGTGTCTATTGTCTTTCTTACTTGTTGAGAGATCCTCAAATTCTTCAAAACCCTGATCTCTAAAGATCAGTAGTGATGTTCACATAGCTTACCTTATTGGCTGTCAGAATATGGTGTGCTGAGTTTGTCATCATATGTTCTTTTACATTGGCTTGTGAAGACTATTTTGTATAAAATAAAATAATTAAATTCAGAACTTTTTTTTATTGGTGTTCTTAGTTTTGGTCTTTTTGAAGCCATGTCTGCCATTGAAATGATGGATCCCAAGATGGATGCTGGTATGATTGGAAACCAAGTTAATAGAAAGGTTCTTAACTTTGAGCAAGCTATTAAGGTTTGTGGGACTTTTCTGGTTTTGCCTACACTGTCTTTAAAAGTATGATATAGTTTGCAGTTAAGCACAGTTGAACATAATTAATGTTTTTCATCTTTAATTAAAATTATTTATTTTGGATAGTTCAGTAAGAAATAGCTTGTGATGTTTGCCTTTTTTGTTGCCTACGTTATCACAATGATGCTAACCGGTGAAAAGTCCTGTGAAATTGTTGGGTATTGATACCTCAGATAAATAAATTTCAGAAATATTTTTGCAAGTCACCCTGTGCTTTCCAAAAATGTATCTTTTATATTAAGATGTATTGGTTAGTGCCTCTTTAAGCTGAAGGGAAACCAACTTTCTTTTTCTTACAAAACCTGGAAATTAACACTTTGTGAGACTACTAGTTCAGTAGCATTGAACAGAAGCTGGGTAATTTAACAACATTGATTGTAACGATTAACTTTTGATGCATGGTCAAGATAAGTTGGTGGAAGGACATTGAAATACTTCCTGTTATTTTGGAAAAAAGTAATGCACTCACAGAGGAAAAAGGTTTTTTTTTACCATGGACCTTGTTTTGAATGGACTCTCTGTGAAATATTGGCCGCCTTATGCCTTGTAGAATATATGCAGAATTACAGACATTGGACAAATAAAATGAAAGAAGTAGAGTTGCTGGCTTCTTGATCCTGAGCTTGAAGGCAGTACAAGTATCTGTAGTGTAAAAAGCAGTCTTCAAAGAATGGATCCTACATATTATTCCTTGTTCAGTCATTATTATGATTATATATATTTTGTGATTTAAGTTTTGACAGTTAACTGGTTTTAAACTTCAGAATCATCTGAAAAGCTAAATCAGAAATTAGTGTAGCTAAATTATTTTAGGTTTTTACTTGAATAGCTTTGTTTGGTCAGTGTTCAACACAATGATGGCAAAACAAAGTTCTTCAGAATTTGAGACACACTGTGAAGCTGATCAGGAAAGCTAGTGGTGTACAAATATTCTGAAGTCTTAACCAAGTTGTAGTTTCTTTTCAGCTGTACAAATAATAAGTTGTATTTTACCTATGGACTTCCATAGTCTTTAGCTTTTTTTCTTTCTTTGTTTTCTAAGGATGGCACCATTAAAATAAAGGATCTCACTTCACCCGAGCTGGTAGGAATAATGGATACATGCTTTTGTTGCTTGGTAAGCATTTCTCTGCTCTTAACGTTAGATGTTTTTCTTTCAAAATATAATCCTTTATTCCAGTTTAGAAAAAGAAAAAGCAGTAGAACTGAAGAAGAAAGATTGACCAAGCGGAAAATACATACTGATTATTGTAATTTCCATTTAGATATTTGTGTTGGCTGTTATAAGAAGCATAATTTTTCTGTTTTTTATTGTGAGAAATCATTATGGAAGAGAACTGGTAGCATTTTGAATAATGTAAGAAGGTTTTATAATTTGTGATTTTTAAGTGTATTGTGTGTGACTGCCTGCTGTATATTGGTGTTTGACTGTGTTGGAAAATGAGTGTGCAGTAACCTACAGCACTCTGTTGCTCATTTCTGTACAGCCAGTGTTGACTGAGCTTACAGGGCATTTTGAAGAAAGAAAAGAAAATACCTAAATCCATTCAGAAAGGAAATAAATTACTTATGAGTTAATTGTGGGGTTTTTATATGTATATGTCTTAATTCACCGGGAAATGATACAAGTTGTTTTCAGATACTCTTTAAAATTGTATCAATAAAACTACTTTGTTTTTAAAACAATGTTTCAATTTAGTGTAGTCCAAAAAGACATGTAAAGGTCACTGTATATTTGATATGGTGTAATGTGATTTGTCTTCTCCCCAACCCCCACTAAATACTGACTGTTTTTTTGAAAAGGGACAGTGGTCATATTAGAAATTTGATCCTACTGTGTTTTATGCTATTTCAAGGTAGAAATGATCTAAATTACTGAAGCTTTGCCTTAGCTTAAAGTAGCATGAAAGTAGTAGAGAGAGGGGATTGTGAAAAGAAGCTCAGAGTTGTAGCAGAGAACATCCAGAATATTGCTGAGTTGTTTCTTAGCCACTTGCGATTTTCATTTTGTACAGAGAAAGCTTGTAAATCTGATGGTCTCTTAACTTAATGTCATGTCTAAGTCACAGAGATCAGAGCTGAACTTTGTGGAAGAGGTTTATCCAACACCAGAATCCGATAGTGTTTAGGGGTTAGTAACTTACTGCCTGCCACATCCAGGATGGACAAAGCTTAAAGGTTGAGGGACCTTCCCTTACCCTTTTTGCTAGATGGAAGGTTGCCACGATAGGGACTTCTTTAATGACTCAGTGAAGCACAGTAAGATGGAAAAAGAATGGAGATATAAAGATGAGGACTCGCCTGTCATGAGTAAAACGTTTAATTTTCTTTTCCGTAGATAACATGGTTAGAGGGACATTCCTTGGCACAGACGGTATTCACTTGCCTTTATATTCATAATCCAGACTTCATAGAAGATCCTGCTATGAAGGCTTTTGCTCTAGGAATCCTAAAAATCTGTGATATTGCCAGAGAAAAGGTCAACAAAGCAGCTGTTTTTGAGGAGGTGTGTGCTTCAGTATCTTCTATGGTTAAATATGTAATACTGTATGTAGACTTTGTAATGCTAATAGAACAGTATATTAGAGAAATTTTATTACTGTTTGGTTTGAGAATACTATAGGAGAAGCAGCTGATCTTTCTAAAAGTATTAGACTTGATCTCTTTAAAATGTAGTTTTCTTCAATGAAGGTGTTGCATGCTTTTTTCCTTAAGTTTGCTTGAATATTGGAGTCATATAAATATTTTACTCAAAGAACAATGCAAGTCTTGTGGCTAACCATTTTAAATCAGTTTTACTCGTGGTTTTTTTCCTGTTTAATTTTTTATTTTTCTACTTCAGAAAACCATGCTTGTCTTTTGTCTGAAATGTCCATCTAGCAATGGAATCGGAGTCTGGTTTTCTGTCCTCGGAGCAATTTTTGTTTCTTCTGAGCTTGGACAAGTCACTTCTTACTGACTATATCTAAAATAGCTTAAATAGTACTTTGCATCTGTAGTTTTTGTAACATTTTGATAGGGTGGCACTTGATGAAAATTATGAAGGGCATACTGGTGTTAAGGATTTATGCAAAAAATAATTAACCCAGGCTGAATTTGGGCAGGAAAGTCACCCAAACCTTAGATGTGTTCAGTTATGCAGTATAAAACTGAACTTTTATAGTTGGTGTAGTTAAACAAAAACACCCCAAACCAAAACCCAACAAAACATACGAAGAAAACAATGCAGAAAACCTAAAACAAAGAAAAAAAAAACCAAACCCCAACTTGAAAATGTAGCTACTACTGTTTATATTTCCCTACATATTCCTTCTTTGATTTTTATTTTTTAGGAAGATTTTCAGTCAATGACTTATGGATTTAAAATGGCCAACAGTGTGACAGATCTTAGAGTTACAGGTACAGTTTGTGCTTTCTGTGTCTGTCCATCAGTCTCTTTTGAGCATGTTGGTTACTGTCAACCAAACCTAATAAATTGGTAGATATCTCAGTTGCTAAGGTTTTTTTATTAGTCTTGCGAAAACTGGGGCTTGGTAAAAAGAAAGATCAAATTATTTTTCCTTGAAGAAAAGGTTCAGTTGTTTATGTGTTAAATGCCTGAGAAACAGAAGTGCTTTTAGATGTACCAACCAAGTGGCTAGTCATAAGCTCATCCAGGACTGACATAGATACAAATCACTGGCAAGTGCACTGCTTCAATTCTACTTCTCTACCTCCAAATTTGTTGTGATCTGAACAGATTTCTTGTGAGGAAAAAAGCAATCTAGTAGTTCTAAAGCTGTGAATACGTATGTTATTAGGTATACACATAAGTATGTATGTTGGCCTTTTCGTGTGCTGTTTTTGATACATACTTGAGCTTTCCACTGACTTATTTTGAGCAAATTTTTTAACACTTTAGCTTTGGATCAGTCTTTCCGATCTATTGTTGCAAGACATCTCTACCATCTCTCACAAGATTATACTTTTTGTCTAGTCTTCCCCTAATGGGTATGTAAAGCATTTCAAAACTTGATTTGCCTTGAAACTTTTTTCCCTTGAGTGGTGTAGGTATACCTAGAAATGCTTCTCAGCTTTTAATGGTACTGTGACTTTTTCAGGTATGCTAAAAGACGTTGAAGATGACATGCAAAGACGAGTAAAGGTATTTTTCTCGTGTTTGCCTTGTCAATTATATCAATTATACTTCAAGTATACTTAACATAGGTTTGGGGGAGGGAGTTGGATTATGAAGATTGTGGTAGTTTTGTGTCATTAAATGGTGGATTTTTTTTTTAAGAACTCCCATAATAGTTTGTGTAAGGTGCTGGTAGTTTGCCTTCTAACTAAAGATGCTGAAGTCTTCAGACTTGAAAAAACTCTTTAATAGTTGCTTCACTAGTAATAGGTGGAATCATGATGCAGAAGATAACAATGGGCTGAGGCACAGAAAGTATTATTCACTTCTGTCTCTTATGAGATATGCTATGTGGCGTGAAAGAATTCACTTACTCTTCCTTTAGCACAGTTCACAATATAAAATGTTCCTACGATTTCCTTGCCTATTTGCATAGTGGACTGAGATAGATCTCTGCTATAGGAGTCTTGGATCATTCAAGTCCCCAGATTATATATTAAGGGGTTTTGAACTTGAGAACAGTTTTTAGGGTTATTTAACAGATGAATGTTCTGGAGAGGGCAAAGGGATTTTATCAGTAGCTTCACTTTGCAATTTTTAATAAACTGTTTGAAATTCCTTTACCTTCTAGAGCACTCGAAGTCGACAAGGAGAGGAGAGAGATCCAGAAGTTGAACTTGAAGTAATGAATTGTTTACTTTTTTTTTCTGGATGTCATGAATTAGTACAGCATTACTTTAATCAGTAGTTACTAGCTCATGAGAAGTGTGTGTCACCAGTGTTGCTACTACCGTCATATCTGAACTGGTCTAAACATGGCCCTGAGCAAATCCCAGGCTAGCAGGTTGGCTTTTATGTTCTGAAGAGCTAGCGGTACGGATCGATCCCAACGACGGAATAGTGATACTGCTGCATTGCTGTCATTTATGCACCTGCCTTTCAAGAAGCAGCTATTAGCAAAGTAGGTGGTCTTATCTATCCTGTACCTTCTTCCCTTGGTTCCTTCCCAGCAGCTTTTACTGCTGCTGGCAGCCTCACTGTCAAGGGAGAAGGTAAGACGAAAAGGTGAAAGCAGTGTAGCTCCTTCCAGAAAAAGTCATAATTGATGTAGTTGATGTGGTTGATTTAGAAGGGTGTGGATATCCTTTCCCATGAATGTTACTGTCTTGAGAAATTACTTTTAACATAGATCTCAGCAAAAATGAGAGAAAATCAGTTTAATAATTTGTGGTTGGTTCACCTAAGATGAGATATGAATGGCATTTGCATACGAGATGGTTATACAACGAGTGGTTGTGCTTTACCCAAAGTGTCGTAGTGTTTTTTTGTGTTAGTGCTTTTCTGACAGTGGTACGTATTTCTTCTATGAATTCTACAACTTTTTTTCGGAATTGTACTAGATACCATATTTTTAATGCTAGAGAGCGTACTTCAATAAATCTATAAAAGTTTAAAGCATGATTTAATGCATATTTCATAGTAATTTGCAGTATTTTTTTATTACAGCATCAACAGTGTTTAGCTGTATTCAGCAGGGTCAAGTTTACCCGGGTACTACTGACTGTTCTGATAGCATTTACCAAAAAAGAGGTACGTTCATTTGGTGTTTCTGTGTTTGCATTGTGATCCTGTGAAATACTCATTTTTTCATTCTCTAAGGTCAAGCAATTACTCTGTAGAGTTGAATTGATGTTGCTGCAAATAAAGGGTTGGATAAAGCCTTACAGTGGCAACCATTTTGCTTATTTTTAAAGAAAACACAGGGAAGGCTAGTAGCTGACATTATTATCACCTTGCAGATAGACAGAATATTCATTGTAGAACACTTAAAGAAAAGTATCTATGGATTTTGGATTACTCTTTTCACACCCAAGAGCAAAACTTTTCTTTGTGGAGTTCAGTCCTCTTTTGTGGAGTTAACCTGACATTTGGCAGCGTTTTGTCCCTCTCTAGAGAATTGTTAGGTTTTCCTTCCATGTGATGTTGAAGTTGATTCTAGACTTCTTTGGTCTGAGAAGAGAAATGTAACAGCTTTCTGTGCAATTTGCCTGCTTTTTTGAATATAAGATTTCCTCATTGTTGATGGGGGAAGGAACTGCATGTTTTAGGGCAAAGGAATAGAATCACGTGTCCCATAAGACAAAGCTTTTTCTTTTAAGAGCTTTTTCTTTATACAAGGATAAATACCTGTCTGTTTCTTACTGTTATTTCTATTTTCATAAATAAATCCACAAGTTTCTTGCTTAAGTGGCATGGAGTCTATCCCACATATTTTGCTGTTGGAGCAGCTGCATACTGAACAGTTTAAAGACCTTGATTAAATTGTAAGTCAGGTGCAAGTATCATTGATAGACATCAGTGTCGAGTCAAAAATGATTGAGTGGTTGAGAACAGTTGTATTCTGAATATAACCATTTGTTATACCAGAAATGAAACTGTGGTATAGAAGTTATCTATACCAATGTGCAACCAAATCATCTGTGTTAACTGCTATGAGTTTACAATCTGTGCAAAATCAGATTATCGTAGGATTGCTAGAGTGTGATTACGTAAAGTTATTTATGTCATGGACTACTTTGATTTGAATTAGATTTGCTTAGCAGCTTATTCTTTTAGTAGATTTGTGGATGCTGCAATACGTGAACATATACTAGGCAGAGCTACACATCTTGTTCAGCTACTATTCAGGGGTTTTTAAACTTTTTTTTTTCCTAAAAGAAGTCAAGTTTCAATTTGACTTGGTTTCATATATTTGAAGTTCCATGAAAGACTGTTAGTCCAGTATTTTTAAAACAAGATTTTAGATTTTACAGAGAGCTATTTTAAATGGTACCCATTTTGCTAACAAATTTAAATTCATAGGACATCAGAAAATTCAGCATGTCAGTAGATGATGAATCAAGATTTCAAATGGACTTCTGATATCTTCTACTGTTATATAGTAATTTCATTTCAGTTGTTGGGTTGTGTTTTGTCTATAGTCTCAAAAATTCTACATTTTCCAGTGATAGGTGGTTTTTTTTTCCTTCTGGCATTTTGGAGTTCTGCCTCATTTGGCAGAAGAGTTTTGTGGGGGTTTTTGATTCCTCCCTCCCTTCAATTCTTCAAAATCAAAAGTAGAGGACTTGCATGGAGTGTATACTAGATTTTCAGTTTTAATTATTGTTAAGACTTGACTTGTACTGCAAAAAAGACAGTATTAAACATATGCATAGATATGTAAAATACAAAGAACACTTTATTGCACAAAAATCTGTTGGTTGGGGTTTTTTTTCAGGACTGGTTGTGTACAGACATTAGAATCCTAATATTCTTTTTTCTGATAGTAACATTGATTCTGTGGTGAAAATATGTTGGTTCACAGTGTGAATAACTTCTTCCGTGCCTTTCAGACGAGTGCAGTTGCAGAAGCTCAGAAACTAATGACTCAGGCAGCTGACTTGCTGTCTGCCATTCACAATTCATTGCATCATGGTATCCAGGCACAGAATGATACCACTAAAGGAGGTATGTGTCAAATGTCACCATTGTTTTACTTTCTCAAATCTACTGTCTTGATAAACTTTAATATCTACGTGTAGATAAAAAAAAAATCACTATTTACTTTGAGCTAATAATACTCGTTGTACAAACTGTTACAGATTTGCATTGTGTGATCTTAATTTTCTTTCACTAAATGGTGGTTCTCCTGAAAGGAATACTGTCACTTCAAAGCCAGAGATAATGTGAGCTTTTCATTAAATGCGTTGCACTTCAGGTCAATGTATATGCCATTTTAAAATAGGAAACACCACATTGCTGTCTGTACAGATTTGTGCTGAGGTGTTGAGAGTTGGGGTTTTTAAAATAGTAATCATTGTCTTGGTTGGGTAGTTAGTATCTCTGGAAGTTAATTGTCAGTTAAAAAGATCATTTTGACTAATTGAATAATTTATATTATACTTTCAAATTTGAAGTGAGTTCTTAAAACACAGCTTATATACAGTTTTTCTCTCTCTCTTTTTTTTCTCTCCCTCTCCTTCATTAGATCATCCTATTATGATGGGCTTTGAGCCCCTTGTTAATCAGAGATTACTGCCACCAACTTTCCCTCGATATGCAAAAATAATTAAAAGGGAAGAAATGGTCAATTATTTTTCCAAACTAATAGAGCGAATAAAAACTGTCTGTGAAGTAGTCAACTTAACTAATTTGCACTGTATACTGGTAAGCATGAATATTTCTTATTTATTGCCAGACATAAGGTCTCTAAAATGTAGCTCGCAAAAAATCATCCCATATACACATGCTGTTGCTCACTGGAGCAAAGCTGTATGTATAAATCTTTTGGTATTTCCCATCTTTGTGTACAATTTCAACAGTTGCTGTCTTTACTAAAACTTAATATTACTCTTTTTTTGACAAAGACCTTTTCTCCTCTCAAACCTTCCATTTTTCCCATAGTCTGTTAAATAATTACGCATGTTAGTGGAGGAGCACAAGCGAGTTAATTTCCTTGTAACTTTATTTGGTTGAAGAGCTGCATCTGCAGTAGCAACAATAATTCCTTGTTATATTCGTGTTTTTTTCAGATTTAGTAAGCAGTATTCTGCATGTGTGCCTGTAACACAAGAGGCATATACATAAAATACATGATTGTTTAAACATACAATTCCCTGAATAGGCATAAAGTCAAGAGCCACAGTTACATCAGTTCGAAGATCAAGCACAAATCCTTTGTCTTCCTATTTCTTGTTAAATTAATTAAAGCAGAGTTTGCTTGAAGCATCTGGTACCAAGTAAACCTTACAGTTTTGTTACGTACCTGGTTCAGTTATTTTAAGATCAGTTGTGATCTTAACAGTTTCTCAATATCTTTTTTCTATACTATCATCCTTCTAATTGTTGCATCTGAAGAAGAAAATTCAGAAACCTTTTTTCTGTTAAATAACAAGTAATTGCAGAAAAAGAAAGGTTTTAGCTTCGTTATATGTTCTGTTTTGTTCAAATTATTCGTGCTTACTTTCTTAACAATTTGTAGAAGCTATGGGATGTGTATGTGTGTTTGTGTGTACAAAATATAGTGTATTTACACAATTGTACATATCAGTGTATATATAAAAATGCAAATTGTGTGTGTATAGAAATGTAAATATGTGTGTATATATAGAAATTGTCCTATTAACCTAAATTGTCTTTTTTCCCTAAATGTAAATCAGGATTTTTTCTGTGAATTTAGTGAGCAATCACCATGTGTTCTTTCAAGATCCCTGTTACAGGCAAGTCCTAATCTATGATTTTGAGTAACGTACTTCTGCATTCACTATAAATATGGATTCAGCTTCTTGTTTTGAATATTTAAATTATTTGCATATCACTTAATAATATACAAGTGGTAAAAAATTTACTAGAGATACTTAGGTATACAGAGGCTGATCTAATTCTTTAAAACATTTTTAAATACTGTTGTTTAGATCGTGTTAGTACATGCTAATTAAAACACAAAGTGTTAAAATTTTTTTCTCTGCTATAAGGGCAGGCCTATACACACATTTTTATGCTGTTGCCCATATGCTGTCTCAGTTTGGGTTTGGTGTTTGTATTCATCACCGCTTTTTGGACTGAATTTCACATACAGACTGCCTCTATTGCTGCAACAGTAAAACTGATGGTTAGGACAGAACAGGCTACTACTTTTCTTCTGTTTGCTTGACTTGAAAGTATATTATATATTCATTAATTCAGAGTAAAATATACTTAATTATAGGAGGTTTTGATTTGAATAGGATATCCCTGGATGTCAGAACTTCTTCCTATTTGATCCCAAATAAAAAACATATAGAGCCGATGGGATATAACTATTGGCAGATAAAATATTTTCTTGGTGTGTGTTCTGACCTTCCTCTGCATGTGTTTGTGCAATTCCTGTGCGTGCCTGACAGCAGAGTTTTTTCTCCAGCTGTTGAAAAACCATCTAAGAAAGGGACACGGCACTCATGGAGGAAAGTAGAATGAGCATCAGACATGACCAATGAAAGCAGTAGTATTTATAGGCGTAGAGAAAAGTCTGCATTAGTCTGAAGATTTACTTTTGTCTGCCTCCAGGGACAACGCATAGCCTGTTTTATGTTAATCTTCAGAAACATCTGTCTGATTAATAATCTTTAAAATCTAAGAAATAAAACCATTTTGCAAGCATTCTCTTATGCAAGTAATAAAGCTGTATTTTGTGCCATGGGAATACCACAGAAGTGACAGATCTCAGTATGCCTCTATTTCTGAATCTGTAACCTTGTACCTGGCTGAGCCATTTTAATTCTTAAAGCAATCTTACAATTTTCTGATACAGTATAGGTACTGTAAGAGCTTTCTATTAGTAATTTTTAAAGCATTAATTTTAACTTAAAACATATATCTAAAAACACATTTTCATTTTCAGACAGCTTTTCTGGTAGATAACAAGAAGGTGTTTGGCACTCACCTCATGCAAGACATGGTAAAAGATGCTTTAAGGTCTTTTGTCAGTCCTCCAGTACTTTCTCCAAAGTAAGTGGATCTTGAGTTTACCTGCATGTGTTTCTATGTCTGATGAAAAAATATTTCTGCTTACAAAAGCAGGGACAGACATATATTTGTACTTATTAGTGCTTATCTATGAAGGAGTCAGTTGCTGTTGCAGCACTTATGTTTCTTTTTTTAATTTTGTGCTACATAGACTGGTGATGTTTATAAACATATGTATGTACATGGATGTTTCCATTTTAGGTGTTGTCTTTATAATAATCACCAGGCGAAGGACTACATTGATTCCTTTGTGACACATTGCGTTCGGGTGAGCATTCATGCCCATTACAGCATGTTTATGTGTATATGACGACGTTCAAGATTTGCTTAAGTTTGAAAATGAGACCAGTTTTTTTAGACACTTGACATGAAGGTAAAATTGCAGGATTTGGCCACTTTAAAAGGGTAATGCTTTTTAAAATGCCAGTATAATTGTTGCTGTTTGTTTCCTATATTGTGCTTCCAAATTTTTCACTAACATTTCATTTCATTAGGAATTTGCACCTACTGCCTCTTTACAGGGTAGCATTAGTATGCATAGAGCAGTAAAAACAAAATTATTTTTACATTCTCTCCGGTGTAAAAATTTTAAAAATTGTTTTAAAAGATTCAGTTACTGAATGCAGCACAATAAAAATCTAAGAAAATCATAGAATCGTCTAGGCTGGAACAGACCTTTAGATCATAGAGTCCAACGGTTAGCCTAACACTACCAAGTGTTAGGGTACTACTAAACCATGTCCCTAAGTGCCACGTCTGTACATCTTTTAAATGCCTCCAGGGATGGTGACTCAACCGCTTCCCTGGGCAGCCTGTGCCAATGCTGGACAACCCTTTCGGTGAAGAAGTTTTTCCCAATATCCAACCTAAACCTCCCCTGGCACAACATGAGGCCGTTTCCTATTGTCTTATCGCTTGTTACCTGGGAGAAGAGACCAACACCCGCCTCGCTACAACCTCCTTTCAGGCAGTTGTAGAGAGCGGTAAGGTCTCCTCTCAGCCTCCTTTTCCCCAGGGTAAACAACCCCAGTTCCCTCAGATGTTCCTCGTAGGACTTGTGCTCCAGACCCTTCACTCACATGTCTTTCTCTGGACGCACTCCAGCAGATCAGTGCCTTTCTTGTAGTGAGGGGCCCAAAACGAAACACAGTATTCAAGGCACAACCTCACCAGTGCTGAGTACAGGGGGCGATCACTTCCCAAGTCCTGCTGGCCACGCTGTCTCTGATACAGGCCAGGGTGCTGTTGGCCATTTTGGCCGCCTGGGCACATGGATTTAGTCATAATAAATATTTCTCTTACCCCAAGGATTCTGTTCTGGTCAGATTCCTAAAGGCTGCTCACTCAATCTGGTGCTGACTTGTGTACAGTGAAGTGGGCTCTTGCATCACTCCATAGAGCTTGCTTGCCTGCTAGCTTGCACTCTGTAGGGAGCCTTAATAGACATCATAGTACTTCTCCTGTAGTTTCAAAGTTATGTTGAAAATTTAAACCTTCACTTCGTTCCTTGCAGCCATTCTGTAGTCTGATTCAAATCCATGGACACAATAGAGCTCGCCAGAGAGATAAACTGGGTCACATTCTTGAGGAATTTGCCACCCTCCAGGATGAGGTAATGTCCTAGGCAGCAGGCCAGGAAACTTTTCTTTCCAGGTATATTCATACCAGAGTGGAGCACTTGGTATTAGATTCTAGACAAATGAAGCAACTCCTCTGTTTGTCCTGAAATTTTCAGGATGAGAATTCCTAAAATGCAGCCCAGGAGGTCTGTAGGATGCATCCAGAGACTTTCTGTTAGATCTGTTGAACAAAAAGGTATTGTATTTTTTAAGATCAACTTTGTCCAATAAGTAGACTTCAGGGAAACCTGCTGTGATTTAATGGTAATTCCACTGCTTGTAGTCTTTATCCTGCTGTAACTGTCAGTCTGCAAGATGTAACTAAGGAGAGATGGATGAGCCATGTTTACAAGACACTTTTGAAAATTCAGTCTTACAGCTTTGTAAGATGTAAAGTGCAAGATTTTATAATGCTTTAAAAAAGATGTAAATTAAATAGTAACTCTTAAAAATATGTACTGTAACTGGTTTTGAACATTTCTCAAGAATGAAGAGTGAAAGATGACAGAGAAAGGTGTATTTTCACTTACTGGAAATACATTTCTTCAGCAGTAAGAGGCATGAAATAATAAAATATTTTCCAAGATGTGCATGCTAAGGAGAAACAGTTGAGGAACTTGGAGTTGAGGGGAGATTTTTTGTGCTCCAGCTTCTCTCAAAAAGATTTTGTTGAGAGTCTATTGCAGTACTGCAGCCGAGACACACTTTTTTCACTTTGTAACAGATTTGTTCAGGACTACTTATAATATTCCAGCTGTGGGAGACTTCATGCCTTCTGTACAATTACTTTTTAAGACTGAATTGGTCTTAGCAATATTTTAGTTTCTCAGGTGGGCCACGGTGTGTATCTTGCATGTTAAGCTTATAAATTTAATTTTTCAGTGTGGCTTGTTTTGTTTTTTTTTTAAGTAAAGTAATTGTTGCCAATATAGCAAAATGAATAACAGCTTGTAAAGGGTTCTGAGTTTCTGGCTCACACGACTGCTGATGATCTATATATAAACACTTTTTAAAATTTTAAATGTAAAAAACCCTAATGTTATTGCTGTATTACTGTATAACATACTTTTTTTTTCCTCCCTGCAGCAGAATTTACTTCTGTTGGTAACTTTGCAGTTTCTGACAGTTCTAGACTATAGAGATGGCAGTATCTGTAAAAACATATTTCTGTCTTTTAATCTGGAGTGTGGCTTTACTGACACAATTTATATTCAGATTTTGTTAAGATTTTATTTCTGGAAGAACTTGGATGCAGTTTCAGTCAAATGTTCTTCCTCCCCTGTCTTGTTTTTTTGCTTTCTCTTTCAATAGGCAGAGAAAGTAGATGCAGCACTTCATAGCATGTTACTGAAACAGGAACCACAAAGGCAACATTTGGCTTGCTTGGGCACCTGGGTCCTATATCATAACCTTCGTATTATGATACAGTATCTTCTGAGTGGCTTTGAGTTGGAACTTTACAGTATGCATGAATATTACTACATATATTGGTAAGAGGTTGCTTTATTGACAACTGTTGGAGGAGGGATGTTCCCACAGAGCTGTAATTGTAAATATTTAAATGAAGGACTTCAATTACGATTTTTTTAATCTCAAGCTTGCTCAACACAGTATTTAGTTTATTCATAAAATTACAAGTGGAGAAAAAATATCTGTTGGTCTCTTTTCTAGACTTACTAAATAGTGTACTTTTATTTTCTGAAATAGCAATTCGCTCTCTATTTAGCTTTTTAAAACAGTATCTTCTAATGACAATGAATGAAAAATAAGCCGGTTTCGGCAGACGAGAATGCAGGAAGAAAGCAATTTCCTTTATTCTTTTCTGTCTTTGTAGTACCAAGATCAATTGTCTTGTTCTCTAATATTTTAAAAAATATCTACAGAGTTTCAAGTTGTGACTGTAATATGAAAGTCGACTAAGTTGCATCTTATTCTGTGAGCATTATTTGAAGAGACATCTGCCTTCAGTGAAAATAATTGCACTACATAGAGTCAAAATGCTTTTTATTTTTCCACTTCCATTCACATTACTTATCTTTCATAGCTGATGGCTTGGTCCAAATGATAAATTATTTCAGAGGGTTCATTTTTGATTCAGCATCAAAAATTTAATGTTAAACCTTCCTATGTTAAAATGCTTCTGTACTTTGGTGTTTTGTGTGGGTTTTTTTTTGTCTGTGAAGCTACCAATAAATTCTTAAGCTGTAAGCCTTCTTCTTGAGAGATTAGAACAGTTCAAATGACTTGAACTTCGGTACATTGCATTATGTTTCTATGCTGTTTCATTAGTGGATTAATCATTAAGTGAGAAAATTAATATTCCAAGTAATTACCAGAAGGTGGAAATATTTTTTAAGTAACACTTCAGTAAGTAATACCACGATTTCTGTAAGACAGTATTTTTTACGTGCCTGTATTGCCCTCCACCATTTTAATAAACTCACCCTCCATTGGAACTGTCACGTCAACTGTTTTAGCTCCTTACTGAAGTGAAGAACAAAAAAGAGAGAAAATTTCCAGGGGGGAATGTGCAAATGAAACTCATAATTATTTCTCAATAATTTTTCTTCTGAATTATGACTTCTTATGAAGTATTATTTCTTCTTCATGTGCTCCAGATCTGTAATTTCTGCTTTTTTCCTTACTCTCTTTTGTTTGAAGTCACTCTAAAGATTTACTGGACTTGCTTCTGCTTACTAAGAAATTGCTCTTAAAGAATTCATGAAGATTTCTCTTAAATCTTGAAGAATTGTATGTGGATCTTGTGTTCCTCTGAGCTTGACCCTTTTACGTATTAATTCCTGTTTTTTTAATTCTTGAAACATCAGTAGTAACTTTGGTTCTCAAAACAGTAATTCCTAACAAAAGTAGAAAAGGTATTAACATAGTATCTTTCTAAAAAATTCTTCATTTGCTGGGGAAGGAGAGTGATAGAGCTTGTATGATTTTGAAATAATAAGTTTAGACTTCACTTAGTAAATGTAGAGGAAACTCACATACCTTGAGCTGTCCATGTTTCAATCTGTACAATCTTGCTTAAAAACCCCAACAAAACAGAACGCAGACAAATGTGTTGATCAGCCATGCAAAACAGAGTTTTAACTGCCCTGAAAGCTCTCCTTTACTATTAGTTCTTCGAGTAAATGACTTGGAGTTCAGTGAGAATGTCTACATTATGAATACGTTTTGAACTGTAATATGTAACAACTACATACTGTTTTTGCTGTAGGTATCTATCAGAGTTCCTGTATGCCTGGTTGATGTCAACACTGAGCCGCGCTGACAGCTCTCAAATGGCAGAGGAGAGAATAATGGAGGAACAACAGAAAGGCCGTAGTAGTAAGAAAACAAAGAAAAAGAAAAAAGGTATCTAGGTGTAGAGTGTAACTCAGACTTTCCCCCCTCTCCCCCTTCATGCAGCCATGTAGAATTAAAATTCAAAATGTATAGAGCCAGCACTGATGTGGGTAGGAAAATTGTCCTGAAGTTCATGAAGGCTGAATGTAAAACTTTTTAAGTAAAAAAAGTCAGTCACTGCATAAGAATTTCCCATTTATTTACTTACTTACTTTTAAATAAGTCTTTCAGAAAAACCCAAACTCATTTATATTCACAGCTTCACTGGTTGTGTTATGTGTTGGATCCTGTGAGATGTAATTAATAGGTCTAGAGCAATTACCTCTGAAGAATACTACCTTTCTACAGTCTATTATTCCTGCAGAATTTTGTTTTTTGTGACTGTAGCTAGATTCAAAGACTAAACTTTCAATCTATTTCTGTAATTTCTCTTTGGCTTCAGAAGGCTTTCAAGTGTGTTTCTTAATTTTATGATGGTGAGTTGTCCTGTTTCATTTCAGTGGTAGTACTGTCATGCAAAACCCCTTTAGAAACTCATGCTTTCTCTGGTGTATATGCATGAGAGAAAATGAGAATTTCCCTTTCTGTATCATAGCAGTCTGGCTCTCTGGTCAGAACTGTAAGCCTGCTACCAAAACCGCATCCAAAACCGGCGTTTAAGTAGCGTTTGATAGAGATTTGCCATGCCTTAGTGGCTACTCAGATTGTGATATGTTGGAGTTATCTTAGCATTAACATTGCAAATAAACACCATGCAGAAGCTAGCTTTTGTTCTTTGATGTTCTTTCTTTCATGTGTATTTATCCTTCTTTTCAAGGAGGGGAACAATTAGAGATGAACAGCTCAAGGTCATACCAACTAAATCCCCTTATCTCTAGAAATTCAGAACATTACTACTGTATTTTATACTTTTGAAAAAGGTGCCAAGTGTGGGGAAAGTTGGCACTAGTTAAACCCTGGAAGCTAAAGGGTAGCTTAAAGGAATATTACCAGGATGAAAATCTTCCTTATTAGGATAAAAATGCTTTAACTTTTTAGTCTTAAAAGTTAAAAAAAGTCATGAACTAAGCAAACAGCCCTCTCAACTTCAACCTTTGAATTCTAGACTGTTGTTTAGTGTTGTATAATGACATGCTAATACCATTGACTGTCTGGACCAGTTTATTTCCGTGAAGGTGGTATGGTGGTCATGTGGCTGTTAAGTATGTCTTGAGATATTTTGTGTAATCAGGAACCAGGTGAGCAGAAATGCATGCCCATGCTTTTTATGATTCAGTTTTCTTTCATTATTTTAAAATATAATGGAGAATTATTTATGAAAATTCGAAAGAACTGTTTTGATCTGAAATTAATATGCATACTTAACGTTGAATAAAATTTTTTTTTATGTGAAATTTGCAGTTCGCCCTCTCAGCAGAGAAATCACCATGAGTCAAGCATACCAAAATATGTGTGCTGGGATGTACAAGGTAATTTATTTGTGCTTGCTGAAAAATGGCTTCAATTTTTTTGTAATGGGAATCAAGCATACATTGCATGCATTCTTTGTTTTAAGTGGGACTGAAAATTGAGTTCAAGTTTATACTGTTATATGGTGAATTCTCTACTATTTTTCTGTCCTTCCAGTTACAGCTAAATCATAACTTTAATCTTGCTCACAGCAAAATACAACATAAAGCTAACACGTCTCGCTATATTTATCCTTTCCTTTTTAGACAATGATCGCATTTGACATGGATGGCAAAGTAAGAAAACCCAAGTTTGAACTGGATAGTGAACAAGTTCGATATGAGCACAGGTTTGCTCCATTCAACAGTGTTATCACACCACCTCCAGTGCACTACTTGCAGTTTAAAGTGAGTAATCTTAAAACGTGGTGCCACTCATGCTTTTATGAAAGTAATTTGCTCACTTGCTTTAGACATCGTTGTCATTGTAAGAAGAGCCTTTAATGTTCATATTGAAGTATAAGTCAAAATGGCAAGGACTTCTAGCTTTGTCTGGTGTTGTTTTACGTGAAAATAAAATCTATTGAAAATCTATTGACAAACTTTTTTGCTGTGGCTTATGTAGCAGCATATTTTTATTACTGCAGCAAGCAAACAGGAAAATGAAACAAGTAATTTTGAGTGTTAAATTGTAGAAGTGTTGGTTGGAAGGGACCAGTGGAAGCTTAGCTTGTCCAGTCTCCTCCTTGAAGTGCACTGTATATCACATCAGATGTGTCTTTGTCTAGCAAAGTCTGAAAAAAATTAAAAAGATGGAGATTTCAACCTCTTTGGTTAACCTGATCCTGTTACTTTTGCTAGTCCATTTAGTCTTTGAATAACCTGATTGAGGGCTATACTATTCACCTTTTTTCCCTAATGTCTGGTCTGAATTACCCAAGCCACAATTTGTGGCCTCTCCCCCCACAATACATTGTTTGTCATTAACAAGGAGCATTTGTCTTCTGACAGCTTTGTAACTGCCTTTCAGGTAGTTGTGGGCTGCAATTAAGATTACCTATTAGCATCCTTCTTGTCTAACGGAAAAAGTCCAGGTCCATTGACCTGTCCTTGTGGGTGATGTGCTCTAGGCCCCCAGCCATCTTCGATATGGATAGTCCCATATGAGGCTTGTCTGATGTGTAACAAGAGTACCTTGTTGGCTTGTATTCAGCTTGGTGATCACAGTAACCCTGTGGCTCATCCAGCTGGATACTAGCCTCTACTGATTTTTGGGGTTATTCTGACTCAGGTGCAGAAATTTGGACATTTCTTGTTGAACTTAGATTTCTGGTGGCCAGACTTTAAGTTTCTAAATGTCTGTCTGAATGGAAGCTATTATTTTGTACGCCAGTCACTCTCCATAATTTAGTGTTATGAGCAGTTGTAGTGGAAATTAAGACTATCATGGCTTCCTCCTTGTCATGGAATTTTTTTATCCCTAATTTAAAAAAAAAGCTGGAAATACGGAAATATATAAAATGAAGTTTTGAACAGTTTCAGTATCTGGCTTGCTGTAAACTTGACTTTAATAAACAGCATCATATTTTTTTTCTTCTTTTTTTCCCTGTAATTTCACACCCTGCTGCATTACACTATTACAGCAAATGAATGACAAGTTGTTCACAAGAGGGATTGTTCTATAAAGAGTATGAGAAGTTCATTGCACTCTGTGGCACTATAAAATAATCATTAAGGAGCATACTGCTGCTTGGTATTTGCCATTTTAAATGCATATTTTCAGTATTTACTCTTAAAATATTATTTAGTTGACAACTTTTTTCTTGAATATAGTAAATTTTCATTTAAGGTGATAAAAATACAACTTGTTGGCAGCTAATTTTAATACATATTTCTGTAACATGCTAGGAAATGTCTGATTTAAATAAGTACAGCCCACCTCCTCAGTCATCAGATCTCTACATGGCAGCTAGCAAGCACTTCCAGCAAGCTAAAATGATTCTTGAGAATATTCCTAATCCAGACTATGAGGTAAGACTGAAATACTGGAAAAAGGAGTATCTGCTCATAATAGAGTGTTTGTTTTCAGCTAGATCCAAAGTGTACTTTGTCAAAATGCTGAGCAAAGATGAGTACTTTGCTTAAGTAGTGGACAGAGGATGGTGATGGCATCTTACACAGTGGTTTGTTTCAGTACATTAGATAACATAGTCATGGTTGTGCTTACTGTCCAAAAACTTCTCTCTGCTGAGCATCTTAGTTACTAGATAGCGACTTGGTTCCTTCTTGCGTGTTGCCTTCTGGCCTGTTCTAAAAGCATATCGGTTTTAACAAGAAGGTGACACATGGTGCCTCACTTACCTGGAACCTAGTAATTCACACATACTCCTGAGAGGTGGGAAAAATACGTTTGAATGTAATCAGGCTGAAAAGACGATTGAGTCTGAGACTTGTTTCCTGGAGAAATTTTCTCAGCACTGGGCTGCAACCACAGGTAGGAATTTCTCGGTCTTTGCCCATAGCCTAAAAACTAAGTGCCTGTGACTGTATTTTGGAGCAAGGAGGATGCTTATTCAGTCGCATCTGAGCAGGTTAAGAACAGTTATGGGATTAGGTTCTCCTGAGAATTTAGGAATCTCTGCCTGTTCTCTGGATCCTGGTGGTCCTCAGACATGAGCTATCTGATTGAGGCCTACACAGAATAGTTAGAGGTAGTCTGAGTGTGCCCAGAGCGCCTCCATGCAAAAAGCCACCAGTTTGATACTTGAGTTTCCCCTTCTCATCATGTTTGAATCACAGTGTTAGGGGCAGATGCCTAGAGTCTGTCTTAACCTGTATTTAGATGAGTGCTTCAGAAATTGCCTTAGTTTAACAATTTTTGAACATAAGCATGGAGAGCAGTGGTTTCTATGGTCTGTTGAATAAAATAGTGACTATTAAGATAATTTCATTAATCTATCTGTTATACTTCAAAGCAAATCCAAAACACCCTGCTCTCTCTTAACCCGATACTATAAGAGGACTGCTATATTGTTAAAGTATGTAAACATTTGAGTATTATCTCTGAAATAATTTTGAGGTCATGTGCTTTTCACTTGAAAACGTTCTTCTTGCTGTTTTGCATTTAGGTCAATCGAATTCTTAAAGTTGCTAAACCCAATATTGTGGTCATGAAGCTGCTGGCAGGAGGCCACAAAAAAGACTCTAAGGTAAGAAAATGCCAGTTGAATTGAACATGAAACATATTCCCGGTAAAGCTACTATAGATCTCTTAGAGCAGAATGAGCAGATTCAGGCTATAGTTACTCTGTTAGAAGAACTGGGAAAGTAACTTAATCCATTTTTCCCTTGGAAATAGTTTGTTATTTAAATATGGAAAACTCTCATTTCTAAATGTTTTGAAAAAGGAATTGGGAGGTGTTTGTGGGATTACATGTACAAACACGGGTATTCTTCAAGAGCAGGAAGAAGCGATTGGTAGCAGTGTATTGGCAACTTGGGTGAGCACAGTTGCAAGAGTGCTGCTGGATGCCAAGATTAGCTGGTGCCCTGTGGGTCAGAGAGAGGAGGGGGCCCCCAGACTTCCTCCCAAAGGCTAGGCACAGAAGAATGCAGGAGCATGCTTGAAAAGGGACACCAGCAGTCTACCGCTTTGTGCCCATTGCTACTGGAGAATGATTGGCATATCCAAAATTGGCATGCAGTATTTTTCAGATATTAAAGAACTAGTTGTTTGGGCTTTTTTTTTTCAATCTTTTGCTGTTTTAAGTTTTTGTTCTGTCTTCACGGTATCTCTCAAGTATTAAATTCAGTAGTACTGCTGTGTAATTACGCCTTTTCTTTCTAGGTTCCTCCAGAATTTGACTTCTCCCCTCATAAATATTTTCCAGTTGTGAAGCTTGTTTGAAAGACGAGATTATTGTTAGGATACCTGAAGCATAATCTGTGTATTGGATACCAGCTGTAGGATGGAATATGTAGTGCTGTACCCAGACTGAGAGGGATCTCCAGTAAGAAAGTAGTTACATGGAATCTCTTTAGTCTGCCGCCTTATATGTGATCTGAATGACAACTGCTGTTTTTAAGTGTATGTATAAAGTTTTATGGGTGAAGCTGATTTTAATCAACAGTATTGTTGAAGAATGTTGTACCTTAATTGATTTTTTTACAGTTTTAATCATAAATCATTTTTATGAATGAGCTCTGAGAGAAACTGCTGGTTTAGTGATTTAATAACATTCAGGACTGAAGAAAAATAATGCAATAGAGCATCATGTCTGATAGGGACAGCTACGCTACTGCAATTCTGCTTTGAACAAAGCCACTTGGAGAGATTGTGAGTTTCCGTTTTTGTCTAAAGTGCATCAAATGTTGCTCTTTGCAAGTAGAAGGACTTGAGTTCTTTTCTTGTCAGTCCTGCAAGCTAAAACAATCTTTATAGAAATTAAGAGCAGATGAAAAATTGTCAGTTAGCTCCTACTGCACTGAATACAGTGATTTGTTTTACTGAAGTCAATTGTCTAGGAGGTGTTTTGTCTCAAATGTAGAAGTCCTTGAAGACAGTGAGAAATGGATTAAGTTATTTCTAGTTCCAGTTTGTTCCCTTGTCTTTTACTCTTCATGGTACTGGAAAGTTTGCATAGCTAACACTGTAATAGACGCTAGGAACATGACACTAGGGAGTGTATTTTAACCACTCTGCAACTTTTATTTCAGTCCTGTTGTTAATTTGCTGTTGCAGAGGAGGGATTGGTTAATTTGTTCCGTTGCTCAGTCAGCTCTTGCATGACCTTCATTCTCTTGTTTTGACTGCAATGCTGCTGCTGGATCCTACTGCCTTCTGTAATGGTTGATACAGATAGAAATTCGAAACAGGAGGAGCCCCAGACTTACCATTCCCTTCCTGGAACAGTTCTTCCTCCTCTGCTTCCAGATGTGAAATAATAAGTTAAGCTGTTGTGTTGAGTAACCTTCTGCTACAAGAGGGGAGGGGGAAAAAAAAAAAAACCTGACTTGCTCTTTGATAAACCATACTGCCAAATCTTACCTGGGCCATAAAAGCAAATCCTCCAGGTTTGTCTGTGTTGAACAGGACAATTCTTCTTTGGTGCAAAATGGCTTCCTCCACAGTGATGAGCTTCTAACTAACTCAACTCCCTCATGACCATGCAAGACATTTGTGTTTCTCCTAACATGCAGTTGTACTATGGAGTAATACCACATTAACTCCATCACCTAAGCAGCAGCACTGCTGAGGTAGAGCTCAAAAACAATGAAGAAACTCTTAAGTGGACCACCCACTTGCCTGCCAGCAACTTGCAGCTTCTTGAAACATGCAGAAGTACTGCCCTGAATATGTGCTTTTCCCGATTTCTCTGCTAAGAAGGCTGCATACCATTTTACATCTTTGCTCATCATCATGATTACTATACTTGAATGCTTCTGTATCGTTGCCAAAGGAATGGAAATCTTGGAAAACGTGGTTGTAAAGATGGCAAACTGGTTCTAGTGCAGGGCACTGAGAATTCATCTGGTTGTTGCTGCTTTCTTGTAAACAATCAATCACAAAAATCTTTCCTATCTTAAAAATCTTGAACTAAGTGACAGCAGCTCAAGGACAGCCTTTGGTATTTCTACAAAGGAACCAGCAAGTAAAAGATAGACCAAGATAGACCATCATTTCTAGAACTAAGAAAACAGGAATTACCATCTTTCCCATTTTCATTAACATTAGAAGTAGATGCATGGTACAGAAGAAGGTGAATATACAGTAGAGAAGATTATTTTTATTTTAAAATGCTTATCTAAAATGGATCAGGCTTAGCTTTTTAAAAAATACATCCAAGTGTTAGTTCAATCCCAAGATGATTACAGCAAAGCAGCTTTACCCTGTCTCATGCAACTAGAAATTTTAGTGAAAGATAACACTATGTAAACCATAGTACCAAATGAATCTCTTGTTTTGTTTGCCTAAAAGTCCTTTAATTTTAAAATTCTGTAGAGACACCAGCCCCTGGACTGCTAGAAATCTACCACCCTAGTTACATTCCTATAGCACTTGAAGCCATCGAGAAGACTGTATTCCTTTATGCTTTTGAACATTGCTCTTAGGCAGGTTTTCAGATCCCCTACTGTCAGAGGTGTAAGAAATGTGCTTTGTACCAAGGTGGTCTTGTTTTCTGGAGAGGAAATCCAGCTGGCTAGCAAGAAGCCCAGTCAGGTTGGGGTACTGTACAGAATTACAGCCAAGACAATTTGTTTTAAAAGAATTCTCTGCCAGTATATTAATGACCTTAAGGATTTTGCTTGCTTGTTTGTGATTTTAGCAGTTTGAATCTAAAGGCATTCATTCAACTTTAATACAGTTTTTTCTTTAGATTTTAAACTGTTATAATATATGCTTTCTAACAATCACTATTAAATTCCTGATTAACTTCATCTCAGCTACATCATTGTTTACAGATTAAGTCCTAAGAAAATCCCCCCTTTACTCAGGATGTGTGTAAACGTTTTGATGTTAAAACATGCTCTTATTTGCAAAAAATAACTCAATAGCCCAAGTTTCCCAATACTTGTCAATTAGAAGAGATGCTTATACCTCCTTTTTTCTCCTGCATACAAACATTTGTTTTCCCTGCTATGCTGACTGTAGTAGCCCAGTGTCCTGGTTTAAGCTAGGACAGAATGCAGACCAGTTAAGTAAGTCCAACTGAAATGGTGAGAACAGAGTAACCAAGAACTCAGTAATGGAAGCTAGTGCTTTTCTCAGAAGAATTCAGGTTACATGTGGCAAGTCTATCAGTGAAGTGTTCATGTGTTTAGGCTTAATAGGCACTATTTGACTTGAGCTCTGCCTTTCTTTCACTCGATGACATCTCTTCATACACAAAAGAAACAACCTTCCGCTTCATATTTAGACATCTCAAGGTACAGAAGTTGTAAACTAGTACAGTGGGGAATGACACACCACAAAAGTAGTTACAAAATGAAGTGCATTAGAAGACAGCCAAGACAAATTTGTATTTTCTAAAATGGAATTGCTGGTTGGGAAGTTAGCCACATCTGTCTGCTCCTGTGCTGTCTCAACAGAGGTTGCTTCATACTCACAAAGTTTCTCCAGATGCAGGTGTCATTCTTGAGAACAGACACAAACACAATCTTCAAAACAGCTGGCGACACACAGTGGAGGTTGGACTGCAGTTAAGGGGCCTTAGTGGTAGTAGGGATATTTCCAGGTTAGCACAAGTAAACTAGTTTCTACTTCACATTCAACAAGTTACAGGAAAGACAAAGGCTACAGAACATTAACAACACAATACACTGTCCATAACATAGGACTTGACAACAACTACAGCTTCACCTGTGGGAGACATTGAGACATCTGGCAAATGCATAGTCCAGTCTGCCTTCTTCAGAAGTCCAGCAGAAAAGATAAGTCCCTTTGAACAGCTGAGATGATTGATAACTGTTCTACGAGGCAAGTGCTTGTCTTCCTACTTTTTAGCAGAAGACAGTGGCCGGGCAGAGCAAAGGGTAGTTGTAGCACACCATTTCCCATGGCTTCTGTCATGAAAAGTTCAGGAGTCTGATTGGATTTTTACACTCTGAAGTTGTGTAAGTTAGCGGTAACTGAACCATACCACAGGAGTGATCTTGTGACCAGGAGCCCAATAAAGCTTTCAGAAAAATCTTCCTCCTAATCTCTTAGTAAGACACTATTGTCAGATTTTTTTTTTTCTAACCTAAAAGCTAAGAACACAACCAAGACAGTGTTTCGGCGTGGTTACAGATAGTGTAAAGTAGCAATTTCACTTAGAAGGCCCAGGAAAATACATCATACTGTGTAACATCTGAGGACTGCAACCATGCTTTCTGAGTTTTATCTACATTGCAGTAAAAAGGTGCTAGAATAGGCAGAAGGGTAGACTGCACCATGGGCCATTTTTCATCCTTCCCATGTCTTGTCAAGGTAAGCTAGCTCCTCTTAAAACTAGGCTGGGGATTTCTTTACTGCATTGCTCAGGGGAGAGATCCATCTTTGGCAGAGAGCTCTTTCTCATCTACCACCAATCCACGCATACTGTTACTGTGGTATGACTGTACAAGTTGGCCGACTTCAAAGTTACTACACTTACTGCTAGCTGGTTTCAATTTTACAATCTGTAGGCAGGAAAGAGTCATTGCAGAGGTCAAGCTGCTTTAAAACAAGCCTCTGGAAATTGAAGATTTTTTTTTTTTCACCAGTACTAAAACTTCACAAGAAAATACTACTTCATTTGGGCTCCTACTGAAGCCTTGAGAAGATCATCAAAAACAGATCACTTTTCTCTCATCATTGCTGCATTTATATCAAGAGGTGACTAAGTTGCATCATGAACCTCCTTTGTTCACAACCTCTGTCATTCTTAACCTTGCTCAGATAGGTTGTTCTTCGTATCTTCAGGGTTTTGAACTAATTGGGAAAAAAGAAAGAGGTACAGAAATCTCTTTAAGAGGCAGAAGTGATAGTTCTTCATCTAGAAAACAACCTAGAACACAGCAGGAGGAATTTTGAAAAGACTATTAAGTAAAGTACTGTGTATTATAGTATACTAAAGCTACAGATACTGTCCCTCCACATCACATGTTGAACAGTAGCTTCAGTGATGCTACACAGAGTAGCTCACACTGTCAACATGATGAAAAGCTCGAAGAACAAACAGAAATTAGCAAGCTGTATCTATCTGATCTGCTACAGGACACCATTCAAAATAATAATCTTAAAATTTTCAGCATGTAGTACTTAGGTGAAAGCTTTTTTCCCTTTTTCTTTTTTTTTACCATTTTCAATCCCTGCAAGTGCTGCTTGCTTGTCCGTTTCTGATTCAGCTTCATTCTCATCTAAATTGTAATCAACATCCTTGTCCTGGTTCAGTGCTTCATGTTCCTGTTTGTCTGGAAAAAAGTTAATTAAAAATTAATTAGTTTTATGCCACACCATAAGGTCATCTGCACAAGGAGCAATTACTGTAACAATCTTCCATGGAATTTCCTTTGCTGCTGAATGAATTGCTGTTTAGGTTTTCATACTACTTTTCCTTTTGAAGTGTTAAATTTAAGAGAAGCTTTTGTTGTAAATCATCTTGTCTAAAGAACTAGATAAAAGTCAGACTCTTTTGGGATTTGGGAATTGTAATAAAATTCAGTCAGCACTCAGATGGACAGAAAGGAAAAGTGTTAATTTCAGAATACATTAAAGGACAGACTAAGGAAGAAGAGTAAATCCTGAAGCCCATGCTGAAAACTTGACTTGTGGTGTTGCTTGTAAATGTGTTGCCACCACTGCTAAAATGTATCTATCTATCTCCGCTTCCCCCCTTCTTGTATTAGTTTGTCCACCAAGCAGGAAGCTGTGAATGTAGCATAAAAAAAACCCAGTACGTTTTTATGTGCTAACTTGACACAAAAGTGCTTTTTGATAAGAGATTTTCTTCACTCAGTCATTAAATAAAAGTTGCTTGACATGAGTTAAGATTTCTTTATATAGACAGCTTGGAAATAAATGGAAACATTGTTTCTGGTTACCAAACTACTACCCTTATTTTTCGGTAAACCAGCCGGAAAAAAAAAACTGTAACAGCACAGAGGTATAAGCATACCCCAGTTAAGAGATATCAGAGTCTCTGGTTCTGAATGTTCTCAAGCGAAGCCACCTAATCAGTAACTGGCTTACAAACAGCCTTGAAAATTTTTAGCCTTATGTTTTCCTTGTTTAGGCCACCACATCAAATAGATTTTTACAGTTACAGACCTAAAGGTCTCAAACTTCTAAAAGATTTTTATTGAAAGAGAGAGTGCTCAGAGAATGTAGAAGAGATCTTCTTCTGCCCTGGGTTCCTTTGGCTACAAGGAGCCTATGCAATAAAGGTACGGTATTTTTGCTGAACAATCAACCCAGAAGAACATCCTGCTAGCCGTTCTGGCTCACAGGAACTCTGACCTTTTAACAGGCTACGTGGCAGAGTTTTTTCTTGCACTAACTGTTGGATGACTTTTTTTTAACCTGATCTTTCTACTACTTACTTTCATTAAAATGGAACCAGTTTAGGTAACTTATGTATTCACATCTCTTTGGGGGACAGCCTGCTCTGGCCAGCATCTTTTTGAAGCAGTTGGAAAAATAGTACTTTAGCAAGGCAGCTGAGATGATTATTTATCCCTGTCAAGTTATCAACAGTGTTAACGTTATCACTCACGATTCTACAAATGTGTTTACTAGAAAAGCACTAACAGCATTTTTGGGGGGCATCGATTCCCACTCGGACTGCCATAAGGCTTCCTCCCGATTACTCTGTCTGGGCTACTAGGTCCACTTGAGACCAAGTTCATCAAGACAGACAGAGGGATGTCTAGATTCTAGTTGGGTTAAGGCACAACATCAATACATTACTGCTTGGTGCTGTGGGGACGTGTGGTTCAGGGTCACATCTGGTAGATGCCAGAAAATGGCACCTTTGCAACATCTGATCTGCAGTTTTGCAGACTCACAATAATAAACTTTAGATACCTGAGGTCTTGGGTCCAGTTTTATTCATGCTAGCTTATTCTGAAATAGGGATAGCTGGCATTTACACTATAAAAAGACCATCTGCAAAACACCAATAGGTAGTATCTCTCTATTCATCAGTGCTTTGGATGGTTAACGTCTCCCCCTTTTCAAATGCATCATATTCTTATAAAGGCTCAATACGAAGAAGTTTCCAGGCTAATTTCCCCAAATTGCCTTGTACAACCAATGAGAGAGAGACGGACGGAGACAGACGGACGGAGACACAGGGAGACGGACGGAGACACAAGGAGTTGGACGGACACAGAGAGAGACACAGAGAGAGACACAGAGACAGGAAAGCTGCTATGTTGATGCAGAAGAACCCAGCCTGGTAGCTCGCAGGCTGCACGAACAGAAGCCTCAATCTTTACCCACAGACTGTAGAAGACTGCTGGGGGCTGACTAACTTTTTACATCTCACACTAACCTTTGTGAAATCTCATACTAAGTCTGACCAGCTGCCACCACTGTTACAGAAATAGTGCCCTATTCCACATTTCCATCTCTTTACTGTTGTTAACAGTATGTGACATGCTACCAACCAGCCTTTCCAGCGGCCAAGTCATCCTGCTTAGTATCATAATTCAGGAGCTGCTCCCTCTCAATTTCCTCACTGGCAGCCTGCTCTGCTGCCGGCTGTACCACAACTTGCCCAGCTACATGTTTTTCATCTTCAGACGGATTCAGCTCCTTCTCTGACTCAGGAGGCATCTCCTTATGACCTGCAGCAGCCTTGAGTGAATTCTGTGGGTTTCTCAGTTGAGCAGAAAGCGTCTCCTCTTCTGCATTAGGCTCTTCTTTTCTCATGTCAGCTAGCCTGTTTATTCTTTCTGTAAATCATAAAAATCATTCTGAGTAAAACAGCTAATGCCTTTCAATGGTGGCACAAGTTAAAAACCTTTAATAAATATTGCTTCATCTTTCTAATTCTTGTTTTTCCCCTGAAAACCACATCAGTTCCGAAGATAAAGACAGCCCATGTGTTCCCTACTGGGAACAGCTAAAGGAGGAGACGCTGCTTACTGTCAACAGATTCATGCTTCTACCTACTTAAAATTTTGGTATGCGCAGATAATAAATTGGGTAGGTGAAACAGCAGTTTAAATGAAAATTGCTGGGTGCTATATAAACATTACATTTTTGTGTGTTACATTTCGTTACTAACTATATTTGGTGTTCAAAAGTAGCTCAGGACAAAGCAGTCACATGGACAGATTTGCAAGTAAATCAAGGCTGTTCTTCTTTTTAAATATGAAGTGCAGGAGGGCTGTTACTTTTAGCAGACATTACCACATCTTTTTTCCTGTGTATCTGTACTTTTAACTAAAAAAATCACGATAAAAGTTGCCTGAATAAACTATCTATAGCTGTTGTCTTCAGTTGCTAGCTCTCTAAAATGAGTTGTGTACTCTGAAGACACAAAGACAGCATGTAAGAATAATTCAATAGGAAACTGAATTTCTGTCACGCACAGTACTACGCGAGACTGATGCACGAGGACACATCCATTCAAATTCATAGTTTCTGAGAGTTTAGTGCCAAAATCAACCATTATATAATGTCCTGGGTTCGGCTATGATAGAGTTAATTCTCCCCAGAACGCTGGCAGGGGGGTAGCCG
>VZSC01006782.1:531685-562582 GCA_013398225.1 Steatornis caripensis
GGGGGTGCGCAGTGAGCGAGCGGCTGCGTGGTTCTTTGTTGCCGGCTGGGCTCAAACCACGACATTTAACTAACCTGATCTCCCGTATATCATTTCCTTTACTTGCATTTTGCTCAGTGACAACATGTGGAAAGCATGGATGTGTGTTTGTTTAAAGCCAGCTTGCAGCTATTCCACAGGGAAGGCTAGCAGGCTAGATGTATCAAAACTTATTAAAAAAGCAAATTTCAATCACTGCTTCCAGAAGCTGGGTATTTTCTCCATATTAAATGAGGAACATGACTCCCGAATTGTAAATATTTGTATTTTCCTTTACATGCAACGTGTCAATTACAAAGAAAACCTGAACCAGTAGAAATGCTAGTAATGAAAATGCTTGAATAGATACTATACCTCTCCACAGCTGGAAAACTGATCACAGTTCAGTCTACTGGTCAGTCACTTTTTCCATCTTAATCTTGTGTACAAATTGTTTTTGAAATGTTCAATTAAATTGCATTCTTAACCAGTTGCTAGTAGGATAGTCATTTCCATCTCACCTTTGGCCTGCATTGTGTCGGTCTTTTTTACTGTAGGTACTGCTTTAGGTACGTCTTCATTGAGTTTCTGGTGTTCCAAGTCAGCCTGCTTGAACTCTGTTTGCTTCAAGGCTGGCAGCTGAATATCGACCTATGAAGTGAATGTACACGGTTAAGCACTGGTCTATGTAACTACTCCTGGATTTGAAAAGGGAAGTGGAAGTTAGATAAGAATTCAGTAGGGGGAAAAAAGTCCTAACACACTTGGAAATATTTGGACTGAAATTTTTATTGGTGATGGAAGTACCAAAGAATCTTGAATATGCAGTGATGTTTCCATATAACAGCACGACACATCGGGAGAGTTTAACACACCTTCTTCAACCTAATTGCAGCTCACCATGGGGTTACTGTTCTTGGTTAGTGTTTCACAAGAAACACTACCTGTTATTCTCTGAGGGTCACAGAACTGTAACAACACACATTTCTCCACTGTTGCCCTGCTACTGGATCAGGATCAGCAGAGCAAAAAAACAGATGGCATTAACTTCTGTTGGTAATCTACAGGGACTGTAAACGGAGTTTGGTGATAATAAGACTTTAGTTAAGCAAGCCTGTACAGAACTGGTCTAAAACTATGTTGAATGCAGAATTAAGAGAAGAAAAACATAACTCAACTAGACAATAGTGTCTGTTCAACATGACAGAATTTACTTAAGAATGCATTAAATACTGTTACTGGACTGCTGTCAGCATCTGACCTGCTTGAAGAGTAACAGCTAAGATGTATAGCACCTTGAAGCTCTTCCTATTTAGCAATTAAAATTATACATACCACTTACACTCATATTAGCATTTAATTGGCTGAGAGCAATGTCAATTCAGTTCACACAAACACTGAACCTGAAATGTGCCTGAAGCCTATGCTGTACTATACCAGATTGTTACAAAACTGTTTTTCTATGGGGATTTTTTGTTGGGTTTTTGTTTTGTGGGTTATTTTTAAAAATCAGAAAATGCAGAGAAAGCACAAGTGAACAGATGTTTAGAAGCATAAACCTTTTTTATACCTGATACTATACAAATGAATAGGAAACTTTATGGTATTGGAAGTCATACAGGCAACAGAAAGTTTGCTGCTACAATTGTTGGTAAGACTGTAGCTACCCATTGTTTCAAGCAGGTCAATAAAACATTAGGTTGTCAAAGTGTTCACATAGTCATTTGGAAAAATTTCTGCAGAAAGAACTGGTTAAATAACCAAGAAGCCAAAGCTGTAGAGGATTTGTAGGACATGATTACTTGGCTGGTTTGAAAATGTTTAAGGTCAGTCAAAGCCAGGGAGAACTAAAGACCTCGTTGGGTCAACATCGTGAAGTCCAACATCAACAAAAAATAATCTAGGATTAACCCTTAGGAAAGCTTGAGGAGCAAGTATTACCACAGAGTAGTTCATTACTGCAGTAAGGATATTCAGAAGAACTCCCATCTTCCTTCAGTCATTAAAACAAAAATGCTGTATTTAAAACTGCTTCTGTTTTATAAATAATTCAACTTCTTGAGGTCACTCTCTACAGTAGAAATCATGGGAAATGGAACACAAGACCAATTTTCTGCTGGACATGAATTCTTCTGTAAAAATACTGAGGCTGCACTTAATAGAAATAAATTACCTCTTAATTAAACATGCACAAGCCCTTAACTTATATATCTTAAATTTCTAGCTCAGGTGTATGCTGAAAATTTTTAAGGTTGAAGTGGCTGGATAAAAGGATGATAATTGGAGCATGTTGTATATTCTTCAACTGAGAAGTGTGCATGATTCCTTAAAACACAGAGCTGTATATTTATTAACCAACCAACACTCCCATTTTCTTTCTCTGTTGTATTTTAACTCTGACCTTTTCATTACATAAGCATGTACATCTTACAAACAGGAATTATTCCAGCTAAAAACACTGCCTAAAAACATGCATAGATTTCCTCAGGGTCACCTTGCACTAATGATAAGTAACTCAGCTTTTGTACAAGCAAAAAGTTGCAATCCTTGGGCAAACAAACAACTGAGAAGGTTACAACTTGATGTACAAAACACTGTCACAGATACTAGGGAACACAAGCAGACAAAACTTATTTAGGCCGTAGCTGTATTAGTGGTTATCTCATCTCATGTGGGACCATCCCATCTATAGGCTGGCAGGAGACCAGGTAACCCAACCTGCCTAACCTACGGCCTACTTCGGGTAAAGATTGCCTCCAGCTAAGGGACTTGTTGCAGGGCAACTGAAATTTCCCTGCAGAGGGGCTTCAAGCCAACTCCTCAGGTTCCTTCTGGGATGATTTCCCTTCCGAACTGGAAACAGTAGCAAAGCTCCCAAACCTCAAACAAAAAAAAAAGGCATCTGGTACAAGTAACGTAAATGAAAGTCTGCTGCAAAGTGACGCTGGAAATAAAGTTGACCACCTCTCTGGTATGGTCTTCTCCACATCAACTTTCCAAATAGTTTGTACTTTACATCTTGACATTGAACAAGAAGCATTTGTTTGACAAATAAATGTATCATCTCCAAATGACGGGCCTTTAATTTACTTATTACCATGTATTTACTACTACTATTACTACATTTTGTTTACTTACTTGACACTGTCGATAAAAACTATTGAGAAATGAGTTTTCACTTTTTTTTTTAAGGGATAACTGCGTAGCGTTTCCTGTCTCTAATGCTTCATTCATCTTGCAGCTCTCATGCAATGCAGGTTCCCAGGATAAAAGGTCACGAACTTCAGCAGTTCTCTCTCCCACCATTTTACATAAAGGAGTAGACACAGACTGGAACTATTACCTGAACACACAGGGGTCTCTGAGCAGATGTTTCAGCCATTTTCTCTCACCCATTTCCAGCTAGTTGAAAACACAGCTTCAATCCTCGTTGCTTTACCCTTTCTGCTTCTGAAGCGACCAAACTGCTTATTTCAGTAGCCTTTTCCTAGCCAAACCACCAAAACCCCACAGTCTTTGCAATGAGAGCTGGCCACGCAGCTATGTGGCAAAGGCCTTATTGCAATCACATGTAAAAAATTCCGTAAAACTTCTGTAACTGTTGCTCACAGTTCTGAAGAAAGGGCTACATCGGTACACAGAAATAAATTAGTTGTCTTCTCACCCAGGAACTTCATTGCGTGTTTCCAGGGCCATCTGTATCAAGCTTAACCAATCAAGTCCCGTCGCTGACCAAATCCTGCTTCACCAAAGAAGCATCAATAATTCACATGCCAAGACAACAGGATGATCTAGAATTTCCTTCTCTCAGGATTTCCTCCCACCTTCTGTACCCCAGGAAATAAAAAGTCAGCTGGCACACAGCCACCCTATGCGGCAAACCTGCCCTATCCTAGTGAGCCTTCTCATGTCACGTACAGCAACGCCTTTTGTGGCTCTTTAACTCAGAATATCCAAAAGCAATCAGCTAAGACATTTTCTCGTCCCCTCATTCCCACTGTAAAAGGCTGAAACCAGGATTTCTGTGAAAATTCATAGCTGGTGGACCTCAAAGACCCTTGGACTACAATATTGTATTCAAGGCTTGCTGCTGCTCCAAAGTGATTCACAGTTTGGCCTCAACACACAAAGCAACAAAGTCATTTAATAAAGTCAAAAGCAGTTGTGAACCAAAGCTCAGCAGTGTAGATATTCTTTAACGGGCTCCACACCACTCCCAGCATCATCCCTCAAATTCTGCCTGTGTCAGAGACACGGTGATTTGGAGTCTCCTGCAGGACCTCTGCCTTGTTCTGTCCTAGGAATCGCTCCATTTCCCATAGATCAGAAACGTTCAACAAATATGAAGGAAAGCAGTGCAAAACTTAATGAGATGGGCTAATGTTAGTTGGAGATAGCAGAAAGGTGCAAAACCCCTTAAGAATTACAAAGAAAATGATTTTCAAGAAATTACTCAGACCATACCTGGCTATTTTTTTTTGAATCTTCTGAGAAGTCTTTGTTTTCTTTGATTTGTGGTACATCATTAGCTTTTTTTGTAAGCTCTTCTATCCTTTCTTCACATTGTTCTTTTAATTCTTTCATCTGGTTGATGCACTGTGACCTGGAGAAAACAGGAAAAAGTGAGCAGTTGTTAATCTTCATCCACACTCTTCTATAGTGTTCTTTTATATTTATTCCCTTTTTTTAAATTGTATTATTTTCTTAGTTCTATTATCTGTAGGAAAAAGTGGGAGTGTTAACCTAAGTTCTAAGAAACTCATGATGCAGGTGGTCCAAGTTCTACTGGAAGAAATTAACTTAACTGCTTTTGTTAGACCAGCTCCACAAGCTACACAAATTTTCTTGCTAACCAGTCAATTTCAGTTAAGTCAAAATAAATTTTGATGCCCAAAGCATTTCTAGTATGGTAACATAAATGCATATTCGGGTTTTAGCTAGGAACAAGAAACAGCAAGCTGAAGTAAAAGACAGGTGTACGCTACTGCTAGCAAACCGAACACCCTTTCTCAGTATTTCACCAAAATGGAGTGCTGCAAGGCTTAACAAAACTTGTTACAGAAACTGAGTTCATCAGAAGCTATTGTAAGTTCCAAAAGGAGTTTTCCTAAAGATGCGAGTATTGTATATCTTTTATATACTTTCAATAGTTACACATTAGTGCCTTAACCTTCAAGACACCAGGGGTCTTCTGTTTGCAGTCCTATAGCCTGCCTTTCCCCCACAGCTCAGTAACCTCTAGGTAAGCCCTATGCTGTTGCAGCAGGGTTTTCCCCTTTTGTGGCTGTGCTGAGGATCCTCTGCAAACCCCAGGAGTGTTGCCAAGCTGGGTTTCTCATGGGAGATGCCTGCCATCAGTACAAGATCCCCCTTTCTCCCACGCTCTCTTCATAACCTGATTTGTAACTTTTGGTTTATAATAGAGGAAGAACAGGAGTGAATTACAAGGCAGATAAGGATTACCCCATAACACATATGCAGAAAGCTTAGAACCAGTCATCATACAAACCCAAGTATGCTTTGATCCCACCATGAACAGGAACAAGCAATAGCAGGTTTGAGTGGGTTCCTATGAGAAGTGCATCTCACGAGGGGAAAACGTGGTGGAAAATCATCATTGTCAGCACCCACTGCACTGGAAAGCCTGCCCAAGGAAGAGGCTTGGCTAGGGACCATGCTGCTGCTCTTCCCTGATGGCCCCAGCAGCAAAGGAGTTTGCTGGGGGTTTTTAACACTTTTTTCTATTCTCTCTCGCCTTTGTTTTTTTCCACTCTAAGGTAACTTTTGAGTTCAATGCATAACATCAGTTACAGACCTGCAAGCACGTCTTTCTGCACACAGAACATCTCTCAGCATCCTTTGCACAACAACACGGTCGCTTCACTGCAAGTTTTACTTCCCCCTCACTAAGACAGAAGGGAGATGAATTTCTGAGCCTGGCTCTGGTGGAGTGTGAACACCCCTGGTGTAACAGCAGCCGCTGCAGCCAGGCCTGTTCCAGGTTCTCAAACTCCAAATAGACAACCACCTAATCCAGAGGAATTCTCAGGGCACATCCCTCTACAAGTCACCTGTTTTTATTGCACTTTCATCCTTCTCCACCCCTGCTTTTTAGAAGAAAAAAAAAAAAAATTTTCTGAAGTTCACACCCAGAAAGCAAAAGTAGTGGTATACAGATACGCTATGAACTGGCAGATTAATTACCTTCATGAACCAACAAATTAATTACCTTTGTTACCTTTTCTGCTTGACTAGGCATTATTCTAAAGTCTTATTTTGCTAATGTTCATACATGGAAAAATCATCCCAATAAGCAGTGCTTCCTAAGTCAGTGAACACGAGAGACAGTAAAACAACACAGGCTTGAGTTATGCACATATTCACTAATTTTTAGGAACTAAAGGGAAATCAGAATTGCATCTAACTCAGTTCGCAAGCTTGAGAAAGCTGCAGTACACAGACAACCTGAAGCTGGAGATAAAGCAACCTTTTGTAAATGCTCTTTCATCCCACACTGCACATGAAAATAAAGTTCACTCAACATCTGTGACTGTAGGAGACCAACTGCAAGACCAAACAATCTTAACACCAAAGCTAACTTGTAACCCCTGGAGCAAAGAACCATTTTTCTCACAGGGGTGGATACTCCCCTAAGCTTCTCCGAGGAATGTCTCAAACACCTGCAAGTGAGGCAAGATAAATCCTTGAAGGGGAGCTGAGGACTGGTAAGAGGGAACACCCTGCCTCAGAAGGCACCACAGGCTGGATGACTGCCCTGGAGGGAACAAAGTCAGCAGGAATCTGCAGTAACTGGGGGAGAGGTAAATGCGGCCGGGGGAGATTGTGACCACTGACTCAAGACGAAGAAGACTCCCCCCGCTGCCACCCCACTCCATAAGAAGCATGTGTGCTAATTTACATCGCAAGTGAGACTAATTAACCATAGCAGAAGGATGCTGAATTCTGCCCAGAAATGAAACTTTTGGAGGAAGTGATCCACACTGACGGACGAGAATAAAAGGGGATGAAAACAGCATCAGGTGGGAACTTCTGGACAGGTGCTTCTATGGACCAGAGACCCCCATTGGCTGGACCAATGCTGGAACCCAGACAGGTGACCTCTTTCTCTCTCCCCTGCTCCTCCTCTCTCTCTTCTTCTCTTCCTTTTTATTCCTTTTTTCTCTAGCAAATAATGCAAGGCTCAAACCCCACATGTGCAGGAATAACCGCAAGGCTTATTTTAACCTTCCGTAAGGCTGTACGTTACAGGATGCCAAACTATATGAGACAGTTGTACTTTTCTCATTAAAATTGATGCTTGTGCACAGACCTTGAGTAATTGTTTTATCTTAATCCGCAAACCTGAGTCACCTCTCCCTCCTCTTTGGCAGTACGTGACAGTGACAAATCCTCATCATTTTCAATTTATTATCTGTTAAGGAATTCCCTTCTCATAAAAGTGATTTCTGGACATTTAAATACTCTACTCATGCATACAACAACTTCCGAAGCACAGGAACAGCACTAGTTTCTCCACCTCATCCCATCGGCACAACATACTTCAAATGCGCAAAACCAGTGCTCTTAAATTCAGTCTCTGTGGTGCGTTTTCTCTCTCACAACATTAAACAGTTTCTGTGATAAAGAGCTCACCTGCACACACATGAAGAAGCCCAAGTAATACTATCTTCAGCTGCTCCCAGGCCCATCGCAGGAGCCATCAGCTCATCCAAGGCCCACCTCCAAGATCTCAAAAGTGCACAGAGGCAGAAGGGCAGCAGGGAGACTAACTTACAAACTCAGCAGAAAGGACACTCTTTCCAGACCACCCCAAATTCCAAGGCCTGTCTCAGGTCAGCTTCTGCCCCACGTCCAGCTGTGGAACCCATCAAGGTGAGTCAACAGGACCAAGGTGCGTCCTGCCCAGGGTGGCGGACACGTTATGGGGTGTATGGGGTTATGGGGTAGAACATGTGAGGATTGCACAAGACTTATTACAGGACCAAAGGCAAGGAAAGGGATGGATCTCTGGTAGGAAAAGGCATGAGAAACAGAGAGAGAAAGGGCTAAACAGAGCTGGTTGCATGTAAACACACTGCTGGTCAGAGCACTTGTCTGTCCTTGTCCTGCACCTCGTGAACAGTCTATCCCATTTCTTATTAAATGCCTTTTTAACTCTTTCCTGGGTGAAGTACTCTCTGTTCAGTGTGTGTATGCATGTGCACAGGGGTGTGAGTGCAGCAGCTCGAGTCAGATGGGGGTGGGAGGGCTGCACATGGATAGTGTGGAGACTGGTGCCAGCTGGTACACATGTACAGAAGCATGCTTTGCACTGGCAGACCTCCACCCTCCAGGGAGCCGGATGAGGCTGCTGGTGGTGTCTGTGCTTGTCTGAGTGCTTCACGTGTCCCTGTTAACCTGCGTACCTGGCCAAGTACAGACGTGGTCTGTGTGCACAGGAATGCATGTACAGACTCTCCCCTCCCAGGCTGCTGGATTTCCTGCCCCTGCCCCACCGAAAGAAACAGAGCACCTTTGTCCTCCAGGAGAATATATCATCAGCTCCTTTCATCCCTGCCAAAAAAGATTATTCCTGCACTCCCACTCTTACACTTGTCAGGGCTGCAAATATCAAATTATCAGACTTTTTACAGGTGGCAAAATACCCAAAGAAGTGGCTATGTCACAAGCAAAGCTCCTAGGAATGAAAATGCATCTGAATATTGAAATACCTCCAAAAGATCAGTCCAGAGGCTTCCGTTTCTCTCTGGTTGCTGCAGGAGAGAAGGGTCAGTGCTGCCAGTGAGTCTTTGCTGAACAAGCTCTACCATGAGCAGACAGCAGCAGACACAGTGTGCACCAAGGGTATCTCGGTAAGCCAGTTGCTGAGGAACATGTAATCCTTTTGCACACAAAACCAGTAAGCTCGCATAGCTCCTGCTGACTTCTCTATGTAAAACACTAAGCTAGCTCAAAATAAAAATGCTAAGATGAAACTTCAAGACCTGGGCATGAGAAAAAAAAAATATATTTCTGTGCCTTCTAAGTTAACAAATCTTGTTCTTACGTGTTCCATACACACAACAAATTTTATCACTGTCTTCTACAGCACAATATCCAATTGTTTAAAAAGAGTGATTTACAACGTGTGCAATTAAAAAGAGGCATTTGACTTCTGACATCTTTTAGCAACGTTTTCAACTATACAGTAATACTCTCTCTTCATCTTTCCACTGGGTAAAGTGTACTTAATACACAAGGTGTGCAACCTTTTTCCATACAACTCCAAGTCAAAGGAAGAAACACTGGCATAGCACAAAAGCAGGTCTAATACCCTCTCCTGCCAATGCTCACTAAAGATTAGAATAGACAGGCAACATGTTGGTTTACCCTTAATACTGAGCAGAGGAAGTAAGACAGATTAAAAGTAACATTTTTAATCTTTCTAGTAATACTTGTTTTTCTAGACCCATAATCAAGTTGGGAAAAGGTTTCTTGTAAAGCACTTAAAACAACAATATTAAGTAAGCATTTAGTAACAGCAAAGAGGACTGTATGTAACCAAGTACAAGCAGATGTATGTTTCCTATAACTACCAGAATGTAATGCAAAGTTAGTAATGTAACTTACTACAACAGTGAAATACTAATGTTCCAACACCCTACCCTAAAGGTATACAACAAGCAACATCTAAAAAATACGTTTATTGCTAGAGCTGTGTAAATGCTACAGGGTGCTTAAGCTATAAATCTTTCTACGAAAATTTGAGTGCAAAGTTTGTTTTCCTCACTTGCATAGCAACAGAAAAAAGCAGAAACAGAAAATGAACGCTTAAGGGTTATTCAGCAAACCTAGTGAAGAAAGCATAGCTCTGTGACTGAGATAAGTGCTTTTATGGACTCCCATGGAGAGACTGCAGGAAATAGTGCACCTGCTGCAGCACCAACAGGAGGCAGACCAGCTAGCTGAGGCTCTGTTCAGATACTCTTAACTAGCAAAGAACTATCGGTAGAGGTCCAGGAGTCCCAACTCTGTCATTTACCAAATAGCAAAGAGATGATGCTTAATAACTGCAGCACACAACAAACTTAAGAGGGAAAGAGTACCTTAACAGACACATTAAGTGCAGTGTGGCTTAATAAAAGGTTGGTACAAACTTAGTTCCCCAACTTCCTTCTACTTTTCTGTTAGAAGTCCTAAATTATTAGAACTCCACTAATACAATCAATCTGGACCATCATTGTTAATGAGTAGTAACACCCTAAAAAAAAAAAAGTACACAACCAACTGGCAATCTGTAAGTATCCCACAAGCACTAATACTAATCTTTAATTCTTAAGCAGGAGAAAAGAAAGAAAAAAGGTATTTCAAGTTTGGCCTGCAGAATTCAAGTTCTTTGATTGACACGTTGAGCTTTTAGTCATCATTCCTACAAAATTTGGCTAAACAGTGGCTGCTGGAAAAATACATATCACTAGAGCAATCATATTATCGACACAAAATCATTATGAGAACATGCAAACAGCAAATTCTGTTGGTTTTCTGTATCTGTGCACCAGAGGGAAGATATAATAGGATGTGAATACCAGGAGAGGGAACAAGAACATTACTGAACAGAAAGAAGCCAGGAGAAATTCCTAGAAATACCAGAAATGTGTATTCAGTCTAAGGATACCAATAATTACTGGTGTTCAGTTATCCATGCCTTATAATTCAGTTGAAAATCTCAACAAAAAACATGACTAGGTAGGAACTGTAATGCAGAACACATGGCTCTGACCATAACTGTAGCAGAAATTTTCTGAGATCTCTGGCAGCTCAACAGGGTACAGTTTCTTATTGGGTATTCCCGTATATTAGTTCTAAAACTTCTTCAGAGTTTAGCCTCTTTGCGTTTCAGTTTTCCCCCCAACTCTTAAATGAGAATATTGCTACCCTTCTCCTCTTGCAATGGAAGGAGCATTAAGAAGTGTGGGAAAAGTCTGTGGATACTGAGATGCTGAGCACTGCAAGATCTACGCTCTTCTTTAAGATCAACTGTGAGCAATTTTAGAAGATGTGTCAGGTGTTAGCATCTCCTTAAAACTATACATTTACTAACAGTGCTACAGCCATCACAAGAATACTCTGGGTTATAAACAAGTCACCTACAACTCTGGAAGCCATCTTTCAAAATAATATACTTACAGGTCATATGAGAACTTTCTCTGAAGATTAGTTTGGTTCTTCTGAAACCAGTAAACATCCAGCTGTAGCTTTCCATATTCTGTCTGTAACTCTTTCAAGTGCTCTGACCAAAACAGGATTAAAATATATATTAAAATACACAAACACAAATATATACCTACATATATTACAACAGAAGTACTAAACAACAGATCAACAGTAAGCATGTTAACTCCATCCATCTGTCATGTTCACTAAATTTTGCATACGAATGCAGAGATAATTGTTGAATTTATTAATCAAAGATGCCCAGGATTCCATAAGAATAGCCTTTTAGCCTAACAATAATGGTGTAACATGGATTTTTGATCTCCTTTTATTCATAAGTGATACTCCAACTTGTTTGCAAACTCTTGCTCTGCTAGAGTCAAACCCTGTGACCACCAGAGCTCCCGCGAGAGCACAGCAGTCACAGCACAGGGGAGAGTCGCCTCCGGAGCAGAAGGATGGTCGAGACCTGCCAGGGACGGCCACCATTGAGGAAAAAGGAAAGAAGCACCGTACCCAGCAAACGTTTATGGTATGGAATGGTACGGAATACTGCTGCTGGCCACCCTGGGTCGGCTGCTCTGGCTTTCGCTTCTCTGAGCTTTTGCACCTGGCTTAATCAAAACTGCTGTAGGCCCTGAACACTGTGGAAACCCGCACACCACGTCCAGCCACGAACTAAACCAAAATGTCTCATCAACTTTGTTCCCACTGAATCGGGTGCAGCAGCCTTCTCAAAAACACAGCTTTCCTGAACAGAAAAATGATTCTATCCCAGCGAAAACCAGGACAAGCACTAATCAAAACATAGAACGAAACTACGTTCATGTTTATTAGCCATCTAAAGACAAGATTACAATGCCTCCCTGAACAATACACAATTTACAGTTATGTTCCTCAAAACCAGAGGCATCTATGATTTAGTTTTCTTATTGATAGAAAGCTCTGTGTGTGGGCACCAGAAGGTGGCACCACAACATATTTACTGGTTTATTTTATAGAGCTTAGTATTCATTCCCCAGACTTCCTGAGGAATAAACCGCTAACAACAATTTTGAAGCACCAACATGAATAGAGATGAATTAGACCAAGTTTTCTTATTTAGTATAGGAGTCTGTGAATTTCCCTGGTGTTAAAATGCATGACCCAAACACCTCATGTAGGAATGCCAGAATAGGCTGCAAAAGGTAGAATGAAGAATAAATATAATAGCAATAAACCCATAAGCTAGTTCTGTTCCATATGATTTTGTATTGTAAGGGTCAAGACTCCTACATCAAGCTCTACACGGACAAATCCTTCTACAGTCGAGGCAGGTTAGTCTGACATTTCACTGAACTGGAACTATCTACATGCAGGATCTAAGTCACCGCAGCTCCTGCACGGTCTCCATGACTTGAAGAAAGGCAGCATTCCCAGAAGACACCAGAAAAATGCAAATCTTAAAAACAGGATGCTTAAAAACCAATACGAGAGAGATGCAGAGGGCTGTTACCACATACCTCGTAGACTCTGGATCAATCGTTCATTTACTGTGATGTTACTCATCAGCACTGCCTGCAAGGAGCAAAACATAAAACAGTGTTTTAATTGCAAAGGACCTGTGTTACCATTAATATTATAAACACCAACCAAAGCACTTGTAACAAGACCTTTTCTTTGCAAAATGCTATGTTACACCCAAACACAAAAATTTTTAGCTGCTCTAGAGATTTACTATTACAAACAACAAACACTTGTTTTAACCATTATTTCCCAGTAAATGGGGGGTGGGGGAGATATCACTGCACTTTAAATAAAGAGAGGAATTTAAAGCTACTAAAATTGTTTGCCGCTTTATTCTGGTTTAATCTCTTGATTGCAGTCACAGTCAGATTTACTGTATTTATCCCTTAAAGGAAGAATACAGTATAGCACTGCTCACGATCCACTACCCTCTCACCAGGGAATCATTACACCTGCATTCAGGCACACGAGGATGAGCTATGAAAGCATTAGTCACAGAGCATAAAGGAACTCTACAAAAGCAATGTGAAGCCCTTGCATTGTATCACTTTTCTAAGTACCCCCTCCCTGACTTTGATAAATAAAGTGCTGGAGTGACTTTCTTTCATTCCCTCACTTTGCTGTCTCTATCACTGAAGAGGCAGTCAACCTAGGAACATGTTTTGTCTGTTCTTTCATCTAATCCCCCTCTACCAACCCATACATACACATGCACCAAAACACCTGAATATTGACAGAACTAACGCAAGTCTAAATGAAACTAATTCCTGTGAGCTAGATGTCAGGATAACTCAGATTCATAGTTAACATTTAGAAAGTCTGGTGCAGAAGAGTCTTCTGAAGACTACAAAAAGATGAGATCCCACTGACCCTTCAGAAACAATCCAATCCAGTCTTAAAAGCGTATTTCTTATGCTTCACTGCCAATTTCCTTATTACCCTTCTCCCAGAAAACCCCAGTGTTCTGCAGGGGTCCTGGACCAGGATGCATCAAGTCCCCAGTTTCACGAAGTTTCTGCTCAAGTACTGATGTGTTCATATGTACACACCACTTTAATGCAAAGAAATAACTGCATCCATTCTCTCTGCCCAAGTCACCCTGAAATGCTGCCAAAGTTGTCAGCGCCTTTTTTCACAAAGACTACAGTAGTAAGTGCCGGTTCACTAGGAAAAGCAAAGTGTTCAATCAATCTGAGTGGGTGAGCACATAGCAGAGGGGTAGATTACTCTTTCGTTAACCCTTTAAAGAGTCCCAGTTCAAAGAAGCAGGCACTCACATGTTGATAAAGAGGCAGCCATTTTCAACCCAATAAAAGAAATATTCCTATGCTATTCTACACATACAGCTGGTCTGTGAACACCACTGTGAAACCTCAAGAGGCCTTGCTCGTCTGTTAAACAGGAAAAATAACAACAACAACATGAATAACAACTTAGGATTGTTTAATACCTCTTCCTCTCCTTTATCACAGGACAGGCAAAAAAAAAAAGGCTTCAGATTTGTTTTCAATGGTTTATTGGGGAAAGGATGTTAATGGTTCGACGGAAATGCCAAATTTCGCTAATGTGTGAGAAATGTAATCAAGTTGTTCCATGATTACCGCCTTCAGGGTTTCCAGCATTGACCATTACCAGAAACCGTCAATGGACTAGAAAAATCAGTACATGACAACTTCATGTTCCTATACCTTGTTGTGTTGTGTTTCAGGGTGGTTTTTTTTTCTTAAAATGAAATTTCCAAATACCAGAACCACTAATTTGACAGCAAAACAGACAAGTGTTAAATGCTTTGTACATTAGGACCACAATAACTGTGATTAGCTGAAGTGAATAAAATTATTTGCCATGTGAAAAAGGCTCCTTAAATCACAACAGGGGGATAAAAAAAAGTATGCCTTGGCCTTTCTGGATCGCGCATAAACCTTCCTTTTGGCAATGCTACACCTATCACCCGGGGGTAAGAATCCACTAAAAAATCATGAAAATATAGTTAGCTGTTTAACTTGAGCAGGAAATACTGTTTAATAATTTACAGGGAAGTGCTCCAACTGCCAGCTTCCAATCCGACTGTATCAATAATGTAGGGCTTTCCATTCCTCCTCTTGTCACCGAAGTGTCAACTAATCTTCACCTCATGTCTGCGAATTAGGCAGGCATTATTTTCTTTTGGGGTTTTATGCAGGTCAAGAAAGCAAACTGTTGGGAAGCACTCAGCAAACATATGCCAAAACTCAGTTCTATGAAGAAGCTCACATTTTAGATCTCATGCAGCCCACAAAACAATACCTATGATCCCTAGGAGTGAGAATTCAGCTTTTGAAAACTTGCTATATCACCATATCAAAATCTGATCTGTAACAGAGCAACTCTGTAGCACAGAACCAGCTCATTATAGTTGCAAACATGTCTTGCACAGAAGTCCTTGTGATTTTCACAGAGGAAATGTCAGTCTCCTGATCGGAGCCAACGCTGCGGACAGCCGGTCTTCAGAAACCAAAAACCAAAAGCCATGCTGCCACCAGCAGCGATGGAAAAAATCTTGCTCCAGCTGGACAGCAAATTTTATAATTATAACTGCCAGAGGTAAGTATTTTTTTATATTCACCACACAACATGTCTACATAATTCATACTCCACTTAAGAAACACAAAACTTAAAGCTATTGTTTAAGAAAATCCCAAAACATAACACAGAAATACCGGTGAGGAAGCTGAGAGATAAGTTATTTCAAAGTGCATGTTTTGAGCACGTATGCTGAACTACGTACATGCATCTGATTTGATTAATGCCTTACACAGTATAAACACATTCCTTGGAAGCATTACTAGAATAACTCCTTCAGCATTTGGTACTGTCATGTCAAGCCAACCCAAGTATAGTGAACTGACGTACGTGTTTTCTAACACTGACTGTACATGGTGTACATAAAAGCATAACAAGACATTGCAACAGCAGAAAGGACTAAAATGGCAAAGAACTTGATGAGAGTAAAGGCTGGTTTCAGAACCAAAACCTAAGAAAAAAGTGGCTTTGCATTCATAAATACAGCTCTCAGAAGGAGAAAAAGATGAGCCACAGCCACCACTAAATTAGCTGCTAAGAACAAAACCAACTGGGAACAAAGCAAGCTGGGAAGGTAAAATTTATACATGCAGAAACCAGCAGAAACAAGCACTTATAATTAATCAGGGAGAAAAAGGGCACCTATTTCATGATTAACTCAAACTGATCTAAGTCCTTACCACAGAGAAAAGGAGTAGTTCTGCCGTGCACGCTCCTACTGCTCCCCACCACCCTGCTGGCAGCACACCACAACCCATATTTGGATTGTCTGTTAGTAATTTCTTAATTATATCTGGAATTCCCTCTCTCCTCTGTTTTTGCAAACACAGCTCCCCACACACACATTCTCCTAGTAACACACATCATTGGTTCTTTTCTGTCTTTACACTCTTCTGCTTCACCACTCTGAAATAATCTTCAGAAGTAAAGCAACCATTTGTACTAGCCACAAAAGGTTTTTTCATTCTAGAACATGAGATTAATGGCTAATTACATATTAGTAAGTAGAGAAAAAGTTCATGAATAAGATCCCTAAGAAAATATTTCTCTTTTAGGTTGGTCTGGGAGCTGCACACTCGTGTATACTCCAGTGGAGGAGCATGAATTGAAGCAAGTCTAAAACAAATTTCAAGCCCAAAATGGAGGAGACACTGCTCATTTAGACTTTATTTCTCACTGAACTGAATTCAATTCAGAAATTACAGAATTTTCCTCATCCTCAATGAAGCGGAAAAAAACCCCAACCAACCAAACACAAAACCCTCCCAAAATAAAAACAAAAACCCCAGCTCTATTGCCAAAGAGTGGTCCTCATAAAGATCAGGGACACAATCTTGTTTCACATCCTCTCATAAACTCAATCTTGACTCTTGTTATGTGATGAAGGACACGTGCACGATGACATGGTACAGTTCAGCCCTCAAAACTGCAGAAACCACCAAAATTGTAAAGTTGATTTCTTTTACTCTCAGCATAGGAGACAGGAAGTTGACACAAATGAGTAAGAAATTATTTTACAGGTACAGGCCAACAGCCAGCGCACTGGAGAAAATCAGGCCTGTGCAGCTACGGGACTTTCATGACATTGTTATATTTAACTAAAACCCAAATAGTAGGCTCTGTAAACAAAACAGAATCCTATGATGTGAGAATCTTAATATAAAACCTGTACAGATATATATAATGTACCTTCTCCTTTTCTTTTTGTCCATTCATTTTGCTATGAAGAGGCAGAAATGCTTCAGTAGCTAACTCTCAACCTACAGATACTCTAAATTTCCACTTCACCAGGGTGCCTGCAGTTCAGCTAGTCTCACACCATCCATTTGGTTCCTCCACCATGTAAAAATATATTTTAAACAGAGGTAGTCTTCTACACCTCTGCTGTACCAGTTATAAGTAAACTGATTTCTCTTGCTGATTTTGTAACATCGTGCTACAGCAAGTAGAGCAGGGTGTGAGGCAGTGCTTGCTTTTCCTTAAAGCCTTTTCAAAACCAGAAGATGCAACACTGTTTGCTTTAAAAAACAAAAATAAAACACACATAAGCACCTTTTCCTTTTCACTGCAGGCTCTATTCTCTCTCTCCAGCCCACCCAGTGTCATTCCTTTTAAGTGGAGCTGACTCTCCGCATATCGATAGTTATTTTGTCTCAGAAGCCTGTGCTGGGAATTGAAATTTTCCCAGAGGAAGGGGATCTGAGAGGAGCTGCAGCCAGTGCTAAAAGATACCGAGCAACAGGACAGTGACGTGCGCCACACAAAGTACAAAGACTGACCCCCTCTCCTCAGTAAAAGAAGATGTGAGATGGGGAAGAATTACATAAATCCAAAGAAAATTACAAACTGCAAAAGCATGCTCTAGCAGTTAAAAGTAAGAGAGATTACACGTATTGTTCTCCTGTTACACTCTTCCAAAAGACTACTGTGGCTGTGCACATCCCAGAAGCTACGAGTCCTGAATAACAACCACACAGAATATTGGTCTTCAGAAAATTTCTTACGGATTACAAATAGCTCTTTCGCACTCCTGTATTCCTTATCTGTTGTCTGCTTGGTTTTGACTGGGATAGAGTTAGTTTTCTCCACAGCAGCTGGTATGGGGCTCTGTTTTAGATTTGTGCTGAATGCAGTGTTAATAATGCAGGGAAGTTTCCATTATTGCCGAGCAGTGCTCACACAGCAAGGCCTTTTCTGTTCCTCACCCCGCCCCACCAGCCAGGGGGCTGGGGGTGCACAAGAAGCTGGGAGGGGACACAGCCCGGACAGCTGACCCCAACTCACCACAGGGAGCTGACCCCAACTCACCACCACCACACCATACAACGTCATGCCCAGCGTATAAAGCTGGGGGAAGGAGGAGGAAGGGGTGGACGTTTGAAATGATGGCGTTTGTCTTCTCAGGTAACCGTTACACACGACAGAGCCCTGCTTTCCTGGAGATGGCTGAACACCTGCCTGCCCGTGCGAAGCAGTGAATGAATGCCTTGTTTTATTTGCTTATGCGTGCGTGGCTTTTGCTTCACGTATTAAACTGTCCTTATCTCAACCCATGAGTTTTCTCACTTCTACCCTTCCCATTCTCTCTCCCACCCCACCAGGGGGAGCAAGCGGCTGCGTGGGGCTGAGTTGCCGGCTGGGGTTAAACCACGACAGTTGTTACTCCAAGTTTAAGCTCTCCTCATCTCTTCATTCTATTTCTGTATGGATTTCCAGAAGCCATTTGCTAAATCTACACTAATCCTTAAAAAGTCAAGCTGATTTTTTAAAAGCAGACAAGCGATATAAGTGTTTTATACATACTCAGACCTAAGAGAATAATTACAACAGCAATTTCCTAGGATTACATCGCCTCAGTGAAAGGTGAGCCCATGTGGTATATTTCAGGCTCTGACTACCTCCTACGCTCTTGTCCTTTAAGTACTATTGAGACAGTTCTACTAGAAAATGCAGATTTAACTCAAAGTGATTATCACACTGACAATGACTTTAACATGGCAAGTATCAGTGCATTAGTTTGGTATGAAATTAAATCAGTGGCATAATTATTCTGTTTTTTATCAGGAAAGTAATAAGACATAGTGAGCAGAGATGAACTGCAATTAAAATGGGTCTCGAATGTTACTGGAGAGCTGCTTTTGGTAAGAAGTCCAGATTGTGAAAGTTTGTTCCCATTCAGATTTCTTCTATAACCAGAAGCACTGTAATTTCTCCCTGAAAAAGAGGGGGTTTTGAGTCAGTCCATTCACTACTACACGTCAGCTGAAAGCATTTTCATTTTTCTTTAAGAATAACAAGAACTAAACAAAATCCTGTTTATCACTCAAAGATCCATCTAGTTAGTTAGGTAGTTTGTATTACTTGTAAAGTGAGTTGAGAAACTCTGGGTTTGGATCTGCATTCATCCTTCCTGGACCAGGTAAATACTTGTTGCTGATCCCCATGAGGTAAAGTTCAGTTCCAGGACCAAGTTTCCTACGACAAGAAAGCATGAATTCATTACTTGCTTCCCAGGAATCCCAGATTCCACTGGAATCCATGGAGCCGAAAAACAAGGATATGCGTGCCTGTGTGTGTATACAAACATGTATGTATGCACATGTGAATATATAACACACACTTATACATGGATCTAGATATATGCACAAAAAAAAGCACTCGGAAACAGTCCTTTCTTATATTCCACATCCCTCTGTGGAATAACCTCTGATCCTGGACAGCTTCTTCAGATAAATGTCCTTATGGAGGAGAACTAAGCTCCCCCTCTCTTCTCTGCCACCGCATCAGGGGCATTCCTAAATTGAGTGGATGAATTCATGACAAGGTGGCTGATGGCATCCTTTGACAAATACATAGGTTTCCAGTAAAACAACTCTCCCTACTCGTAAATCACAGAGTTGGAAAACAAACAACATCCGTGTAGGATATTTGCTCGTGTGTCACATCAAGAGCAAATTTTTAATTTGCAACGAAATGGTGCACAGGCACATAAATAATCACCCTACCACCTCAGGCTCCCAAGACGTGCTCTTCTCCAGTCACAAAAAGCAGAAGACAGGAAATGAGTCCACCACACGACTTTTACCTAATGCTTCCTACAGCATCAGCTTGTGGGGTTTCAACAGCAAGCTTCATAGACTATTCCATTACTGAACAATTGCGTTTTAGGATGATGGATGGAAAAGCACTTAAAAGGAACAGCCACACTAAACTGGCCCCAAAATCCACCTTGCCCAGCATCCTGTCTCTAACATTCCATGCCAAACGAACATCAAGACAGCCATAAAGCGCAGTATTTTACAAACAGCAGCTACTTCTGGCTGAGGAACGCTTGGAGCCAGAATGAACACCTTTGTATTGGGTGGTGGGGCAGGTACTTGTCCTTGGTTATCCAGTTGCTTTGTAATCCACACAGACCCACTGCAACTGGGCATTATGGATGTCACACACTTGCAGCTTCACCATCAATTGCTTGAAGGGCACTTCTGCCCAGTCTGAACTACAACTTGCTGACAGCGTTTGAAGCCCATCAGTGGACGGAGAACAACCATGCCTTGTCTATCCCAGACACGAGCACCTTCTGCACCATTCCGGATCCTGGAGATGCCCAGGATGGCTCTCCTCAGCTGGCTCTTGTCCAGCCTGTAACCTACACTGTGGATTCCTGTAGCGAAACTACTGCCCAGCTTTGCTTATCCTCCTTGTTCTCTGCATGCCTTTCCCAGCACTCCAAAACTCCACTGGTGAGCTCCCCACAGTACAGCAACTAACCCAGTTTATTTCTAAGCTGCTTTGTAACTTCTGCTTTATCATTCACCCCTGTGATAACACTGTCTTACCACGTGGCTGTGTAATTTCTCTCCAAGCCATGCATGTGTAGCCTTTTGCAATTCCGCATATGAATGCACTCATTAGCCTCCCTCACTCTTGTCACTGACTCTTTCAGAAGGAAATTCCAAGAGACTTCAGAAGCAAGATTTCCTTTTCCAGACGCTGCTTTGACTCTTCCCCAGACTACCACATTCACCCCTACATCTAACAGCAGTTCTAGTTTTGTAAAATACTTCGCACTACTTTTCTATTTCTTTGATGATCTTGGATAAAAATTATTTGAAAATAAATGCCACTGACATGTGTATTAATGAAACAACTCCACCTTCCATTTTTATTCAGTTTTTCTTCCTCTAAGTCCTGCAAAGATAATTCTGGTGATATTCTGTTCATGCACTGCAAGTTTTGGGCAGTGAGCCGTCACCTAATGGAGAACACTTTATTTGAAGAGCATCTATTACAATCATTAGTTGGGTCTGTTCAGTTTGCCAAAAGTCATAGTCCTGGACAGCTATCTATAAACTTCAGTCAAGAGACTCTACAGGCGAAACAATGAACCCAGAATGAATAATCTCAGCTAAATACTTCTGGCAACAGTGAGAAAAGTGATATTAATGACTAACAGCCACATCTGAGGCGGTATCAGCAACATGAGGAAAATACACAACAAAACAGTTTGCAAGATACTACACAGTAGCAATTCTACACGCTGCTCTTTAAGTAGGTATGTTCACATTCTTCAGAAAGGACTTCCATCCCTCTGGCAATGCTGCACTGTGACAAAAGGCTAGTGTAATGTTCTGATGTCCCCCAGTGCTATTGCATTTTGGATGCAGAAGGGCCAAGGTGCTACAAAATTTGTATTGCATTTAGAAATAAACACCAACTATTTATGCCTACAAATACATACAAATATATTTGGGAATACAAACATATCTGTTGGTGAAGCTGCTTCTTCTCCAAAAGTTTTAAAACATTAGTATACAGGAAAAAAAGCCAGAGGCCAATCCAAGATTGCTAACAATGATTTATAAAGGGTTTAGAGGTTTTGCTCAGAAGTGCTGTGACTTGCAGCTTCTATTATTTCACGTATTATACAATAAATGCTATCATGTACATTCGGTGTCCACTTTCTAAATATTATGCAATGACTCATAAATTGAATGTTTTGTCACACCAACACTGACTGAATGCCCATCAGCCGGAACATTTGAGCGACCTTATTCTGTTGCAGAAAGTGCCTTGGTAAACCACAGTCACAGAAAACTGTGGCTAGAAAAGGCCCTACCTTCTCTTCCTGATGTACTCTGTTGGCATTTTCCATCTGAAAGCTGTGCAAGGACTGGATTTTGTCGATCTGCTGCTGCTGCTTCTCTAGCTCCCCTTGGAATTCATTCTTTTTGAGCTCCACAGCACCCCTCTCCGCTGCTGCCCTGCGGACTTTGCCTTCCAGATCCATGATCCGACCCTGAGGAAGACCAAATTAGCCAATGCAAACAGAAATGCTTCCCCCTTGTCAGACTCTTCTCCAATACATTCAAGGAGTACCAAATTTCACAGAACTAGCAATGCTAACATCATCAAAGTATTGTGCCAGCTGGTGATATCTGCTACATACAGACGCACACCTCCCCCAGTTTTACATAAATCACCAGTACAGCATATTCTGTAAAGACTATCAAAACTTCACTTAATAGAAATGCAAAGCTGCCACAGTACTCAAGCTTAAAAAAAACAAAAACCACATACAAAAAAACCCAACATAAAAAAAAGACTGCAGCCTACAACCTTTCTGAAATCAAATCATTTTTTAAATTAAATCCAGGCAATTCTGACTGCACCTCCCAGTGCTGATCCTAAACTAACTCAGAGGGAAAACTCAGCGCCCAAATCGATACGTTTTCCTGGAAGACCTGGGAAAGAGTGGAGGAGGGAGGACAACACTGCCCAACTTTTACATAAACAACCAATAGATGGTTGTTACACAGACACATATGAGGAAAAACTTACTTATAAGTAGAAAATCATCATTCTTCTTGATTGCTAAAAGAGCAGTTACAGAGAAAGATTCAACACCATCACATACTGCACATACCAACACAGAGACATAAGGTAAAGGAATCAAGGCTGATGCTGTCACATCTTTTTTTTTTTTCTTTAAACTACCAATTTAGCTGTGCAGGACATTAATATTTTGGGTTAAAATGGATCTTCAACAGCAAGGCAGAGTACTAAGACTCTTTCTTGGCAGGGAGGGACAATAGCAACAGAATCTACCCAGGTAGAAAGATTTGCGGCTTCCAGGTGGATTAAAAAAATAGATATAATAAAAAGTGTGCATCTTCCAAGATTCCAAGAAAATCGACCAAATCTTCTTACGCCACAGCATGCCGCATATTACTGCCTGCCTACTCCGTTTCTCTGCTGCAGAAAGGAAGAGAACAGAGAGGAGGCAGGGGGTGGGTGGAGGGAGGAAAAACACTTGCAGTTCAGCTGGAAGAGCAAAGAAAAGCACTTATTCCGATTCAGCCATAATCGCTGCGAAGTCTTGCCAACAAACAAATGGGCTGACAGAGTGCTTTAGAAGCTCCATCCGTGCCTTCAGCTATGCTTTTATTTCATTCAGAGTCCATGGCTAAGCAGAAGTGAAACTATTTTCAAGCCAACTTTGGAAGAAATGTAAAAGATGACACAGTAAATCAGTAACAGTAAAGAAGACCTTATGTCTCTAGGTTATTGAGATCAAGAATAAGCTAGTATGGTGGCTTACTTTCCTCACTATGAGCTGCTTCACGGCTATGCAGCAAAATTTCTGCAGTACTAAGAGTTACTACCTGCTGGTAGACACTATCCTGAGGCTGCTGACTAAAGGAAAAACAAGGGATGACCAGGGTCCCAGAAGACAGGGCTTCTTACCCTCCACCAAGGGAAAGCTAAGACAGACCCTTAACCGCATAGCCAGAAACACATGTCCTGTTTGAATAGTGCCCACTCTGAGGTGAAACAGGAGTTTAACCCCTAGAGATGTCAACTCAGTACTAAAATTTGGCTCAATTACAAAGAGGACACAAATTCAGTGGAAAAATTTGGGAGGCTCTCTCACCAGCCATGTTTAATCACCAAGTTGTTAGTTTTCAGGTTTGCCTGCTAAAAACAAAAAAAGAAAAAAGGAAAAGAACCAAACGTTCCTGCACACATTGTCACAAACCAGAAACTTTATTCACACACTCAACTTCAGAACGTGTGTTCCAGAAAGGATTAAAACCCAAGCTCAACAGTCACAGAAAATAAAGTTAAGATTAGAAAAATAGCAAAGTAATTATTCCATGTGAGTTGCGTGTCCCCTTTGGGAAAGGGTTCTAAGAAACACAAATTCAGCTTTTTACACACTGTTTCTGAACAAGCTAGATTTCCTTGTACTTGATGGGAAAGCATGCATACATTCTTACAGGTCATGCAAGAAAAAATATCTAGGAAGATGAGCAAATTGCAGATGCCCATTCAGATTAAAAATGGAGTGTCAGTCTCATTTACAGTTAGGAAGAAAAACAGAGGACGGCATTTGCCGCATCTGTAAACTGAATGCTTTGTGTGAACAGAAGTAACAAGTACCACACAAGCAGGTCTTCGAGTTTTGGATCCACTTCACCTACAAATAGAGATTCCTCCCATTCCCCCCATCTCCCACTACTGATAAGCAACAACTCTTCATATTTGTGAAAATTCCTACAGGCTGAAGCTCCTGGCCCACGACACGCAGGGGAAGCATCCTTCTTGTTGTGGACTATGTTTATTAAACCCACAAGTACAGGATGACATGCAGAGCAACAGGAAAGCTACCTGCAGATCCACACTGCGAGAACTTGCAATCCAGTAATTGAAACCCAAAACGACGATGCACGCGACGAGCGCAGCCACAAGCAGAGGTGGAGACTTCATCCCTCGGCAGCTGTTTCCCAGCCCTACCATTTCAAGAAAAAAGCAAACCTCAATAACCACAACAGTGTGGAAACCTGCAAATTAAAATAGATATGTTATATTGCATCCTCCGCTATGCCTATTTTATAACACAATGAAACTTCTACTGCAATAATGCAACAGCTCTCAGCTGCAGCGACTACACCCAGCAAGGAAGGCACACTGTCTAGATATTTCCCTCTGAAGGACGAAGAAAGACCATCTTGTACTATTAGCTTGTTCATGAAGCTTCATGTGGACCTGAGGGGTAAGTCTTGAATATTCCTAACAATATAATGAAAATCTGCAATAAACAGAAGAAACCAGCCATCCTTTTGTCATATAGTCCACCCAAAAAGCTAATTAGACAACACTGGTCTACAGGTAAGGGATAGATTCCTTCTTACCACATTTAGTCAGAAAATCAACTTAGTCTTGCTGTTTCAGGAGTAATTTGGATTTTGCTTCCCAAACTTGAGTAGTTTCAACTTATTCCGTCTGACAATACTATTTTGACCTTTTGTTTCCAAGCTAATAATAAATAAATCAATCAGATTGAATAAAATTACTTTAAGCATAATCTAAAAAATAAAAATAAAATAAAATAGCAGACATTCTGTTGATTTCAACAGTAAATTCCATTAAGTGATGGTTGTTTTGATCTTCAGCTGCTTTATCTATTACTAACAGAAAATAAATAACCTTTCTTTAACTAATCAGCAGTACCAAGGGTACTAGTGGTTGCTACTGACACTTGGGTTGTTTCTGTGGAACAGCCCATCTTAACAGAAAAGTGGGGACAACAGGCAGTTGCAATTCTGTGTAAAATAGGCAATATTCATCCTATGACATGATAAAACCTGGTCTTAATGAGTGTAATAGCACCTAGCTCAATGAATCCTCAAACTCCACTGTGAATCTCAGGCACAGTTTGTAATGGATTGCTCTCTTGTAAACCAAGATCAACTTTTTTTCTTTTTGCACTCCTGCAGACAAATGCCAGCAAAAATGAGCACAGAAGATCAAACAGACAGCAAACATAGATGCACCACAAGACACTAACTAAATCTGAAATGGGTACATTTACTATAATACATTGCATACTCTCTCAAGGTGCATGCTCTTAAATAAATCAACTTCTTCCCTACAAATGCAATTCACAGGTTGTGATGTATTTAAAAATTACTAAATGGTAGCAACTCTCAAAGGGTGTACACGTGGACATACGCTGTAATTACAGGGGAAGAAGGTTATGCTAGCAGTTAGCAGAAATGCTGACTCTACTATTACGTTCAGTAGTTAAGTCCTTGAATAGCTCAGCTACACCTAAGTGTGCACACGCACCCTCTGCAAAATCCCCTCTTTCATTCAATTTAAGATATAACCCATCTTCCTGTTTTCTCAGAAGGAAGTGCACAATACTGCCAGACTGCTGAAGGTTTCAAATCTATTTGCTCATTTGAAGAGTTTCTGAATTTGTTTACATTTGGGGACAGGATGGAGACCAAGAGCAAAAAGAGGCTTCCTGAAAACACTGCCCTTCTTTGTGTGCATACACACACAGAAAAAAAACAACTCAAACAAAAAAAAAAAGTGTGCACAGTTGCACAGGTTCAACACCTGAGGCCTGAGTTTCTCGTCTAAGGAAACTCAGCTGCAGAGCAAACAGACACGCAGCACAGCTCCAGCAGACACCCACAGGGCCACATACAGCTGAGGTAAGGTCAACAGAAAAAGCAAAGGTATTGGGAGCAGCCACGCATTTTTGTCATAAAACAAAAAATTCAAGATGCAGTAGACTAAAACACACATCACAGAGAAATGCACAAATTTCCAATACAAAGCTAAGAACTACAGAAATAGGTACATCTTGCACAGACTATTCTCCTGCTGTGCCATCTTAAGAGGAGAGCCTGAGAAGTACGCAGCCATGTCGTCTTTCACAGATTCCGCCCTAAAAACCAAGATCTCCAGAGCGGCAAAAATGAGAGGTGCAAAACGGGGATGATCAGTACCGCTACATCAGCTAAGAACAAAGTAACTCATTTAGTTTTGCTTACTGGAATAAAATACTACATTTCAAAAAATGTTCTCTCAGAACCTGTCCCAAAGTCATTCGTATCCTGTTCTGCACTGTAAAGAGTACTAGTTGGCACACTTGAAAACATGGTAAAAACACTAAACATAGCACTGCAAGACACAGTGCATCATTCCAAGGGTTACTTGAATAAAATAACTGGTATCTTCCTCCTAGCTGTCACAAACAGAGAAAGTAGTCCATGTCATCAGCAGTAACAACCTGCGCTAGAATTTAACTACTGGATAAATATATGGGACTAGCTGCTTAGCTTGAAAATTTTCTGAGGTAAAGCAACTATATTGTTCACTCGAAGAACAATCAGCTCACTATGCAGCTTAAAGCATACGCACAACACTGTGTTACAAGAATGCCAATATACCTACCGAGTACACAGATCCAGCAGCCTCAGCAACTCTTCTGCTGTTTTCAGCTGTTAAAAACAAGGAGGCAAGAAAGAGTTGACTTCACTAAAGCATGTTTGATTTCAATACATTTTTCTCTCTAGAAAATCCAGTGGTGTTTGTCCTTAAATAATTTATGTTAATTGGGAATATATATTTTATACTTAAAAGAAGGAAAGGCAAAAGCAAGAGGAAAGAGATGAAACACATAGAAGGATCTTCCATCCAAATAGTGCAGACTCAAAACATCACCTCAGTTGCAATATTGACTTTCTCTCTCTCATCAGTTTAAAAATAAAAACTGTTTAACTTTATATCATGGATACACACACACACACGCATTTTGAATGAGAGATAAGCAAATAAGCTCAGTAAGTATATTTACATTGAAATGTATTCGTACATGCTGTTTTCCAGGAAACATCTGGTTTGGCAGTTATCTGAGTTGAAAATAAAATACGTTTCAGATTTTATGGGTAAGAGTGATTTTACTGAACACAAAGGAATCCATCTCTCACAAATGTTTACCACAGATGTGAAAATGAGATGCTGTATCACTTGCATAATGCTCTACATTTGGTAGCGCATGAAATTCCTGACTTCTGAACAACAGACTTCGTTGTTCTGCTTTGCCAACCTGGCAGTGCTTCATCGAGAGGGACTCTGAGATATTCAAGCAAATTAACATATAGCATACTTTTATTTCCCCTATTAACATGCTATCAGTCTGAGCAATTCCTTCTTTTACTGTACTCAGATGAACTAGGATAGCTGGTGTCCAGCAATCTTCCATTACAGACGGCTAACAACTGCACCAAGTCTCAAGACTAAGACATTAGATGCAAATACAGAAAAAAAAAAAAATGTGTGCACTTCAGACTCCCAGATGGAAAGCCAAGCCTCTGTGGTCACAAAGTCCAGCTCTGCCAAGCAGTACCGATGAAGAAATCAACAAAAGCACCACACAGCCAAGGGGAAATCAAAAGAGGTCACTTATCGACACACCTGCCTACCGACCGCCTCCACCACCACCCAGCCACTGCATGGTACAAAGCCAGCATAAGCCAGAGCAGCACGTGAACACCACGTGCAGCTGGAGCTGCACCTTTACAGTGAAGATGCAACTTACTTGGACGCCTGTGACTCTGCGTAAGGACACAGCCTCAGGGAAAACCCCTTAGGAAAGGTAAGGCCTCAACCAGAGACAAAAAGGAGAAGGAAAAAAAAAACGACAAGGACCTGATGGCTACTGGACAGCGCTGAGAACACACACACCCCCATTCCACCAGACCAGCCAACCGCTCTGCCCAGGCTGGGGAAACCTCCTCCCATCAAGGGATCCCTGCAGGTAAGACAATGGTGCTACCCCCACCTTTGGCAGATTCCTCCCCAATTTCTCAGGAAGGTGCTGAAAGGAATTACCTGGGTTTTCTTCAGAAATTGCTACGAAATTCCTGTGTCTGACTGCTTGAATAAAAATATACCAGCTTAACCAAGCAAGCTAATCAAAACCTCTTCCACTGACAACAGTTAGTTAGTTGGTTCTTAATTCTTAAAAAAGTTAATGAGGTAGCAAACATTTGATCACCCACTCTTCCAAAAAAAAAGTCATGGTTTGGGGATGAGTGGAAACAGAAAGGTGACAAAAATGAATCAAACCCTTCAATTTTTTAGTTAAATATATGGTTCACATACAGTAGTGACCATCCTTGAAAAATAAATCCAATTGTTGCTTCTCACTCACCGCTGGATGTTACCCACAAGTACCACCATTTAGTCGCGTGGTGAGAACCAGTTACAGCCACCAACAACCTTTATGCTTTCAAGGGCACACCTACTGCCTGCGAGGGTCAGAAACTGGGTCTAATACACCGTTACAAAACATGGCACACACATTTCTTATAATTTTCTGCAGCAACACTGTTTGGGGATGGGGGTTTTTTTCAAGCTTGCAAGCCAGAAGAGGTCAAACAAACATTTTTCCAATGGAGATTTAAAATTTGTACAACGCACTCAAGCCTGCTGACCACAAACTTTCTAAATACCTTTCACGGATTCCACAAACTGCAGGCTGAAAGAAAAAAGTACACAAAAAAACTCCTGAAACATTCAGTAACAGCCACCTTTCCAACTTCTGTACTTTGAACAACTGGCTTACTTCGAAGTGGCAACCATCCAAAAAAAAAAAAAGGAAAAGAAAAATTCAAACACAGATGCCACAGGACGTCACTGAGTCACTATTTGCCCAAATTACGAAGTTACACTTTTCACAGGAACAGGAAGGGGAGAACCATTTACAGCACAACACGTTCAGCAACTGCACTCTCATCCTTCTCAAGGATACCCATCATTTGATACTCAATTCAGATCACAAATCTTCCTTTTCTATTGAATTTTAAACTACAAGTAACTGATCAGAAGAGTACGAAAATGCTGAAAAGGCGTTATCTGTTCAGGGGCAGGGTGACTGTTACCACTCCTCCACTAATCATTTTTCAAATTGGGAAGCATCTCTTCTTTCAAATGCCTACTTTAGAAGAAGTTAACACCAATCACATACAATGTCTTGCCCTTTAACAGATTAAAGAGAAAATCCAAATAGGTGTGTACCTAAAGTGATGCCAGAGGTTTAAGGAAGGTATCTGTTCTGACAAGGTAAGTTAGGTAACCAAAGGTAACTTGACAAAATTTTCTAAAATACCTGCGCAAAGTTTCTGGACATGATGTCTAGGTGTACCTGTAGACAACACTACCACCACCTGAAAACACTGTGTATGAAAACAAAATTAAACAAGAAAACTTATATACCAGAAGGATCTCAACAGTTAGTCAGACTGTTCTTTTTAGGAAAAGGGTTTGTTGTGGGTATTTTTCCCATACAACATGAACCATCTGTTAGGATCACAATTAATAGGACATCCACTCGATGTGAAAAAAACCCAAAGCACTAGGAAATGGAGTACAGTAAGCTTAGATACATGGCGAGAAAACCACAAAATTGCTACCAGCCCCCCGCTCCTGTAACACCAGACGTATGGTTTCCCTGTAAAACCTCTCCCTAGAAAAAAGAAATAAAAATCAGCATTGCAAATAGCTCTTTATGAGCAAAGCGCTGCTGAGATGTAAGAGGAAGGGCCATTTAAAAAGACTCAACCCAAGAGCAAGGTTAATTAAAAATCTAATCAACTACTCCCATCTTCAAGTTGACAAGGGAATTCCATAAAGCGAAGCAAGGTAAACCTCCTGGGTGCAGGAAACAAACCCAGTATTTACTGTGTACTCTACAGCTGAACCAAAATTTCTGCAGAGACGGGGGGAACACTTTGCCAGGGAGAAGCGGGAAGACCTCCAGAAGCACGAACTTGCGAAAAGAGACCACCGCAGCTCAGCCCACGGGCAGGGAAAGCAGGGAGCTGCTTGAAGCAGGGCTGGCTCAGGAGGAGGAGGGTGAACATCACACTGCCCGTTGGAAGGGACCTCGGAAGACCATCTGGCCCGATCTTTCCCGGGAAGGGGAGACGGGAGGAGATTACCTCATACCCTGCCTTGTTATGGTCCTTTCTGATTTCTAGCGTCACCATTATTCCACCTCCGCTGTGAATACGCAGAGCTGTCTGGAGCTCAACACGCTCCTCTCTGTGCGAAAGACCCCAAGAGGGAAGCTTGAATGAAGAAGTAACAGAACGCTACCAGTCTCAGGCAGGCACGCAAGCTAAGCCCTGACGAACCGCCCCGGTACCCCCGCCGGCGCCTAACCGCGGCGACTGGGGAGCTCCCGGGGGATGGAGCCCGGCGGGGGCGGCACGGGGCTGCCTGCTCCGCCGGCCT
>VZSC01006783.1:0-32141 GCA_013398225.1 Steatornis caripensis
GGGGGGGGGGGGGCAGAGGAGGAGAGGAGAAAAATCATTTAGATACAGATCAAGCCTTAAAACCTTCTTGACTATGAAGCCTGTCTTTAATAGCGAGAAGGTTTTATTAAGTCCAGTGCTGCCTGCAGTATGGATCCGATGAGAAGAAATCAACTTCGCTGAGTTAAAAAGATCCAGCACTATGCAGTTTGCAAAAAGTGATTCAAAGAACATTTAAACACCTTGACGGTGACAGAACTGGTTCAAAATGTTTATCAGCAGTCATCCCTTGCCAGTGTTTCAGAAGATATCAGTAACTGATAACAGGCAGAGAGGAAGCTGTGAAAAGCTCAGATGCTGTGGAGCTGTAGTCCTTAGGTGAAAAAAACAACTGCTGTATTTAATCTTCACAGCCATTGTTTCTTTCCCTATCAATTGCTGCTTTGAACTACAATTAAAACCAATCTTGCACAAAAATTAGTGGAACATGTAACATTAATAAAAATGTATCTTTATTTTAAAATTAATAGCCATTATTTTAACAGAGAACTAACAAAAATACAAGTTTTGTCTTTAAATGTAAATGTGGTAAAGCAAAGAATTCTAGAAAGAAAACTGCTCATCTTGGTTTAGAAGAACAAAGTGGATGGCATATAGCAGCCAGACCTGTTAGCATGGTTTCCTGTTTGCTGCATATTCATAACCCTACGATGGTCTTTCAGAACTACACCCTAACACTGCTTTGAAGCCGTTAGGAACGCACATCTACATATGTTAAACTGCAGAAAGCCTGAGGATCTCAGCAAGCTCTCTTGGGAGCAGTACTATAAGCCATATGCTTGATAATGGATCGTTTATATGGGTTTCACAAGACGGTGTTACCCTCAACCCAGGACAGAGCTGGACTTGAGAAGGAAGCCAGATTTGTACTTCAAAACACTAAGTGCTAGGACTGCATGTTGGTGACTTACTGCTGCCAAAATACTGTGTCTGAAGAGCATGGTCAAGAAGCACAGCAATTTGCAGAAGGCTGCTGCAGGTGGATCCCCTGCATAATTTGTATCTGTTCCAGAGGTATTTCTGAAAATCAAAACTACTGTTTAAATGGAAGTAAGAAAATTAGGTGTGCTTTGAGAAAGAGGGAGTAAAACCCCCCAGATCTCTATAATAATGGTTATTTTCATTAGATTAACTGCAAACGCAGCAGTAGATGTGTGGTTATTGACATATACATATATAGAGCTGGCATAGCATGGAAACCAGGATGCATTCAGGTGCAAAAATTGAAAGTCAGCAAATAAGTCAATGATAAAGGAACAAATGTTCTTTTATCTATGTCAGAAATATTAAAACCAGTGGTAGCGCCCATTTTTTTAACATTGAGAGTTATCCCATGAAAGGTAACAGTATTCAGCAGATGCCTTTATTATATGAGTTTTGTCATGTTGCTAGGACTCTACACAGAATAAATCTTCATTATAAGCAGTAGGTTTTGATAGACGTTAAAATGTCTCTAAAAAGAAAACACCTGAGGTACAAAGTACTTTGCAGTTGATGCTATGGGAATAGTACATGTGTTTTTTCTTGAACTCCTGGACAAATAAATCTGGAGAGTTAATCCATGTGAAAGATTGTTCTGAAGTGAGGGTGTATTATGTTTCCAGAGGACAACTGACATATAATTGCTTGACATGCACGATCTACAATTTTTAGCTATTACCAACCTAGTGTTACACGTCTGCGCTTCATGTGGTGTTTCTGATATCTCCATGAATGAACAAAACTAATGCTAAGCCATCCAGTACCTCTATTCCTTTTCTATTTTAGAATGTATCTTCTAAATTTTTATTGTGCTTTTTTCACTAACTGAACTACAGGAATGCTAATTACTTACCTTTCTAACAGGTGAGGAGAGAGCTATAGCATTTTTAAATGCCATGTTGTGATTATTAAGACGGGATAGGTTAAGCCCAGCTGAATAAGCCCTGCTTGATTAGCTTGGGCCCTTCTGAAACTTTGCTAATTAAGATGTATTACCTCGGTGGCTTCGATGTAGAGTACATATCAAACATGAAAAGTGTTTTCTTTTCCATGATTCCATGCAATCTTGTATATTACCTGAATTTCCAAGTGCCTGTAAAATGGATTGTAAACATAATGGTAAGATCTGTTGATCACACAAGTAGATGATCTCTTCTTTGATCTGCACTGTTTAAACACATGTGGGAGAGATGTGGATGTAGCCTTCACTTTAAATTCCGTAGTTTTCTGCCTGCTTGTGAGGAAGTGCTTTTTTTAAGCGACACTGCCTTGCAGCCAGAAGAGAAAAATAAATGTCTCACTATTCCTTGCAAAACTAGCAGTTTAATAATCTTGGTCCTGAGGATTTCACTCACAAATTGTTTGGGGGTTTTTCGTGACCTTCTCTATGGTGTTTGTACATACATACAAATGCACAGGTAACATGTAACTGCTGTAACGATGTTCCCTCATGTACACTGGAGCATTCCTTTTTGAACACATATACTCCCACATATTGTTAGATGTGAACCTCCACCTCTCCTGTCACCTCTCCAATCCTATGGAAACACTGCCTCTTCATCTTTAAAAGATATTAGAAGTTTTCTTCTAACTGCGTTGGTCTAGCAGAGAGAGAACAGTTCTTAAGAACTTTTATTTGAATCCTGTCCCTGCTATTGGTTTCTGTGCAGCTCCGGGTAAGTCATTTAAAATCTTAGATTTGACAATGAGTATGTGTTTCATAGCCAGGGAAATGATACAGAGCTGGTGTAGAGTGAGTTTTGGCAATCACTCTTCACTTTTTTATATATATATTACTAGTACCCCTGGATATTTTTAAAATTAAATTAAAAATCAAACACTTACATACCATGTTAGATATTTCCCTTACTACCGTGTGGTTCACATGTATCCTACCCTTAAAAACTACTTGAACCGGTAGTATTCGTGATGATGGTATTTCATGTTCATACTGGAACAAAAGGATTGACAAGGATTTGGTTTTTATGGAAGCTTTCACAGCTGTAGTAGTTGAAACTTTGTATTCTTTCTTCTTGTTATGAAAACACAATACATACATATAAAAAGATCAGCCACAACAGCTGATGAGAAAAGAGAGAGTCTTATAGTGATTTAACAATGCCGAAGAACTGTAAGTATAGCTCCAGCTTCTGGCCTAGATGTAGCAAGATCTAGGGCATTATTTTTAACTCACGTTTTTGGTCACACAGAGTAGCATTGTAACAACAGACTTGTTCTGACTGTCCAGGATGAATGCATCTTATGCACAGCCCTCCTCCTGCCTCTCTCCCCATCCCTCCACCTCCCTTAAAAAACAAAACAAAGAAAAAGATTACGTTACAGAGGAAGCAAGTGTAAGAGTAATTTTGTTGAAGCAGATCCTACACTCATGCTGAAATTTAACCAGAAGTATGATGTAGCTGGGCTTACCTCAGACAGTAAAATCCTGTCCCTCCCAAAGCCAAAGAAGTGTAGTCACTCACTTGTTAAAGGCCAGGATTTTATCTACTCAGAACATATTTTCAGGATTAATGGGGGAAAGATCCTAAAAGACCAAGCATAAGAACCATGTTAAAGGTGCTGATTACACTTTTTTTGGCACCAGCAGACTTGTTGCTGTGCTTTTCACTTCTTCCTCTCCAAATGAAACTGAGAAAGAGGGATTTTACATTGACAAAACAAACTACATGCATATATGTCTTTCTTACCTAAAAGTTTACTACCATCTAATAGTAACTGAAATAGATCTATCTTCTTCAGACTTCCTTATCAGTCCTATATCCCAGACTCTTTCCTGTTTGACCCTTGAGGACCTTTTGGGTTTTGTATGGTTTTTAGCTTTGCTAAAAGACAGAGAAGGAGCAACTCTCAAATAGAGCTTAAAGAGAAATAGATTACCTTGAACCATTTTTTATGTCCTAACACACTTTTTCTGCTAAGTGATAAGCTAAACCAATCCAACTTTCATTACCATTTCCCTAAAAAACCCCAGTCAAACCGGAAAAATCCAAAACATCATTCTGCTTCCTCAAAGCTACTGAAAACTTTCTGGTAGAATTAGAGCGTCATAAGCAGTTATGAGATCACCATCTGGACACCCATAGCTAAAGTAATATCAGAAGACCATTAGCAGTCAGCAGAGGCAGAAAAATTCAAACTACTTGAGAAAGGCATTAGCTATATAGTGGTGAGAGTAAGGTCAACTACTTTACTATACTATTACTCCTAAAGATCCCAAGCAACAGGAGTATAACTCCCCACAGCATCCAGTGAAGTTAAAGGTTTAACACATTCCTTTTTTTCCATATACCACTAACTTAAATTGCCAGACATCTCTCTCTACTCTTGACAAGTCTCATCCGTGCAATGTCATGCATTACAGAGTTTGAGGATCCTACCTTTGAAGGTGTGAACACATGATCTAACCTGAAGAACTGAAGTTTTGTAGTCTAAGCATCCAAAAGCTTTATAACATTACAAAAAAGAAGTAACATGAAAGCACAACAGGGTCTCATTGTTTTTTAAATCCATTACCTCAGGGCTACGCACCAAAACCAGAGAGGGCTGGGATGCTGAAGGCAGCTGCTGGGAGATGGGTGATCTCCTCTGCCTCCTGTCTCCTGCTCTCAAGGGAGGGCATCTTAAATCCGCGTTATGTGCTTTAGAGGTGCTGAGCATATTGCAGGGTATGAAATACCATATTTGCACCACATTTCTCAACAGAAGGCAAAAAGTAATATGAATTATATCTTTTCTTCTGCATAATATGCATGCATATATTTTTTGTAACTCACATTCAGGGTGTCTGATCTTTTATTAAAAAAGCTTACAGGCTGTCAAGTCATTGAAAGTCATTCCATGTCCTGCATTTTATTGGATGTGCACCTTAATGATGTCATTTGGCCTTTAAAATATATATCCAATGAATCTTCAACTAAAGTGGGTGCAGGCTGAAACACTGAATAAAAACTAATCCTTTCACAAACTAATAAATCTACATAAGCTTTGAAATTCACTTATGAAGTGAGAATTTTCTAGCATATATACTGCAAAAATTTGCATTGCTGTTCAACACTTAGGTCAAGCAGCATCCCTAGTGTTATGCATGTTTTAATTCTCTAACTCTTTTGAACTGGATTTATGTACAGTGCGTTGTATTGAGCTGGAATTCATTTGCTAATTGGAAATGGGAGTACTTAAGTGCTTATATAGGAATTAGTATTAGGTGGTATTTTCTACTTCCAGTTTAAAAGAAATCCTTCTGAGAACTTCATTTGGATTCCAACTCATCTGTGTGTTTGCAGAGATAGAAACCACCTATTTAGGTAATCACTTTGTCATGTTAAATCAAAACAAGGCATTCACAAACAAAACAAGCAATAAATAGGAAGCAGGGAACAGTGCATTTGCCTCTACAATGGTTCTCAGAAGAACTGTCAGCTGAAATCTGACTGCAGTCTTGCATTACCGAAGCACCGACACATTATTACAGATTAACCATAAGGGGTTTTCTTTGCTTTTCCCAGATTTTTATGCCCTCTCTGAATAACCCTGGATGCTGGACCTGGACATGGTTTTTGTAAAATGGCAGCATCACTCTGGCTTCTTCAGCTTCGCAGTGTTTGCCTCAAAGTATCAGCTCTCTTGCTTGATTGCACAGCCTTGTTTAGAGAAAATGTCCAGTAGGCTCTGATACGAGAACACACAGCTTCATGGGAAATCCAGGCTAACTGTAAGTTAGGCAGGCTAGTCTTCCTAGAACAAAATCAACATCTGCTTATCATATGAAAAGGCAGTAAAATGCCACTTTAACAAAGAACATGTTGGCTTGGAGAGCTGGGTATCTCTGTCCAGGATCCTTACCAGACCATCTGTCAGCTTCACTGTGTGACTTCTTTGTCTTCACCTTACTTCTGTGTCTTTGGTATGCTGACAGCTCCCTTGTCCTGCGCTGGGAAATAGGTTTGTCATTCACAGGATATCTCTGAAGGTTGCTTCAGAAGGTTCGTCGATTAATGTTACTCTGCAGTATTGTTTGCTGCCATCTTCTCAGGAAAAGTGGTATCTGCAGGCAATGGCTGTATTCACTCTTGATGGTTCAACAGGGATACCCATGTTGCCAGAAGGAAGTAATTCTTTTCTCTTCCAAAATAATATAGAAAAGACTAAAAGTCCCTTATTTTCTACATTTTTACCTTCCATATGTATAAGTCAGTAAGAAGAATGCAACACATTATTTTCTATGGATGTTATACTAAGGGACAGATTTCTGTGATACCAGTTGCATATGCAATAAGGGATGCCAGATTTGTAAGCATTTGCTGCAACCTTGTGCGTATGTATACAGTCAAATGCACAGGTCACAGGCCGAAACTGTTTTTCCTAGAACATGGGCTGCCATTTACAAAACTTAGGCCTATCTGACTGAAATTCAGAAAGTGGGGGTTCTAGCCTGACTTCTGCTGTGCACAGTAAATGTACAAATCAATCTTCTTTATTCCTCAACAAGGCAGAACAATAATGCTTTTTCCACCTAATGAGGGCACTGAGAGACTTAATTTATTAGTGACAGCACGTGGCTAGTCCAATATAAATACATAAAACAGGGTAAAGGTTACAAAAGCTCTCTCCAGATCTTGAATGCCCACCAGGAAACAATGGTGTCGGTCTGTATTTTCTAGAAAAACCGTCAGTGACACAAAGCTGTAATTCTGCTGGGAAAGGCAGTGGTAACTATCATGGTAACTAAGTACAGTTTTGGCTAACTTGCCTCACTTCAGCTCACAGGATGCTAGAATATTTAAGGATCATTTTGTCACTTGTTCACGCCAGGGTTCACACTAGGTAGAGGGATATGACAATGTGTGTGATTGATAGACTGTCCGTGTTACCTGTCAGCTGCAGTATTTAGCTCTGATTGTGCATCTTGGTACAAGGGTCTGGTCTTTATAAAGCACAGCCTGATTTACACCTCCTTAAATGAATTCTGCACTACCTTGTACACAGTACCTGTACTGCATATGCAGATGTAGGGCAAAAAGGGAAACAATGATAGAGGTCATGTGTGAACTGCCACAAGTACTTTGGAAATGCAGGTGGGAAACTGAGGATTATTCAGCAAAGCAGTCTATGTATAAATGCAGGAGTAGTAGCAAGACAAAAGAAAAAGTATTTTCTGTTGAATTTACAGAGGTTCAAAGCACACATTTCATACAGTTGTATTTGTCTAAGTGAAGGCCATGCTGTGTTTTCTGGGACTTGTGCCTGCGAGGCACAAATACTTGTGTGCAAACCTGATCTGCCATCTCACGGCTCACTACAGGGACCTAATAGAGAATGACAGGCTTACCAGCGATTTAGCTCTGAGACAAAGTAAAGCATTTCCACTAGGGCTGCTAACTAATACTTCACACTTGGGTTGAGACTGCCACCAGCGTTAACTCACTGGCTACATGAGTCAGATCTCCATTTGACATCAGCAGTTCAAAGATAATACGTACGGAATGCCACTGAAATTGAGCACACGGTGTTTCTACACTCCTAACATAGCAGCAGGAATAAGAATGCATCGCCCTTGGAATATGTCACATCAACAGCATTTCCAGCTTTTGCACTGTAAAAATACAGGTACCACAGCAAAGTCTGAATGTTCAGATTAGACACAGCCTCTGTGGCAGTGTGTAGCTTCCATAAAGCTGCAAGAATTGATGCTGCGTAACAGGTACATTAAAAAAAAATCCATTAATTTTGCATCGTTGTTATTTGAAGGGACAGAAATAATTAGCAAATAAAAATGCAGTGTATGGAGATAGCCACCAGATGGTAGCAAGCACATAGTATGGGTATCTGTTGTATTTTCTCAGTTTACCGGATTTCTTGAAGCCAGGAACACTCATGCACGTGTTTGTCCATGTAAGCTCGACAGGCTGGTCTGTAAAAATACTACATAAATTGCGAACAACAGCTCAAACTTCCCTGCATCAAAAAACACCAATGAGAAACATCCTCCAAGGTCATGTTGCTCCTGTTAGCAGAACACATCTTTTATGTTCCTTCTGACAAACAAGAGAGAAAAAATTAGGATGTTTGCAATACCAGCAATATGGCTGACAGTAGTCTTCAGTCAACTGGTTGTTTCATTGCCAAATTTGATTCCCAATTTAAAGTCAAGAAACCTCTGGGGCTTGCTAAATTCTTTTGCCTGATAGTTTCTGCATAAATGTTGTAAAAGTGAATAGTGTGGAGTGGAAGAACCTTTCTCAGGATGTTCATCCACTACTCTATGCTAATGCTATCTGCTAACCAAAGCAATAGTGAGACCCTGGCCTTTAGCCTGTTCTAGGCAAAGACAAAAATCTGCCCTGTCGCATAGAAAAATAAATACAGAACTCCTAATCAAATACTGTAGTTTGCTGTATTTCTGCTGACCCTGATTTACACAGCAGCAGGGACTGCACCAGGCTTCTATAGTCACACTCTCCCCAGACATCAAACAACATAACATTTAGGAAACAAGGCGTTACAAAACTGAGCGTGTGTGTATAAAGGAGAGTCCATTAGGCCTTCAGGGATCTTCCTCCACTCTTTGTTTCTGGGTGAAGCGCAAAAGCCTACATCTGCATGGGTTATCACCATCAGATGGCCAAAAAAACAACCCAAAAAGTCTTGCCAGCACTCGAATCCTTTGCCATCACCACCATAAGAATTATTGGTATTTTGATTCTAGAGCTTCCTGGTTTAAGAGCTGAGATATTGACAGGAAAGAAGATGCTAGATTTTGAAGAGTTCACAAAGTCTCTGCCAGCTCTGCACAAAGATGGCAACACTACTTTGAGTGCCAAGTGATCCATGCCTCTAAAAGATTGACATTTTGCATCAGAACCATGAGATATCATTTTGGATCCTTTGCTTTTAAAGTATGTAGAAACAACAGTTTTGGTTTCTATACTTAGGGGTGGATTGCTGTAAATTGACTGTCTCCATGTTCTTTTTGGTCCTCATGCTCTTTTGGGTCTCATCTCTACCTCTTCCCTGTATACTGTAGTGGCAGCCGGTAGAGCTGTTGGGGAAATATTTATCCTTCATTATAAGATCCCGTCAGACCCTTCACATTAAATAATGCTCTGTGTGGATTTCTTTGTAGATTTTTGAACAATGATCAATAGTGGAAGTTGGAAAGATATGGAATTTATTATAGATAATCTGTTGCTCTTGCTTCTGCCACGTTCCTTGTCATGATGGAAATTAAGACATATTTGCACCTGTCTTCTCTTCACCAGTGGCCACAGTTCCCATTGAGAAGAGGTATTGTTGGCTAAGGCTAACTCCTGAAGTCAATTCACACTCATTTGCACAGCCATGGACTGCCTTAGGTCCAACAATAAACTGCATATAACCAACTTTCATGAGCCAGCTGCCCTGCAGCACAGAAAAGCACAGCTGGCCCAAAATAGTCCAGGAGCTCATCAGATCTGCATGTCATCCACTGCACTACCCTGAATAGCTCTTTGTGGCCACCCCTTTTAGAAGTGCAGTCAGAGCTGGCCCTAATCCAACATCCAGAGGCCTTTATAGACTTGAAGGCTCTAAAAATAATGCATTTGAAATAACATACTCAAAGCAAGAATGTCATAGCCCGCTGGTGCATAGCTCAGCCAGACTGTCTCTCTCAGTGTCTGAGGAGAAGTAACAGGGGACTAATTGCATTGATCATTTCTCTTCCCTGATTGTATGAACATGTTTTTTAAGAGTCTGGGATCAACTGCAAGTACGAGCAACTACAGACCTGAGAACCACTTCCCAAGCTATTGCTGCTAACAGACTTGTGCCTGACCCAGAATACTCCAGGAAACAGGGAGAGTGGCTGCTCAGCAGTGCTGCAAGTCTGCAGACCTACTCTTGGGCATGATCTGCGTGCCACTCACCCTGCTAATATTATTCTCCCGTTTCACAAAGAAGGAACTTTTCAAAATCTATAATGAAACAACCTTAACAGGAAAAAAACCACCCCAAAATCCCCAAAACCAACAAAACTCCAAACATTAAAGAAAACAGAGGATTCCTAGGTAGATCCACAACGCTTTCCTATGTCTGCTTTCTGAGGGATTGCTGTTTCAGATGGGAAAGACAATCCAGGCTGTCTTTAGGTGTTTTCGTTCAAATGTAATCATCTCCCTTCTCTATACAGAAGGCAACCCCGTGAAACAATTGGAAGAAGAGCCTAGAAGCTGTACTTTTGCGAATCTCAGTGTATCATCTGCTGTGATTTGTGCCACATCTCCAATCCTTGCCACGCTTCAGGCTCCAGGAGTTTTTTCGAAAACCTGCAGCCTCTTACTCTATTCTCTGTAGTCCCTCAAGGAACCACAGACAGGGCCTTCTACCTGCATTACATAGAATTTGTAACCATTAGTTGTGACAATCATGGCAATGCACAGGGACTTCTGCAATCATGAGAAGTGTAATTTATATCTGCTTTGGGGCAGTGCATGATTTACAATGCACAATAAAAGAGAATAAAGACAATAGTTTTTGAATATTATTTCCAGCTGTGATAATTTGCCTGTGTGACCTTGGGACAGCAGACTTTACGTTTAAGTTTCCATGCATGTTTTTGTTCCTTGTAGCGGCTCTAATGCTTCTTAGCTGATGAGGTCAGCAGTTGTTGAGTGTGTATACGTGCACCATGCATATAATGCAACAGAAATGTTAAGGTACAATGTCATACAAAACAAAACAAGTACATTAACAACCTAAAACTAACAAGAAATGACTTATACACTGGGAAAACAACAAAAAAAGGCTATTACCTTGCAAAAGTTTTTGAAACTTTGTTTTACGCTGCCCTGTTCATGCTCACAGCTTGAGTCACCAAGTGCCTGTTTCTGAAAGCTTGGGGACAGCCAGTGAAATCCCCACTGAGTTTCTAAGCAGGAGCATGAATGCAGGAGAACACTGTCGCTGTCATGCATTACTTAAAAAACAAACAATCACACAAAATAACAAACAGTGGAAACTTGTTCCATGTTAGGACAAATTGTTGCATATCGTAACTTTTTAGATATTACAGCAAATCTGTACAAGGCATAGTTACTCTGCTGCGTAACAGAGGGAAACTTGTGCTGCATCACGCCACTGCTGCATATTACTATTAAAACATCATTATAAAGCAAGATTTCAATGAGGATTATAAAGTTCTAGTGGGGATGAACCACCTCTTTCCAATGTAAGAAATGTCCCTGGTTCTTTGTGTTTCACACATAATTCACAACAGAGCCTGGTCTTCTGTTCCTTCTACGGTATAATTGTATGGTGAAGCTGTGCTTCAGATGTGAGAAAAAACAACCCACTGTGACACAGCCATTCCTAAATATGCAAGCCATTACAATACCGATGATGGAGCAAAGACAACTGGTGTTGCTGTGTTGTTAGATCAGAGACAGAGGCAGCCTTAAAAGGACAAAAAAATCCTTATTGTTTTATGTATTCTATTTGTTGCATGAGAATCCACACTGAGTTTGTAAGCCTGAAATGTCAGAGAGCTAAAGAAAACTTGACTAGAGTGACTTGGGTGAAAAGAGAGGGGAGAGGTTTAAGATCAGATTTGAAGATGTGACTTCTAATCACCTTGCTGCATAGCAGAATTCAAAGACCCGCATTAGAGAGTGAGGCTTCCCCTGCAGCGCACAGGCAGAGTGAGCCAGCTCCAACACCCTGTGTGGAATAAAGCACTTCAGAATTAAACATCCAATAGCACAACCATCACTGGAAGTCAGACTCTCACATTACCTTTTATAAAGGTAACTACAGATGAGGGGTGATAGCTCCAGTTATTCCTCGAAAGGCATAGCAGATACTGAGAGCTTGGAAAAATAAACTGTATTTCTCCTACATAGCTTTTGGTTACTTAGTTTCAGCAATGATGTCAGAATAATTTGTATTAAATCCTTCACTGTAAAAACTACTACATCAGTAGAAACATTAATACAAAACACAGGTTCGAGTGCCTTTCTCCTTTTCATTTGCTTTCCCTCCATGGACTTCTCCAAAGAAGTCTTAAGTAATTTTACTTCTTTTATCTTGTCCATGAATTTTAAGCATTATAAATAAAGACAGCCTAAGCTGACCTCGTGGACATTATGCAGTCTTTGCTTTATACTAGGAAATCTGTCTTTCCTGCAAATTACCGACAGCTAACAATTATGATAGTGCTACAACTGAAACACAGGCACTAGTTTCTATTTGGTTTATAGGCACTTGTTCTAAGATCTACACGAGCTTTAATTTGGGTTACATATTCTACTCCAGAAGTACGAATTCATCTAAATTGAGGTAAGATTCGCATTTTGAGTGTGTTTCTATGTGCGGAAGGAATCAGAGGTGTAGACTCTGCTTCAGTATTCTAGAGATCACTTTGCAAGGCAAGGCCGCCCCAGTGTGACACCACCATCAGGCTGTGCAGCAAGAGTCTCTGGGAGCTAAGGCATGGTCTTGTCTTTGGGCAGCATTAAAACACCTCCTTTTTTTAAAGGAATAATTTTGCTAGCAAATTTATATTATCTTCCTTCAGCTAGAACCCTTTTGCATGTTGTTTTTCAGAGGCAGTGCTTTCTCCCAGCAGTACATCTCTGGGGAATCAAGCTATGTGTCCTTTCAAACTAAAATTTGAAAGCGAGAACAGCTATTCACAGAAAATATCCAGGATGCTCACTGAATAGTTATCTTTCTTACATCAAAAGAAATCCATTTCATGTTTTTATGGCACTAATCCAAAGTTCACTGAAGCCTGAGAGTTTTAATAAATTTTGATGGGTTTCAGATCAGATCATTAAAAAAAAAACAAAACCAAACCACAAAGTAGTACTTCACCACCTAACTGCCAGCCTCTGGGTGGGGATACAGTTAAAGCCTAGCAAAGTAGAACTCAGCAGAGGTTTTCACTCAGCTCTTTCCCACACCCCTTATGCATCTGAGAAGAATACTTTACACCTTTAGATTAAATGTGAAATTCTTACATAGCTCCCACCCAGTAGGATTTCTGAGAGCATGACTAGTGGTGGGTAGCTAAGGGAACTTCGGCACTCTTTCCGTAGACATCTTCATAAACACCATCTGGTGCAGCAGGACTGCACCCATGCTTCGTATCTCTTCCTTGAAGAAATGACTGTTTTCATCTGCTGTGTTTAACAGTCACGTGTGCCTCTAGGGAATAACTTACTTGCATAGTGAAGGCAGAGAAAGAGTAGATTTACCAGGCAGCTACCAGCAGTGGAGACCTCTCAGTAGCTTGAAGAGAATGGTTGTGGCTCTTCTGGGCAACTAGAAAGAAAGAAGTCTGGCGAGGCAACACCACTGGACTAACTGACTAGCAATAACAACCAGGCAAGCCAAGGGTGTTGCTAACACTTGGAGACAGGGTTGTGGGTCTGGCAGAGAGATCTCCTTTGCAATCAGGACTGAGGGAATGTTGTCATAGAACAGTAGAGTCTGACAGGAGAACTGAACAGGGGGGAGGAATACAGCTGGAAATTTATCCCTGAAACAAAGCAGACTGGAAGAGAGGCTGTTCCCTGGACATTCGGAAGCAAAGACTGCTTTACGACTGACAAGAGCGGACTCTGAGAAAAAAGGTGATTAAAAAAACCCCCAAGGCATTGTCCAGAAAGAGGGTAGAAAACAATGGAGAAATACATATAGAGAGATGGGTATGCAAAAATAAGGAGAGAGAGAAAGAGAGAAAAAGAATGAGAGAGTAGGAAGGACAGACTTGAGTTCCTTAGTCTGGGCAGGGCACAACCTGGCTAGGTAAGTGGGCCAATTCACCTAGAACATACCTACTCTCAGGGTAACATCTGACACATGGATATCTCAGACAGCAGTTAAGTGAGCCAAGATCTCTAGACTGGGAATCACATTGAACAGAAAAAGACATACTTCTTGTTATATAAACGTCAGTCTTCGGCAGAGACAGAGTCATTTTGTTCTGCTGTGTTTGTAGCACATGAGGAGGTCATGCTCCAGGCTCAAGCTACCACTACAGTCTGAAGAATAACTAAAAATAATGATAACTTTTTAATTCCTACAGCACTTACAATTTTATTTACTCTCTCTGCTGAGCTGCAGTCATTCCCATCTAAGTTAATGATGCAGAACAGGATATGCAGGATAAACATTATTGAATCCTTAAAAATTGATGGGAGGACACAGTGTGCCTTCTGAGTTGTTCCTCCTGGTATCTTGAAAGGTCTGTAATTTGCTTCTCTCAGAAGAGTTTGGAACGGCTCTTTCCTCTACACAGTGCCTCTATACAACTTCCATTGCAGTCCCCTCAGATTGTGGAAGATCACATACAGTATTGCTGACACTGGCAAAAAAATGTGTATTATGTTAACACATCTGTAATACAACTTTTTCTCTAAAGTAAGTGGAAGTACACTGTAACAAGGCAGAACGCTGACCTCTGCATGCTACAATTTAAACTGATGTTCAGGACTCGACTCTTGCAGTGAGGTATCCACACTGATAAATGCCTACATTGGTTGTTATTGTTGTTTAGAAAAAAAAAGATAGGCCTAGTCCTGCTTCCACTGAGATAAGTAGTTTGAGATGAGACGATTACAAAGTCAAAAGGAAAAATTATTCACATCATCACCACTGTTTGGCACTCTTGTTGCCAGTCTCAGTCACTGCGCCAAAACGTCAACACTTCAAGCTCTCATTGATACGGGCTGCTGGCAGACCAGAGAAGACAGGTTTGTACTGATGCTGCCTATGTTGCATCTGCAATTTGAAGTAAAAACCAGATCTTACTTCAGCTTGTTTCATTTTGTTGCCATGTTAAAGCTTCCTTGGTCATCTAGGCATGGATTTTGTCACTGTTGGCCTCTGAGGAACATCTTGGCAGAGACAGTGTGAGAACCAATTGAAATGAGCTACCTAAACTGTTGTCAGCATCTTGAGGGCTGTAAGGAAGCGGGTGCTATGGCAGCCTTCCAGTGCAGACTCACCTACTCAAGAGTATTGTAGCGGTGGAAAACATAGTCTCCACCAAATTATTCCTTAGAGATTTGAGGTTATATCTGAGAATCCAGATGCCACAAAAATTGGTTTAATTTTTCCCCAGTTGAGCAGGAAGGTCACTCAGAGCCATTAACTGGTGTTTTTCTTAGACGTGCGTGCACACACACACACAAACACATACACAGAAGTCAACACACACAGAGCAATAGATGAAAAATTGATATGAAGCCCTAAAGTACTTTGAAGTCATGAAGATGGGGAGGATGGGAGAAATACGGAAAGTGTGTCTTTGGCACAGATTCTCCCCTCTGTTGTTCAAGTGGGATCAAAGATACTCTGGTGTGGTAGACTCTCCACGCAGAGTGGTCACAGGGTACGCAAGCCATTAGCTGCAGCAATTCCATAAAAAAGCCTGTTAATACACCTCAGAACAGGTGTAGAGTTAAAAAAACAAGATGTCATTCGAGAATCCAGTGCTTTGCTCAAATAAGGATAAAATTGTTTACATGAATCCGATTCCCACTAAAATCCAAGCCAACTTCCCCACTGAATTCAATGTTAGGAAGAACTTGTAAGAATTAACTACCTCTGTGCACAAGGGCCAAATGTAACACATCATGGATCTGAGACAGTTCCCAAATGCCTGTCATGATTTTGTACATGTTTTTGATATTTCTTGAGGCTTTTGTGGAAAAATAAACTCTTGGTGTAAATAAATGTAGTAGGTCATTTGCCTACTTTTGCTTTGACAAACATATTTTTCTGTGTTCCAGATATTCATGCTTCTATATTAGGAAACTATTTCAGAGGATAATATGTGAGTTCTTATATTCAGGATGTCTCTCTTGAAATTTAGGGTCAATTATTTTCCTTCTTCTAATTTTTGTTCTGCTGTTCCTGGCTAATCCCATTTGTGCTATTCGGAGACATCCACAAATAATTATCGGTACAGACTACTCACCATCAGAACTGTGTAACACAGAAATTGAGGAAGTCTCAAATGTCAGCTGGAGCCTTTTATCTTTCCTGAAATGTTGTATCTTGCATAATATCTCCTCACTGAAACATCTGTCTTGAATCAAAGAAACTGGCATAGGAAGGTCATTTTTGACCAAAAACACATAAGGGAGTATAAGTTTTTTGCAGTGGGACACAAATCAGCTTTTTTTGTGCCCCCCAGCAACAGGTATTTTTGACTTTGATTTAGACAGCTGCTTAACATCTTCAGACATGAAACTGTCTGGGATTCTCATTCCTGTTCTTGGTAATTCAGCATTTTCCTTTACAACATCTATTTGCGAACAACTGCTACTAATAGATTCAGTAGAAAGAAAACTGTGTTTGTTGCATGCTGCAGCATCCCAATTGTTAGATCTTACTGCTGACTGTATAGTATAGAAGAGAGAGATGTGTGCTTGCTCCAAAAGTGATGGCTACTTTGCTGCTAATTTTTAATATTTGCGAGGGATTACAACAAATACGATACCTGAAAAGAATATAGGGAATTTTTCACACTAATGGTGCAGCACTGCAAAAATAAATTCTATAGATGACTATGAACTTTTCTTCTATTAATATTAGTATTATTATTACTTAATTTTTTTAAAGACTGGAAGTTTTGATAAGAGTCAGCGTCTGGTAGCCATCAATCTTCATACAATACAAACAAAACATCCTTGCCACGAAAATCTTACGATCTAAACATAGTATGAAAAGTAATCAAGGGCTAGGTGTGAAGATAAAATTAAGATGATCACATAAGAGATGATGAACCATGTTCCCAGCACTCCACAATAATGACAGAACACATTCCCTTTGGATTGATTTGTAACATTATCTTTTATAACGTTTATAACAGACTGTAGATGTCAGCTGTTCCATGAAAAAAAATTCTGATTTTCCACGTTAGGCCTTGGTTAATAAAATTGTCCAATACTAGTTTAAAAATGCAATTTGTCTGGAACAACGTGTAAGGATACATGTATAAAACAGACCCCTAGAAGGGAGAAAGTGAACCTAAGGAAGCTGTAACTTTATGTATACCTCTGCTTAGCTTACGTCCACCACCCAGTGCCTGCCAATCTCTTACTAGGAAGTTGCGAAGATGATGCATCAAACCATGAGAAGGATGTGCTATTTGTTTGATGTCCTATACTAGTATTGAATCCAAATATTATGCATTAAAAATAATTTTATTTTACTGAAAACTCACTAGAAACTAACCATTTCTATACAGATGTATGCAGCATTGCTTAGACTAGAATCTAGTCCAGGCAGAATGCCTGTTGTTTGGATTGCAGTGGCTCTTTGGTTTATTGAAAGAGTACTCAAAGTTTATGAAAGAAAGCAAATGATCTGTTTTCGTGAAGATAAATGACTATTTAAGGCAACAATACACTCTTGGGGCTTATAGGCCATGAAAATGAGCATCGGTAAATGGCAGCGCAGGCTGGCATGAGGACGAATACAGTACTTAATGATTCCAACAGAAACTTTATACTTGTTTGGCTCAATATTTTACTAAATATTTTAACCCGGGTGAAAAAACTCTGGGTTTTCTGCCTGTTTTCACTCTCCTCTCACCTGCTGCCTGAAAGGCCACTTTCTTGAACTGAAAGCACCAAGGTCTGTTGCAGACTTGCTTTGAACAGTGGGTGACTACGAGGGAAGCTTCTCAAGTTGGCAGGGCCAGAGGTATCAAGCAGTACTGAAACAAAGCCACAGCCTTCACAGTGCACCAAAGCACCCCCTGTGCAAAGCTCATTGCTGGTGGGTTACCACCAGAGTGCTGTTTTCCAGGAAATATTTTTCCAATTCGTAATAAATGAAGGTTTTCATTTTTAGAACTGTACGCGTGCAAAAGCCTCTTTATTGTGACATATGGGCCTAATTAGGCCTGTTAGAACAGGGCTGTTCTAACCAGTTTAAGTACAGCCCTGGCAGCACAAATTTCAGTAAGACGCAAGATGGCAAATGCATAGATCTAACGTGAATAGTTTTCTTTGAAAGCATCCAAACCTGGAGCTCAAAACCATTTTTCTGAGTCTTTTGATACGGCTGTACAGTTCCGCTGTGGACCACGTCCATCAAATTGGAACAGCAAAGACCCATGTCACATGTTCAACAAGCTTTGGGCTTGTGGGTTGCAAGAGCATTTCAATGTTCTAAATTATTTGTAGAAACCAGAGGTTCTTCATGAGAAGAATATTGTGGGAGGCAACATAACGATATCCTTGCAGCCGATATTTCAGGCTCCCTAAGACATGGGCAGATGATCCCTAGCTCTTCCTGACAGGGCAGTTTAAGTAAACCACACTCACTATGTAACTGCTTATCCCTTTGCTGGGGTTTTCCCACATTTTAGCAAGAGTAAACAGGTTCCTTTCTCAGAGCAAATAAAGTGCACAGTGCAACACATTAAAGTAAACCTCAATGGCTGAGGCTCAGGATCTTGTTTCCTAAATCTGCCTTAGGAGTGACAGCCTCAAACAGAGCAGACAAGTACACAGAAACTTCCTAGAACCACTTCACCAAGATTTGACAGTGTTTGTTTGGTTGAATCTCAGTTCACGGCTCAAATAGTGAAGGCAGAAATTCAGAAGATGTAACTCAAGAAGAAGCAGTATGACTTCTCTTCTCAACAAAATCTCCAAACAGTGGTTTTACATTATTTACATTATTACTTTTTATCCCTGAGCATTGGATTTTCTATTTATTTATTTTGGGGAAATACTCATTAGATATTTGCTAGAAATAAATGTTGACTATACACTTGAGCTAGCTCTCATTTGCAAATGGGAGGACCTCACTTTGCAAATCTCTTGTGAAAATGAAGGTTGACAGGAGGGACTGGTTCCCGTTTGCTATGACCTATGCGCTTTGTAAGATCCCATAAGTTTACGTTGTTTACAAAAGCTTCTTATGTGAAACAAGCACAAGGAAGGAAATAATAACATTAAGAGCAAAACAATCTAATATAAACAGGGTTTTGCCATAATCCATACAACTATTTAGTATTTAATCAGAAGGACTACTGTGATTAGGAATGAAAGGCCTATGTGAATGCCTCACTGTGGACAAATTAAAAACTAAAATGTGGTTGAAAAAGGAAGTGGTTGCCTGCAAATCCTCTGTATGAATTGAATTCTGCTACCCGGCTTCTTTTCAAGTTTTTGGAGGCTGTCTCATTTCATTAGCTAGTAAGCAGAACTCATTCCTGCTATCTGGACTTAGCTTTAGTAAGCTACAGAAGGTATTTTTCATTAAAATCATATGCACTAAAATAGTTATTCAATCAGCAAAAAAAACCAGATAAGTCAGGTGCAGGGGATGAGAGTATTTCTGTTGTGAATGGAGACTTTGTCCTGCTGGACTGTACCATCCCAGCAAGAACTTCTGTTACCCTAGAGATTAAAGCTAACTGTCAGAAACAGACCTGCAGTAATTTGGAGCTGAACATGGCGTTAATGAGGTACATTACATTGGCACACTAGTAGCACGGGGAGGAATGGTGAAAGAAGCAATGCTTCAATAGCCAAAGCTGGTCAGAAAGCTGTGCTCTGCTCCCATGCTTCTCTTCGCATCAGGAGCTCTGAAAAGATTTGGCATTCTGTGTTTCTGCAGTCACCTGCCATCCTTCAGGAACAGCTGAAAAGCACAGAACATAATGTAAGAAGGATGAGGAGCACAGTTGAATTGTAGTTTCCATCAGTATAAGTGAAAGAACTTCGTGTTTCAGGAACCACAACGGGGAGCCCAGCACATGGGTGTCAGAACGAGGCAAGTGCCCTTTGAAACGCATGGCTTGGAAACGTGGTGCCCCCCATCGCGGGGCACTGCCACCTGATGGGGCATGTGCAGGCCCAGAAAAGGCCCACTGCAAGGGACCCTAAAAGATGTGGGTGAAGACCTTGCTTATATTCAAGGGTTAATCCCCCCTCGCTGTCTCTCCCTCTTCAGAAAAATGTAAGCAGCCAGTGTAAGCACAACAGTGGTATAGTTGGAGAATTTTCATGCTACCGAAGGCACTGATTTAAATAAATGGGGATAATAGTAATTATAATAAAAAACTAAACAGTAGAAGCAACCTATGGCAGCTAGGATTTAACAACAACAACAAAAAAAAACCCCATTTGTTTCATCAACGTTAAACACCAGAGTCCACTACCTGCATCTTGTTTTTTTTATTTTGGAGTTCAAACTCATTTTGTCCCATCATCTGTTGCCAGGATGACTTGCATATTGAACTGTTGAGTGTTTTCCTAAACAAGTTGACCTTGAGCCATTCAAAGAGAGTTCTAAAAAGGAGTGGAACAGGAATACTGACCTGCTGGTGCAATGGTTTTTTACAATTTTCTAGGAACTTCAACAGAAAGGTAACGGTTGCGTTTCCAGGCTCCTGACTGTATGAAGGATTTGGTTCTCTCTCTCCAGCATCACAAATACAGAACTGTATCAACAATCTCCAGTGTTTGTCCAAAACTTACTACTTCACGTTCTGTCATTCAGAATCTTCACATAACAGGAAAAGGAAACTTAGCTTTAGAGGTGGAAAGAATGTATCTAAGAGAAAACCCAAAGTGCATCACAAACATAATACACTATGGCGTGTTATTGCCGTTACACAGCACTGAAGTGGAACGGCCAGGAAAGCCCACTGACTCTCACTCTCAAATTGCCTAGCCAATTAAAAACCTTTTATGTCAATGGTTACTTCGATGAGCATCATTATCCTGTGTTAAAGCATACCACCATGACTTTTTGGCATGTAGAAGCCTTCAAAACAAGCATCTTGCCTGTCAAGAATTTTTACCCTGAGAACAGAATTTCGCAAAGTTTAATAGAAGTCTATACATTAACAGCCCACCCTTCCAGTACGCGTAAATACCATTCTGTACACAGTTAATTTTTTGCAGTATGTTTCTATGCTATTCCAATGCTTTTAACATTTGGAAATGTTTAGTATTTCTGAGAAGTATTAACTCAGGTAACAGTAATATTGTATCTACTTTGTAAACCCAGCATAGAAACCTATTCTCCACACGCCCCCGCCCCCTCCCAGTGCTTGTTTATTATTGTGAACAGAATAATTCAATGTAGGAATATTTAATGTTTACCAACAGGCAATATTTATTATTATAACTGAGAACTCTACATACAGTATTGCACAAAATCATAATGGACCAATCAACAAAACCATGTTCCCATGCAACTGTAAATAGCACTTTAACAGAAGTTTAACGTGTTGTGCGTTAGGTGTCTTAGTAAAGTGACAATTTAGAGGATTATTTCGTGGGAGTATAAAAGTGCAAACTTTCATTCAAGGCATATACACAAAACACAAGAAAACGATTGCTATACATGCCACAGGTCTAAAGACAACCCAAACCAACCACCCCCCCAAAAAAACCCCACACCAAAACAAGTTAAATGAGTAAGTACTAGCACTCTTAGCAACCACAAGTGCAACTACATTTAAAGTCTTATCCTGTAGCAAGAAGCAGAGAAACGCAATCTGAAGAAATACCCTTAGCCTTGGAGTTTTAGACATATTAATGCAGCTATAACACATTAACTGCTTTTGTTTTTTGGCAAGACTGAAAGAATTATGGTACTATAAACACACCTCGTCAGTGTATTACCTGTAATTCCTGAATTACTGTATAAAGTAACTGTGTAAAACAGTTGACTGTTGACATCAAAAGTTGATGCAGTCTACAACCAAAATTCGAGTATTTAGTATTAAACTACAGGTATGGAAATTCTGACCTTCTGTTCCTGCGCACTACATAAAACAGATCAAGAATTATTTTACTTTTTCATTTTTGTTTTTCCCTAGACACCTTTTTCCAAATGGCTTGGGAAAAGGTGTAGAGCAAAGAATAAATTGTGTCTGCAATCCTACGTCTTCAGCACATTACTATTCCAAAGCTGTTCACAGGCATGCGGGTGCAGCAACTGGCCAAATCAACGTGACATCTGGATTTTCAACATGCAGCCTCAATGCTCTCCGTTTGCTCCCATCTCAACACCTCCTCATCCTTGACTGCAAGATCCCAGTCTCTGTGGCCCCCTACTTTTTATCTGCACCCTTTTCACCAGCTGTTCTGATCAGTTGCCTAGGCAGACACATTACCTTCTCTTCTGCATGTGAGCAGCTTAGCCACACAATGTTGTCTTTGGACAATCAGGGAAACATAGATATAAAAGGATGAAACTGTTCTTCTCTCATATCAGCCTTTTAGAAGGCCTGAAGAGACATTTACACTTCTGCCAAAGCACCAGCCAAAGAAATTCTGAAGACTTTATAAGCTCGAAAAGCACTGGTTTACAAAAAACAAAATCCTGATGAGGAGAAAGTAAGTTTAAATTAAAAAAAACCAAGGCATCCTGAAAGCATAGTATTTTCATTATCATCTGGACTAATTTAAAACAACCATGAAGTACCAGGCGCTTTTAAATTATAAACATTTCTTCTCCTGTTACCATGTTAACCTCAGGACAGGAGTTAAACAGAAGTTACTGTAAGCTTTGGAGAAAAACCCTAGTACCTACAGAGCTACAAAGCAGAGTTCAAGATGTAACAGAATTAGTAGCAGACAGGACTACAAACCAAAGTACTGAAAAGTGTTTAAGATTTCTCTCTCTAAAAAAGCGTTCATAGCTTTTGATGCACAGAAAGCACATTCTGTGAAAATGGGGAATCAGAATGCAGAGGCAGTTTTACCAACTTTGCAATTTAAGTCAAGAAACAGAAACAAGAGAAATGTGAGAAATGAGGCCTGTGTGTACCCCGCTTTAGTAGTTCGGTGCCTGAATATATTTGATGTTCTTGAAAATGACAAGGAACAGCAGAAACTGTGCCTTCAACAAGGAAAGGAACAAAATTAAAATTCGGTTAACCCATTCTGAAGTGTTTCTACAAGCAGTGCTATGTTAGCCTATAACTGTTTTAATACATAAACTTATTTTTGGACTTCCACAGATTTATGGGAAAATGTACCACCAGAAAACCCACACATAAAAATATACAAGCACCAGAAAACTACAAAAACAAAGCAAGCATCAACAAAGCTGAGGGCTCTTGTGCATGTGTATATAAATCTTTATAAACAAACACATACAAATGTGTGTTTGCTTTTTGTTTCCACCCCCCCTCAAATCAAAGCACAACATATAGGCAATATATTCTTTCAAACGGGTTTTGGAGTGGGAAGTGAGAGCTGACGAAGAAAGTGACAAAGGAAAAGAACAGTGAGATTTTATTTCCTTGGCATGTGAAAGTAGAGAGACATTAGCACAGCTCTTACTGTTCTTACCTTTTGGATCCCAACACATGACAAATTACAGCACAACTACATCAGTGGTGGAATTTAACACACAATGTACATTTTAAAAATGATTTAACTTTATTTTTCTTAATGGTATTGACACTTTATGCAGCCTACGAACCTGAAGAAAATGCATTTGCTTCCGAAAGCCATAATAGTAAGTGTTTTGGGGTGCTTAAAAGTCAAAGAAGTAGTCCTGAGGTTTCAGATGTTAAAGCTTTCTCCACAGCCACATGTTCCTTTGATGTTTGGATTATTGAAGACAAATTCACTGGACAGTTTGTCTTCTACGTAGTCCATTTCAGTTCCTAGAAGCGTCAGCTGTGCCTTCTTCTCAATAAACACTCTAACCCCTTGAAGACAACAAAGGAAAAAAGTTACATACAGCAAAATCATCATTCACTTTAAAATTCTCTTTAAACCAGTGATTAAAAAAAAAAAAATCAAAGCTTAAATATGAAGACTGCCAGTGTAACTTGGTTTCCCTGGCCTAATCCAGGGCACTTTCATTGCTGTTTTTACTCTACCTATAAAACTCTAGCAACAGTCTAGCACTGTTACCTTGTGTGTGCATACGAATGTATGTGTTTTTAGGGGGGGGATTTAAAAACACTATACCCAGGAAAACAAGCTGTAGAACTTGGGAAAGAATCTCAGCTTCAATATTTAATTCCCAGGTGTTACAGTCAGTAGCCCATCTCCTACCGTTCTGAAAGTCTGTGCATTCTAGAAGGTGCCCAAAAGCCTTGAAAAATCACACGTTTCTCTCTCAAAATGATTATTTTTTGCTCCGCCAAAGCTATTAGGCCTACATTAACTATTACCAATACTAAATCCTGTAAGGTGGCAAACGTGTGAACTTTCAAAGACATCACAACCTTTAAGGATTAAGAATTAGTAGTTAATCTTAGGAACTAGAAAGAGCTCCCTTTTCTAAAGTATACAACCTCTGCAAAGTTACTACACCTACCTCGCTGGAAAGTTACTGAACTGTAAAACTGCAAATCTGACATAAATGTGTAAGTAGATTGCGTTAGCTGTCCACAGACTAGGAAATCATAAAAATAAAAATGTAAAATTGTACCAGCGAACAGCAACTAGAACTCCTTAAGTTATATGAGACTGTTGGAAAGCTGTTTCATCATGCAGCTATTAAGACAAAACATACTTCTAACACAACTGAGGTCTGTGGGCAGCTGAGTTGGATCTACACATTTCTGGGGTCAATCTGGGCAGTAACTGACAGTGAAGGCTAAACCTAATGAAAGAGTTTATGGACCTGATCCCCAAAGCAGTCATTTACTACCTGAAAGCCACAAAATTTGCACTGGGATCCAAAGCCACCAGCATACTGAACACAGAGCTATATAAAAGTCAGAGCCTTCCCTGGTAATCTGTCTAGAAGCAATCAAAACAAAACAGAAAGCATGCAGGCACACCTGAAATCCTACCAGGCTTTGGAACTTAATGTCTCTGAACTGACTGAGAGAAACTGCTTTCATCTTCCTTAAGATAAAAGCCAGGAAATGCCTTCTGAAAAATGTGTTTTCAGCCCTGTAAAGCTAGAGCAGCTCTGAGTCAAGCAGAAGAGGTTAACTCCAGAAGCCACATGAAGTTGAAATCAAGAGGCACCTGCATAATTAGGTGGCAGTCCCCATCGCACAAACTCTGGTTCAATTTAATAATTTGCTCAAGTTCCAACTAAATTTATGAGTTGGTCACAGGTATTCTGAAGACAGCTGGAAGATGAGCTCTGCCTAGCAGCATAGCTTCTGAAAGAAAATAATTGTGATATCCAACTTATACTCAAACCTCTTATTTTGCCACCAAATTAAAAGTAACATTCCTGAACATACTATAACTGAGTTCAGTAATGCCTAAAAAAAAAAAAATCCTCACAAAAAGAATTACAGGAACTTTTAGAAAAAGAACAGAACCCAAAACAAACACTATTATGCTTCTGTAAAAATCTGTATTTGACAAAAAGACCACTGACAGAAATTTTTATAAAAATTGGAAAAATGTATAGAACTGTGCTGGTTTTGGCTGGGACAGAGTTAATTTTCTTCACAGCAGCTGGTATAGGGCTCTGTTTTGGATTTGTGCTAAAAGCAGTGTTGATAAAACAGGGATGTTTCAGTTATTGCTGAGCAGTGCTCACACAGCGCGGAAGGCCTTTTCTGCTCCTCACCCCGCCCCACCAGCAAGGGGGCTGGTTGTGCATAAGAAGCTGGGAGGGGACACAGCCGGGACAGCTGACCCCAACTCACCACAGGGATATTCCACGCCATATAATGTCATGCCCAGCGTATAAAGCTGGGGGAATAAGAAGGAAGGGGGGGACATTCATAGCAATGGCGTTTGTCTTCCCAGGTAACCGTTACGCATTACAGAGCCCTGCTTTCCTGGAGATGGCTGAACGCCTGCCTGCCCATGGGAAGTAGTGCATGAATGCCTTGTTTTGCTTTGCTTGTGCGTGCGTGGCTTTTGCTTCACCTATTAAAATGTCTTTATCTCAAGCCATGAGTTTCCTCACTTTTACCCTTCCAGTTCTCTCCCCCATCCCAGCTGGGGAGGGGAGTGAGCAAGCAGCTGTGTGGGGTTGGGCTGCCGGCTGGGGCTAAAACAGGAATCTCAGCAACAGACCTATCGTGGGATGCTCAATCAAATTATCAGGCAGAAAGCTTAAATACCAGAACGTGGAAACAATTTAAAACAATACTCTAAAATTATGGAGCTCATTCTTAGAAGGCAACGTAAAGGTCAAGAGGCGAAAAATCATAAAAAGGTGAAAACCAAATTACAAACCAATGAAGAGTAAGACTAGTTAGAGAAGATAATGGAGAAAATCCTTTGCAAATAAAATCTGTACTTTCCCTTGGTTTAGGTATACTGATAAAGTACTCCTTTATATATGCACTGTTCTGTATTATTCTCTAAATATCTGCTATTAGCGACCTCCAAAGACACGAACGATGGACTAGACTCTTCTGATGGAGTAGTCACTGATACAGAGACTGCAAAACTGCAGATTTTAACTAATTGGTTACTTCAAAACAGAAACTATGGTGACAACAATTCCCATAACAGAACAATAGGACCTCTTGCTGTAACTTGTTACTTTAAGTAAGTTCTGACCTGTACCTTGGTAAATCTGTAATAGGTTATTCTTCCCCACCACCACAGAAGTCTGCTCTGCTGCATCAGAAACTCACCATCTTGAACTACTTCTTCATCAGAGTCTCCTTTCGATTTTGTATATTCTAATGTGTAAGAAAGTCCATTGCATCCTCTTGTACGAACACCTACTTTAACGCCTACCTAAAAAAAAAACAAAACAAAACAAAACAAAAACCCCAACACCACATTCATGACTTTTAAAAACCTATTCTGGAACAGCAGAAGATAAAAAGTATGCAGAACAACAAAATGCTGACTCTTATTATTCTCTACGGCATCCAACCAGAAGTGAATTACCTTAATGGTTTAAGAGGAAACATTTTTTTCCTTTTAAAAATTCACTGCTAAGGTAAAAGTAAACATATGTTTGCTACTACTGTGGATCAAACCCTGAGCTATGTAAGAGTTTTGAAGTAACAACCTGTTGGCACTCCTGTAGGTGCCTGGTCTCACAAAGACAGTCAAATTTCAAAGATTGATATTTTTGTGACTTCAAACTGAAGTTCACCTAGATGCTAATTTANGGTATAGGGCTCTGTTTTGGATTTGTGCTAAAAGCAGTGTTGATAAAACAGGGATGTTTCAGTTATTGCTGAGCAGTGCTCACACAGCGCGGAAGGCCTTTTCTGCTCCTCACCCCGCCCCACCAGCAAGGGGGCTGGTTGTGCATAAGAAGCTGGGAGGGGACACAGCCGGGACAGCTGACCCCAACTCACCACAGGGATATTCCACGCCATATAATGTCATGCCCAGCGTATAAAGCTGGGGGAATAAGAAGGAAGGGGGGGACATTCATAGCAATGGCGTTTGTCTTCCCAGGTAACCGTTACGCATTACAGAGCCCTGCTTTCCTGGAGATGGCTGAACGCCTGCCTGCCCATGGGAAGTAGTGCATGAATGCCTTGTTTTGCTTTGCTTGTGCGTGCGTGGCTTTTGCTTCACCTATTAAAATGTCTTTATCTCAAGCCATGAGTTTCCTCACTTTTACCCTTCCAGTTCTCTCCCCCATCCCAGCTGGGGAGGGGAGTGAGCAAGCAGCTGTGTGGGGTTGGGCTGCCGGCTGGGGCTAAAACAGGAATCTCAGCAACAGACCTATCGTGGGATGCTCAATCAAATTATCAGGCAGAAAGCTTAAATACCAGAACGTGGAAACAATTTAAAACAATACTCTAAAATTATGGAGCTCATTCTTAGAAGGCAACGTAAAGGTCAAGAGGCGAAAAATCATAAAAAGGTGAAAACCAAATTACAAACCAATGAAGAGTAAGACTAGTTAGAGAAGATAATGGAGAAAATCCTTTGCAAATAAAATCTGTACTTTCCCTTGGTTTAGGTATACTGATAAAGTACTCCTTTATATATGCACTGTTCTGTATTATTCTCTAAATATCTGCTATTAGCAACCTCCAAAGACACGAACGATGGACTAGACTCTTCTGATGGAGTAGTCACTGATACAGAGACTGCAAAACTGCAGATTTTAACTAATTGGTTACTTCAAAACAGAAACTATGGTGACAACAATTCCCATAACAGAACAATAGGACCTCTTGCTGTAACTTGTTACTTTAAGTAAGTTCTGACCTGTACCTTGGTAAATCTGTAATAGGTTATTCTTCCCCACCACCACAGAAGTCTGCTCTGCTGCATCAGAAACTCACCATCTTGAACTACTTCTTCATCAGAGTCTCCTTTCGATTTTGTATATTCTAATGTGTAAGAAAGTCCATTGCATCCTCTTGTACGAACACCTACTTTAACGCCTACCTAAAAAAAAAACAAAACAAAACAAAACAAAAACCCCAACACCACATTCATGACTTTTAAAAACCTATTCTGGAACAGCAGAAGATAAAAAGTATGCAGAACAACAAAATGCTGACTCTTATTATTCTCTACGGCATCCAACCAGAAGTGAATTACCTTAATGGTTTAAGAGGAAACATTTTTTTCCTTTTAAAAATTCACTGCTAAGGTAAAAGTAAACATATGTTTGCTACTACTGTGGATCAAACCCTGAGCTATGTAAGAGTTTTGAAGTAACAACCTGTTGGCACTCCTGTAGGTGCCTGGTCTCACAAAGACAGTCAAATTTCAAAGATTGATATTTTTGTGACTTCAAACTGAAGTTCACCTAGATGCTAATTTAGGTGCTTTGTTAAGATTATAGGCAGTAACACAATTCTGAAGCTCTGAGGCCAAGACAAGGGCAGTTACTAGATTTTCACAGAACTCTTGTAATGACACCATCAGAAAACTTACTTCAAACCAAAGTTTTGAAAAATGTACTTTGATTTCTTCATTACCTCTATTGCCAGTCTTGCTTAGAAAGCAATCCCCTTCTTAAATCAAGTATGTTCATTTGCTTATTGTTTTAATTGACCTTAAAAGCCAACCTAGCTAATGCTTGTAACATTCACATTATCCAACAAGTCTGTGAGAAAAGGTTTTAAAGAAACAGAAAACCATTTGTGCAAAACAATCTTTCAAAAGTAGCTGTATCACTTTCCACACACTAATGATTCACAACTGAAGATGACAATTACATTGTCTACCTCCACATTCAAAGTTACGACAAAAACATACCAAAACATATCNTAAGTTCTGACCTGTACCTTGGTAAATCTGTAATAGGTTATTCTTCCCCACCACCACAGAAGTCTGCTCTGCTGCATCAGAAACTCACCATCTTGAACTACTTCTTCATCAGAGTCTCCTTTCGATTTTGTATATTCTAATGTGTAAGAAAGTCCATTGCATCCTCTTGTACGAACACCTACTTTAACGCCTACCTAAAAAAAAAACAAAACAAAACAAAACAAAAACCCCAACACCACATTCATGACTTTTAAAAACCTATTCTGGAACAGCAGAAGATAAAAAGTATGCAGAACAACAAAATGCTGACTCTTATTATTCTCTACGGCATCCAACCAGAAGTGAATTACCTTAATGGTTTAAGAGGAAACATTTTTTTCCTTTTAAAAATTCACTGCTAAGGTAAAAGTAAACATATGTTTGCTACTACTGTGGATCAAACCCTGAGCTATGTAAGAGTTTTGAAGTAACAACCTGTTGGCACTCCTGTAGGTGCCTGGTCTCACAAAGACAGTCAAATTTCAAAGATTGATATTTTTGTGACTTCAAACTGAAGTTCACCTAGATGCTAATTTAGGTGCTTTGTTAAGATTATAGGCAGTAACACAATTCTGAAGCTCTGAGGCCAAGACAAGGGCAGTTACTAGATTTTCACAGAACTCTTGTAATGACACCATCAGAAAACTTACTTCAAACCAAAGTTTTGAAAAATGTACTTTGATTTCTTCATTACCTCTATTGCCAGTCTTGCTTAGAAAGCAATCCCCTTCTTAAATCAAGTATGTTCATTTGCTTATTGTTTTAATTGACCTTAAAAGCCAACCTAGCTAATGCTTGTAACATTCACATTATCCAACAAGTCTGTGAGAAAAGGTTTTAAAGAAACAGAAAACCATTTGTGCAAAACAATCTTTCAAAAGTAGCTGTATCACTTTCCACACACTAATGATTCACAACTGAAGATGACAATTACATTGTCTACCTCCACATTCAAAGTTACGACAAAAACATACCAAAACATATCAAGTGGGATCTCAGAAAACAGCATTTGATCACCTCAGAGTAAATACCTTTCTCTACAGGAAATGATAGAAATAACAGGCTGGAAAACGCAAACACCATTTACAGCAAGGTGATGACTGACCAGCTAAGCTATAGGCTTAGGGCTTCCATAGGATGGTTTAAAACATTAGAACAAAGAGTCTAGTTAGTTGCAGATGTGCAAGAAGCAAGAGAAACAATGGGCCTTGTACGAAAGCTAAAAGAGAAATATTATTCTTGAAATAATACTGCAAAGAAGAAAGTCTAATGCTTGTTTTTATAATGGTTAGAAAACAAGATTCTCTGTGTTTTTCCCCGAGAAGCAAAGATGACAAGCTCAATCAGTTATTTGGAGAAATACTGATTACTTAAAAACACATTGTCTGGCAAGTTTCCTAAGAATTAGAAGTTTTCCAATGGGTATGAATCTAGCTTTATTATTATACACTTCACAAAGACAATTCCTACAAGAACTTAATTAATGCGTTGGTATCAACAGCTGAAAGATGTCCTTCCCTACCAGACGTCACCACTATACCATACTAAAAGGCTTCATTAAAATACAGCTAAAATATTTTGAAACTTAAATTTTTTCAGCTAACTTTATCCATCTCAAAAGTAACTGCACAGTGAAGTGTCATCACAGTCAGGTATTTCCTGCATTTCATTTTGCAATGAAATGAAGCTTGATTTAAAGAAGCTTGCACATTCCCCTCCAAAAACGATGTCAACATCTCTAATAAACTCTTCAATGTTTACTTCAAACTTCCAAGTTAGCCAGAAATGCTTTGCGACCCCGAGCTGTGCTAATACCACAGCACAATCCACAGCTTGGCCCTGTTTATACTCACATGCTCTGGTTTATCTTTAAGAAGCTGTTTTATCTTCTGAACAGCTGACGGGGTCTGAAAAACAAAAGTATACACATCAATTTGAAATACGGGGTGCGGGGCTTGTTTATTTGCAGTGAGTGCTTGGACACTAATTAAAGCGTGCAACGTGTACGAAAAAAACCCTTCTACTCCAACTCTGTGCACCCTCAGTTTTCTCAGTTTATGTTTGTCTCCTATCTCTGAAGGCCACCTTCAGAACCAGCCATCAGTCAGTACGGACTAGCCTGTGTCCTACTTGAAACTGATGTCTGATCTGAAGACATGCACTCTGCTGTAAAACAGACGATGGCTGAGTTTAATCCATGCAGAACACAATACCTATTCACTCCTGTCCTCACTCATAGTGCCAACAAACAGATAGCTGAAGAACTGCAATCCTTAATACCTGGGTGTTTCTTTGGGGTTTTTTTCCCCCCACAAAATCACTCCCACGATTCAGTTAAGTGGTTCTGCTCTCATGAAACTTTTGTCACATACACGTGACAGACAAAAATCAAAAGAAGGCACACAGAAGAGTTTATATGAGAACGCACACAAGTGTTTACGGCCTACTTCTCTCTTCCCACTAACCTAGAGGGGACTCGTGACTTTACAGCAGATAACCTCACTGTTCATGCAGATCTAGTTGTTGCAGAAATGCAAGAACACACCACAAACATAGAATTTTCCACTACGCGCTTGCAAGTTTCTGAGACACTGAGAAGGGAAAAGCATTACGAAGGCAAAGTTCTTACCACTAGCCCACTTGACAATACAAAGCAAACTGCAAGTACTCTTACAGTAGAAAACGCTTTCCAGTTATCGCTATTACTCTTCATTTGTTTCAGAAGCACCACTGAACAGGAATCACTCGGTCTGACAAATGCCTGAACTAAACGCACTTTCCTGCAGGGAAATGACTGCACTTTCCTCTGCAGCAATGCCCAACACGGCCGCCGTTAGTAGCAAATACATTTACTCAATGAACACGAAGATACAAAGTTTCCTTGGAAATGACCTACTCCTCATCTCCTATCGATAAAGCATCGCCCCCCCCCCCCCCCCCCCCCCCCCCCCCCCC
>VZSC01006783.1:33196-46374 GCA_013398225.1 Steatornis caripensis
GCACTGACCAGCGTGAGGGCGGCGCGCGTGGCTTGGATCTTCCGCTTGCTGACGGCGCGCACCGTAGCCCTCACCACCGACGAGGCCATCGCCCCCCTCGGCCCCGTCCTCTGCCCTCTGCCATGGGCACCGCCGACGTCACGCGTGACGCCACAGCGCACGGCGCGCCTCCGGCGCCCGTCCCTATTGGGCAGCGGCCTCTGAGCGGCAGGGCACAGCGGTCCCGCCCCCTTCCCCGCGCGGAGCTGCGCCGTACCCTGCGGGCGGGGAGCGGGGCTGTTCGCAGAGATAAGCGGCAGGGTTGGGCGGGGCAGCCGCGGCGGGAGGCCCTTCCCCCGAGGCCCCGGCGGTGAAACCGGTGTCCGTGGGAACGCGGCCGCCCGCCTACAGAAATAACAGGCGAAGAACGCGCGTGTGCTCTGGTGGTCACGCGGGCAGGCGTTTCAAAGCACCCCCGCACAAGGCCGCTCCGTAGGAAGCGTTGGCACCGCGGACAAACCCCTCGGCGGAGCCGGCGCGGGGTGCGCCCCCGGGCAGGGCCCCGGTGCAGGCGGCGGCCGGAGCCCAGCCGCTCTCTCGCCGCCTGCTTGGTNGTTTCAAAGCACCTCCGCACAAGGCCGCTCCGTAGGAAGCGTTGGCACCGCGGACAAACCCCTCGGCGGAGCCGGCGCGGGGTGCGCCCCCGGGCAGGGCCCCGGTGCAGGCGGCGGCCGGAGCCCAGCCGCTCTCTCGCCGCCTGCTTGGTGCACAGCCGTCGACGGAAGACGGCCTGGAGCCGCGCTGCCGTTCCCAAACGGCTCCCCGGAGCGCGGGGAGGTACCCTGGGGCGACTTCTGCGCATTTGTGAGAAACGCCGGTCGCCTCGGCTCGGGAAGGCCAATCCCGCTGCTTTAGGCTGAACGACAGCCGTGCCACAAGGACAACAAGCGCCTTTTCTTTCATTTCCTCTCACAGCATGCTTAAACACGCCAGGTCGTCCTGTAAACCTGCATTTATCTGTGTTCACAACGCCCAAGCTCAGGGAGCACGTCCGCGTCTCCTCACCAAGTCTGCTTTCCGTACCCGACTCTGGGCTTAGCCGTTTCCGAGAGCTCAACAGCAAACGTACAGACGCTTTTCCTTTTTTACGTGCATAATTATGGCACCACTCCAGTGAGGCACAGTACTTCCACCTCAGATATAAAGGTAGCAAGCGTATAAAAGTTTGTGCTTTTCTTTAGCTGCACAAAACGGGTCTTCCACGCACCGTTCGTGAAGATTCGGGTTACACACCCACTTAGGGGTGGGGGGTTAAATGCACTATCAGCCTGAAGCTGAAGTCGGCAATACCTACGTTTGGAGGGGAGGGGAAATGGGGGGGAACCTTGTGTATGAATGCAACGAGTACCTTGTTTGTCACTCACAGCCTATCACGCAGGCATGAAGAGCTTCATCTTCTTGTACTCCTGTAGGATGCATCCAATCGTCACTCTTCAGTCACCTGCCCGCCAAATGAATCTCGTCATGAAAGACAGCATGAGCTAGAAAAACAGCCTTTTCCCAAGGTGCTTTTCATCTTCAGTACATTACCAAAAAAAGATAAAAGCAAAAGTCACTATTAAAATCTTAAATATTTCAAGTGAATAACAAGAAATATTGATACCTTTATGAATAGAAGAAAAAAATATTTTCTTTACTTGCAAGCTCCCATTTCAAGTAGCTATTTCAGGCCCCAAAAAGTTACCAGCAAAGACCATTTCAATAAGGCTTCTGCTGGGGGTAGAGGTGATTTTCTTCACAGTAGCTAGAATAGAACTATGTTTTGGCTTCTGTATAGGATTTGGTATGAGAAGAATGTTGGTAATATACTCATGTTTTTAGTTGTTGCTTAGAAATCAAGCACTTTTCAACTTCTTGTGAGCTGGGGGTCCACAAGACGCTGGGAGGGGACACAGCCCAGACAGCTGACCCCAACTCACCACAGGGATACTCCACACCGTATGGCGTCATGCCTAGCATATAAAGCTGGGGGACATTGGGAGTGATGGTGTTTGTCTTCCCAGGTAACCGTTACGCATTACAGAGCCCTGCTTTCCTGGAGATGGCTGAACGCCTGCCTGCCCATGGGAAGTAGTGCATGAATGCCTTGTTTTGCTTTGCTTGTGCGTGCGTGGCTTTTGCTTCACCTATTAAAATGTCTTTATCTCAAGCCATGAGTTTCCTCACTTTTACCCTTCCAATTCTCTCCCCCATCCCACTGAGGGGGAGTGAGCAAGCGGCTGTGTGGGGCTGGGTTGCCAGCTAGGGTTAAAACACAACAAATGAGATGAGGCTTAGAAAAGAAATCATTGTATATTAAATACATTTAATTAAAATTTTTCATGGATGAGAAACTGGTTTTAAATATAGTATGAAACAAGTCTCACCAGAACATTTAAATTAGGGGAGATGGATGTGTGGTAATTACTATTATTACTAGTAGTAGTTTTGATACTGTTCTTTTTCTAGTAACTTTTTATTAATGCAGTCTGTCTTTTCAGAGTTTTTCTTTGTATGTGGAAGGTTGCTCCCCCAAGAATATACTTCCATGACGCAAGCAGGATCTTGGGTATCAAGAATTGTTATGAAGAACTTATTTTTCTTCAGTTTTAATTTCAATTAATTTACTCAATTTTACAACAAATTAATCCAGGAAGCATGTATGCCTCCTCAACTGTGTTTATTCTGTGTCACATACCATTCTGTAAGTTATGACTGTGCTCTTTTAACTACTCTTTAAGCAAACAAGGGATTTATTAGTTACTGGTTTAATGCTTGTAATATATAACCCAAGTTTGGGGGTTTTATTTTAGGGCTGTGAGATCAGGAACTATAGAATGTGTATTTGTATTAAGAAGGCAGCAGTGGGAAGACTAGTGTATCTGCAGAATGGGTTTTCATTTGGATTTGAGGTTAGAAATGTCAACAGTTGAAAACTTCACTGCTAAACTACAAAGTGTCACAAACGGAAGAGGGTGAGTATGCATAAATCCTTTTTTTTCTAAAAAAAATAACTTCTATCTTTAAGGTTATGTCATAGTCCCTTAGAGGCTTACACATTTCCTTCCCATCAGCAAACCTGAAAGTAACTCTGAATAGAGGGCTAAATAAGGCATACAGAAAGCACATCAGACTTACTTTTTTGGGGGGGGACAAGAATGAAAAACTCCAAGAACGAACTTATGTTTGAGGGAAAACTGACTTAACTTAGTATGATGAAATATGCTATAAAAGGCAAAGTTGAAATTATTTTCAAAATTAATTTCAGAATATTTGGCTAATATTTTCCCGGAGAATATGTTGAGGAAAGAATACAAAATATTTTTTTGCAAAAGTTGCATATCTAGAAGTTTACAGATAGCTGGCTACAGATGGATGAAAACCAAAACAGGAATTAGGATCCCAGTTCCCTAAGACCACTTTGACAATCTAGCTTTCAACTTTAATAAAAATAGATGGGTAAGGAAAAAAATTAAACATTACATTTCTAAAACCAGATAATTTTGGTAAGTTACATTAATTCTACACTTAAGTCAGGAATACTGACAAGTACAACATAAGAAGAAATACAGAAACTGAAGTCTGATTTTTCATGGTTTTTTAAAATTTATTTCAAAGTCATAAATAACAGTGGTTTCAGTTTTACCATGTAACTAATTCTTTCCTGAACAAGATAAGACGGTACGTTACCAGCTCTGGAAGGACTTCAAGTAAAGCTCAAGTTCATACTACTAATTAAATTCTTGGCTGGTACAAGGATCCTCTTCACATTTTATGAAAATGGACATATTTTCCCCAGTTGCCAGATATAATACCTCTATTCCTTAAAGCATTTTTGTCTGTATCCCCAAGGCTTTGAAAAAGATTCTTAGCAGCATCAAACAGGACTGACCTGTTTTTTAGTCCTTCTTTCTTCACGTACACAAGCACAGCAGCAAATGAACTCCCATAAAATCACAGAACAGAAAAAACCTCAAGAAATCTGAATGGCACTGCTTGTCCAGAGATTGTTTTACGTATGTTTACTAGTGTCTATGTTTTCAGTTTGCTACAGAAAAAAAAAAATGTAGCAGTCTACAAACATTTCAAACACTTTTACACAAGGATTCAGTAAACAATCAAGATAATTAAATATTATTTGCTCCTTCAAAAAATCAATTTTTGAAGAAAATATAACATATTTGGCTTGCACACAATTTTAGTGCACTTTAAAATAGTCAGGTGGAATGACAAAACCTTGAAAACAGTCCATTTTTAGTATGTGCCCTTTTCTATATGATTTACCTAGTAAACAAATAAAAAACATCATGGCTTTCTATCAAAATGATCAAACAATCTATTTCAGAGCAGGGATACGTAGTAAAATCCACAGTTGCTTGTACTAGCAATCTAAAATAAAACACCCATATTTCATTAAACTTAAGTTGAAGGTTGTCTATGCTGCTGTCCTGTGAATCCAGATGGTTTAGCCAAAGAAAATTTTTAAAATGAATGAATGGCCTGTATTGCAATTTAACAGTGCTTAATATCCCTCATAATTCTTCTTGGGTCCTCTTCTGGGAGGCTTTTCCCTGAGTCATGTATTTATTGGAAAGGCTGCCTAAGATTGGGAGGAAGAAAGCATCACACTTTAAAGTTCTTTGAAAGAAGAAAAAAGACAAGACATAAAACAACTGAAACAATCAGACAGGAAAAAATTACTGTTAAGTCAAACTATAAGGAAAGCATGCAAAGATCAACTTTAGATCATTACTTGCTGGAGGACAGTAGGAAATAATAAAATACAAAATTGAAAACTAGCATTTTTTTTTCAAGTAAACACCTAATGACAAATCCCTTTGTGTTTAAAATCCTCAAGCTTAGATTTGAAAAAGCCTTGCAGTGAAAACAGAAAATACTGTGTCTTCCCAAAAAACCTGACAATTTAATTTGAAATACTTAGTTGCAGTTTAGTTTTCTAAAGTCTGTAAAGACTACTTCTGTTACCTGTCAGGTGCCCCAGAAGAGATTTCCACATTTTATTGAAAAAACCCAAGCTGCTAAAAGGTTGGCAGAGTTGCACTAGAAACTCAAAGTAATTAAAAAAAAGTTGCTTTTAAAATCTTCATTGTACCTATTAATAAATAAGTCCAAGAAATTACTGTAAGGAAGTTGCATTTGTAACCATGCATCTTACACAAAACATCTCTGATCCAGAGAGAATATATAAACGCCTTTATATTATCATCTGACTGCTTCTTGTCAGTCTAATTTTTACTTCCTTGCATTTCGGCAGCTCAGACCAATGATGTGCTTTGATAGTCTCTCTTAAGTTAGTCGATCATGTGGAATTCTAGACAATTAGTCTGAGGAAGCCTCACATGAAAGTGCTCCAGATGTTGTCCTTGAAGAAACACAGAACCCCACGTATGCCAAAACAGGAGAGAAGAGAGAGATTGATAAAACCCCACCATATCCTTCTGCAAAATAAATCCACCGATGAAAAAATGCACAGAATTTACATGCCTAAGTTTTTGCTTTCAAAACAAAACTGAAAAAATTGCACGCTTTTCCAGTAAAAAACCCCATGGCTTCACTTCAGAATTATCTAGCAGCCTGCTGAGTCTGCTGCTGTGCTCAGCAAATAGGACAGATTTCCCATAAGGACTGATGGGGAAAGAAAGTTAAAAATACATGCTTTTATGCAGAATTTCTGAATTGAAATGAAGATATACAAACCTGACTGGGGACTCAAGAATACTTTTCCTTTTTGTTTCTTTTTTTCTTCATGTATAAGCACTACCTATAAACAACACATACACATTGAGGAACCAACAAAATTGAATTATGACATTCCACAATAAAAAAAAGTTCTCCTTGAAAGCTTAAGTAAAGCTGTTTTTAGTTACTCTATATGGACTTTAGAACATTTAAAGAGAAAAAGATCTAAGAAAAGGAACACTTGGTGTTTACCTGATTTAATCTACCGGCATGTTTGGCAGTGCTGGGTAAAGAAGGTGATCCACACAACACTTCTGGTTTTGAACCACCTGAAAAGATCATAATATAACAAAGATTTGCTAATTTGAAATTAGTTTCCATTTCAGGTATCGTAAGATATAAATATACCAAAATATTTGCAATCTACCCTCACAGTACGTAGAAGGTAGGACATTGTTATTTTCCTCAGTTCTATAACGTGGAAAACTGGCACAATGAGGTGAGATGCATCTACAGTTAAACATCTAAGTTAGGAACCTAGAATAAATTAAGTTCTGTATCCTCCACCAGAATCGGAGGAAGACAGGGACCTTCAGAGAATGAATGAAGATAAGGCGATAAGTGAATGGTCCGTAGTCTCACAAAGTGTTTGTAGCATAGCAAAGAATGAAGTCCGATCTCTTAGGTTCAGCGGTTTATAGTCCTCTGTTCAACTACAGAGAACACTTCAGGCACCAAGCAAGCAAAAAAAGACAAAGCCCAGCCTACAGGAATTCTCTTCAAATTCAAACATAGTAATTCCTAATAGACAGAAACAACTACTCCAGAATTCATGACTTTAGACATATGTACCGTACAGCCTCAGCATAGTTATCATATGGTGAATGTTATAAAATAACACCAATGTCACTGACTACCAAACAGTCAGGCATACTCCCCTCCACCTTGGCAAACTCGGTGCCATGGCAAATGAAAGAAATGCTCAAAGAGACAAGGTCAAAGATAAAGGAACTCAAAAGTTAAATTTAGACTTCATATACACCTTGAAAAGGTCAGAAGCTGAATAAAATGTACCTTCATTTTTTAAACGTTTTTTATGTCCACCAAACACTTCTAGCAGTCTATCGAACTAAGAACACTTCTAAATACCTTCGAAGTTCTGCATGTATTTGCACCATGTTCCTCCCACTTCCAATACTTGGTTAGCACAGTCTTATGGCCTCTTCCACCAATTACCTCGGATTAAAAAGAGTCTCCTGATCTAAGCCAGACAGAGTATTTTTGGTAGTAGAGAAGAGCTGGTTTGAAATTATGTTTATACAAAGGATTCCTATTTGTTACTTTAAGGGATCAAGTAATGAGTAATCTGTAAAGCAATTTTTTCCAGCATGAATTTAAATGCTCCTATGTTTACCTACAGGCAAACAGTAATACTGTGTTCCTTTGGAAGGTAACTAAGAGTACCATTCACTGTCTTAAAGATTCTCAGTTTTATCTTAGAATTATTTTCCTTTGCAGCACAGATGATGAGAGATCTGTCTTATCTGAAGGATGACTTAGAGACTCCTAAGCAAGTATTTAATTTTTGTTCAGGTCTGTCAGTCAGGATCCAGATTTGAGGACATTTTTGAAGGGTGGGTTTTGTTTTTTTTTTAAGCCGAAAGTGCAAACCAACTCAATGAAAACTAAGGCTGATTGCTGTATCCCTCCGACTGCTGAGTTGGCCTGAACATTCTTTGTTTTATTTCATTCACACTATTCTATGTTTCTGAGGAATTCCTACACTTTCATAGTGGCTTTAGAGTCTTGATGGGTAATTTTGGTTTAGGTGATGTGAAGAGCTGTAAGGCTAGCTTTTGTTGCAATTACTATGTACTGAAAGAGAAGCTGTAATATGAAATGTTAGCAAACTCTTATATTGTGAGGACAATGGAAGCTGTTTCAACTTACTAGACACTCATACCCCTTCCTCTTACAAGCATCTTACCTGCTAAGAGTAATCATGTCAAATCTCTTTGCAAAGTTCTGAAAGGTAGGTGAGGATGAAGGGATAAGTGACTAAATGTGAGTACATTTAAAAAAAAAGGATAGCATTTACATGATGCCATTCAAAGCAAAAGCCTTCTGTTAGTCAACCCTGTTAAAAATACCAAAAAACCCCATAAGCTCTGTTTAAACTACTACGCTTGATTAGTTTCCTACCTGCAGCTCCTTTATACTGTGGGCATTCCTTTTTAATATGACCTTCTCTTCCACAGATAAAACAGCGTTTTTCTCTTAAGTCTCTGTCTTCCAGGCGCTTCCACTTCTCCGCTGATTGCCTGGGAGTCTTTTCTCGTCCAGTTTCCACTATTACCCTTGATAGTTTCTTCTTCTGAGGTGTATATAGATGCAACTTCCCCTCCTTGACTGGGCTTTCCTTTTCCGTTGTTTTATTCTGAGTTTCTTTGTCCTCTTTGCTTCTTTTCTCCTTACTTTCTGCGTACCTCTGGTTTTTGATATCGTCGTAATCACGACGCCGTCTTAGTCTGCAGGAACAGAAAAACGCTGCAGAGTTCACAGGCCTTACATACAAACACTGAGTAAAAAGAAAACCCAACAAAACCAAGTGCTGTCTACAGACAATAGAAGTATTTAATGTATTTCTTCAGTGGGTTAAATAAAGTGAATTAATGTACCTGTCCCTTTGACTCTCCTACCAAACAGTGCTACACTGATGTAACATATATTAATAATTTAATTTTACAATTAGATTACAATACAGCCCTAAATTCCAATGATTATATCTCAAAAGCCATAAACACAACAGAAAATCTGGGTGCTGAGTTTGCAAAGACAGTGGAAGAAAAGAAACATCAAGCAAAATGCTAACACAGTATAACAACATCATCCTATATTTCTATTTTTTTTTCTTCTTGTACAATTAAATCTGAAATCTCCCTTCCTTCTGAAACTCTGTATATTCACAGTATCTCTAAAAGTCTCTTCTACTGGGAGAAGCTTCTAACATTCTATGTGACTTAAAGATCTAGCAGTGAGGAAACAGCTACGACTGCCTGACTAGTTTTATCTAACTTCTGTATACATGACCTAGAGAAGGAGACATCCATGAAACCTCCAAGTCTGAAAATGATACTATGCCCCTTCAGTCTGTCAGATGCAGTGCTAATAGCAAGCAACTTGAAAATACCTCACAAAAATGAATGGGCAAAAGAATGGCAGATGACCTTCAAGGTGAGCTTCCCTTCTCTTACAAAGGGAAAAAAGGAAGACCTGGGGAACTACAGACCAGTCAGTCTTACCTCTGCCTGGCAAGATCATGGAGCAGATTCTCCTGGAAACTATGCTAAGGCACATGGAAAGCAGAAGTGATTGGTGACAGCCAACATGGCTTCACTAAGGGCAAATCATGGGTTGCATCACAAGAAGCTTGGCCAGCAGGTTGAGGGAGCTGATTCTCCCCCTCTACTGTGCTCTCATGAGACCCCAACCTGGAGCACTGTGTTCAGCTGTGGGGACCTCAACATAAGAAGTACATGGAACCTGTTGGAGCAAGTCCAGAGGAGGGCCACAAGGATGATCTGGGTGCTGAAGCACCACTCCTATGAAGACAGATTGAGAAAGTTGGGGTTGTTCAGCCTGGAGAAGAGAAGGCTCCAGCGAGACCTTACAGCAGCCTTCCAGTACCTGAAGGTAGCCTACAAAAGAGGTGGAGAGGGACTCTTTATCAGGGAGTGTAGTGGTAACATGGATACAACCCTAAGAACAGGACAGAAGATATAATTTTGTTGCTACATAAAACCATGGTGTGCCTACATCTGAGTACTGCTTATTGGTCTGGTCTCAATATTTTAAGAAGGAAGTAGCAGAATTAGAGAAGATACAGAGGAAGGCAGCTAATATGATAAAGAGAGCAAGTGTTTACAGAAGAGATCATTAAAAAGGCCAAGACTCTCCAATCTAGAGAGAAGCTAGAGGGTGAACACAAACATGGCTTACAAAATCATCAAGGCAGTGTTATTACTAACTAAATCCTACAAAGCTACATATATGGAATGCTTATGAAAATAAAATGAGATTGGCTTTAAACAGGCAAAAGAAAAGTACTGATTTACACATCAGTTGGCATACTCATGGAACTGGTTGCATGGAAGATTCTTTAGGGAAAACAGGAGAATCAGGTTCAGAAAAAAACAACCAAAAAAAAAGGACATCATCATAAACAACTCCAGTCCACAAATGTGTACTACCAGACCAGGGCAGGTATGTGCTCTAACAGCTCTTACACTGCAACTGCAGATGCTGGTGACGTGCATAAGAAGAGATAACAGAAGACAGCTAGCTAGTGTGCCCCCCACAGACAGCATCTCCTATTGCAACGGCTGGACAGTGGACTCGGATGTATCAGTTCTTTTACCCCATAAGGCACTTACGTTCTTAGATGCAAAATCCCATTGACTTTCGCTCTGATGTTGTATATAACATAGCTGTGTATGTGCAATGAACTGGGATTTCACTCCAGAATGCAAGATTAAAAATCCATTGCATCTGAGACAGTTCAGACAGTGAGTACATTTTCACAACACCTTCAGCTTTGTTTTCAAACTGTCATCAGCAACTGTACTTGCGCTTGCTGAATTTGAATAAATTCCAAACTTAAGAATCAAAAATTTAAGTTCACAGTTATCTACTGTGTAGCAGAAAAGCTATTCCATCCTATCCAATGTAAGTAGGTTTTTAGCTACTTACATAGAAGTGCAGGTGATTTTTATTATAGCTTTTTTAACATACTCTAAACAAAAGTTAGATTTTTCCATTCTCCTTACAAGTGATAACAAAAGCTTTCAAGATTTCATCCTCGTGAAGTTTTATTTGCAGATTTTCACTATTTTATAGACATGAAGACTTGAAAGAGCTTTGTCTTAACTAGGGAAAAAAAAGGGATCAGTTTTAAGTTTAGACAGTTCATAATGTGAAGAGCAGGAAGATCAGTTTAGCATTTGTTACAAGAAGATAGTTGCTGAATTTTGGACATCTGGTTACTTAGGATCAGGAAATCATCTCTTGGATATAAAATAGGATATTGTTCTCACATGTGTGTGCTTGAGAAGAATAATGCTGTGATATTCTTGTCTTGCTTTTTAACATGACAAAAACGTATCTTGCTGGGAGCAGGAGGATTACAGGAATAGAAGCTACTAAATGAACATGTATAAAATGCTTTCGTGAGTGCTTTTCATAGCACATAGCCATTCACCTCTGCATTTAGATACTCTGACAACTGCTGTTCTATATAATGAAGTGCAAAGTCAGCATAACTACCTTACGCTAAGTAGTTTTAGAGCCTTCTATGAAAAGATTCTGTTAAAAACCACTGCAGATTATGCTGGCAAAACTTAAGTAGTGACTCACCACATACCAAAAATTTAAAAACCCAACACCATCCACCACTGCCAAAACTGGTACTGATACATTTTTCACTTCAACGGTAAAGGAGATAATCTCCAGCACATACAACTTTTGCTTTAGCATTACTATCCTGATCTTTCTTCTAAACAAACCTAAGGAAATGTTCCACACAGACACCAAAACTATACTCACTTTCTTCTCATGGGACAATCTTTCATGAAATGGCCAATTTTACCACAAATTCTGCAGCATCTATCGTTCGGTGCCAATTCTCCTTCCGTTAGTACTTCTGGATCAAAAAAGTACTCCTGAAGAAGAAATCATGCATTTAAAATGAAAATCTGTATACTTGGGAATCAAGACAGATAAGCAAGTGTTAAACAGCAGTTAAGAGTCACAAAGAATAATAAATCTTATGTGTGTAGCTGAACTCCTGAAAGACCTGATGAGATTAATTGGCCACTGGCTGCTTCTTTAGAGGCAGTCTGCTGACCACAAGGTCTGCAAGCTCTCTTTTAAAAACTGCAGCTTTAAGAAATGGTAAGTTGTTTTTTAAGGGATTAAAATACATAAGCCTGTACAGTGAAGCTGTGATCTGATTAGTATTCTGCATGCAAACACATTTTACATGCAAAGAACACGAAAACAGTACTCAGTAGTAACTCCTATAAAGATTTTGAGAGTCCTGTTGAAATTTAAGAGAGAAGAGCTTAAAGAGAATGTAACCATACTCCTGCAAGTAGTAAGTTAATACACCCAAGAGCATGCACATACTGCTTTTAGAAGCAACTCACCATTTTTGATGGATATTCTTTAGGAAATATTTTTACAGGGGAACCAAATACCCTTCTGCCATTGATAAAAGCCTTCATTATAAAATTTGTCACTGGAGAAGGGAAAAAAAAAAAAGGAGAAAACATCATTCAAACATCAAACAAGCCAGTAAAATAAGATCTAAACCAAAATCTTCACTTTGCACCCAAATTTGTTACCAAGAGACTTACTTTTTCTTGACAATCCAGCTCCAAGATTGTGGTTCAAATCAAAGGGGTCTGTGTAAAAAGCATTACAGGCATTACTCAAGTCCAGGGTAAGATCAGCAATGTACGCATACACATGAACAACCCAAGGCAGCTATTACTGATGCAGAATTAATATACTGAAATTAGACAGTTTGTGATTTTATTAAAAACAAATTAACTCCATGGACAAAGGATCACAGCCGTCCAGCTCTGACTGAACTTCTGTAAAAATGGAGTGTGCAGGCGAGAGAGTATAAATTCCTTCCATGGAAGTCATATGGGCCACAAAGTGGTTTAGGGAACATTTCTAAAACACGTCACTGCATTTTATTGAGAGATGGTATTACTTAACAGTGCAATCATACACGGGGTTAAATTGGTCATGTAAATAATGACTCCGCTAAACTTTAGTATTTGTGAGAAAACCTCAATTGCATTACAGCTGATTTCTTTTCCAAAGGATTTGGTTACATCTATTTTTCTGTCAGTTACTGTCATAATGAAAAGTATGAAGTCTGCTTTGCAGCTTCTTTTAGGCAGTGGGGAAAAAAAAAACCTAAAAATAATTTTTAGTACTACTGAAACTCAATGGAAATTTTGTTATGATTTCAAAATATGATGAAATAACAACTTATACTCTAGTAACAGAGAAGTAAGCAAGCCTTGTCGAAAGACCGTAATTTTCATGTGGGTGTTAAAGAAATTCCACATATTCAGGCACTTCGTGTGCTTTTACCTTCAATTACAATGTATTTGGAGGTCCACTGCTTCTTGAAAGTTGTAAGCAGATTTTTTCTCCTAATGCAGATGACATGCTCTTTAAAATCAAATTCTTCTGTGTAGAAACGGAGAAGTCCTAGCCACAGTTGCCCAACAGATTCAGTGTTTTTGCCACAGTCTGGCCAAACAACTGACTGAAAGTAACAGAAATATTTTTTACTTCCACTACTTTAAGCAGAATAATTTTTGTAACTTGGAAACTCAAATAATGTCAGTTTTATTTTATAAAGAAACACAATTTGGTTAGTT
>VZSC01006783.1:52471-71678 GCA_013398225.1 Steatornis caripensis
AAAAGGAAAAAGGAAAAAGAAAAAGGAAAAAGAAAAAGGAAAAAGAAAAAGGAAAAAGTAAAAAAGAAAAAGAAAAAAAGAAAAAAAGAAAAAGAAAAAAAGACACACCAATTCAGTCAAACTGATCTGTAGAAAGAGTCAACAGCAAAAATTCAAATTAAAAAAGTGAGGGGTTTACAGCACAGGGGGAGAGAAAAAGCAAGAGAAGATTCACATGTGAAGGAAAGGAAGCAAGGATGAAGTAGAAGAGAAATACCTGTTCAAAGAAAAACATTAATTAGACAAATAATGCATTTTGTCTGGTCAGAAATGACGAGAGAGAAGGGAGGGAAGTTGGGTCACTCTGAAAAGAACAAAAGCGGAGAACAGTTACAAAACAGCATTTTGACTCCATTTTTTTCTAGGACACTGAAGTCTTTGTTTACTAAAACCCACAAATAAAGGAAAAGCAATTAAATTCAAAGTAGACAGTAATGTAAAAACATCAGTCAAAAAACCCATCCAAAATTAACCTCTTAGAAATTACGTTAAGATGCCTAAATGAGTAATCACTTCTACTGTGTGGAAGATAAATCTAAGCATTTCTCTAGATACAAACTACTCAGCAATCCTATTAAAGCCCTTACAAATATTAAAATTGTATCTAAGAGTTCTCAGATGCAGTGCAGCAAATAAACAAGACCCCTTTATAACAGCATTAGCCTGTGGTTATTATATGATTTTTTGCAATTCTTTTTCTATTGCACAATATTTGAAGGAAAAAACTTACAGTAACATTGGACACAAACTTGATCTAGAATAACTGAAAATTTGGGTGTCAGCGCTGGCAGTGGGTCAAGCTCAATTTTCTTGAAGTCTTCTGGGCAATCCCTCTTTAAATGACCTTCCCGTTTGCACAAGCTACATACTACTGCAGGAGACTGCATGAACAGAGAGCAAGATTGATCTTAAACACTACAATGCTGTAATGAATTTGAGCAACACTTTCATAAAACTAGTAATAGAACATAAGCCGTATGTTTATGTTCTGATACAGCTTGCTTACCTTGCCCTTTGTAAAAGCTGCTTTACTGAATTCATAGAAGAGTTCTGACTCTAAACATTGTTCTATTGCTGTGTTCTCTTCAAAAAGGCTTCCCTTCTCAGTAAGATCATCTTGGCTCAAACTGATCCTCAGAGGTCCATCCACATTTTCTTCGAAATGTTTGTCCTCATATTTATTGAGGATGGAAAAATCATCTTCTTCCTCTGACAGCGCATCGTCATCTCCAGATCCAGTGTATGTGTTATCTAGTTCATCTCCAGCTCTTATGATAACACCACACTCTCTCTGGTCTAGAAGACTTGGTTCTTCCTCCTCTTCCTCCTCATCATTCGAGTTAATAATCTGGGATATTTGACTCTGCGATGAACATATCAATTTTCTGGGGGATTCATCCAGTTCATCAGTTCCTTCAGTGCTCTCCTCATCAATGTCAATCTTGTCATCCATTACACCACTGCACTCTAAGCCAAACTCATCACTCTCTGTAAGTGCAGCGTTTTGAAAACATTCTAAGTCTGACATACTGCATGTCTCTGTATCATGCTCATTCACTGTTACAGGGAGATCTCCACTATCACTGTCTTCATCTACCCTCCCCTCAGTAGTCAAGATATTATTCCATCTTTTTTTTTGATGTTCATGCTCTTCTTCTTCCTCCTCTTCTTCGTCTTCATTTCCACTCTCTGTCTCTTCACAACTTGGTTTAAAATCTTCATTATCTCCAGAAATAAATTCCTCAATTATACAGTCTGAATCTTCACACGCAATTTCCAAATGACTTCTGTAACCAGCCAGTTCTTCTTCTGTGAAGCTTTCTGAGCCATCACACAGTTTTGAAGGACCAATTCTATGCGCCTGGGGTGTACCTGTAGTCTCTGTTATGCAATCTTCCACCACAGCTGTAGTTGTTCTGCCATCCAAGTTTTGCAACTCAGAATTTTCATGCTTTATTGCATCTTTTCCATCATCCAGCATTTGGGATTTCTCCTCATTGGCATTCAGAGAGGACTTTTTGCTCAGTTTTGCGCTTTTTTTGTGAGGCAAGGCGAAATACTTGTAAGTTGCTCTCAGGCAGTGAAGAATATATTCATACACTAGCTGGCTGTTCAGAGTTCTTGCCACATTCCTTTTGACTGAATATGGGTCTAGTAGAAAGAAGAAGTGAGCCAGCAGTGCAGGAGTTAACTTTTTACAAAAACAATACATTTACATCCTTACAAAATTTGAATATGCTACTGTTAGTTACTCTGAAACACTGTGGAGGGACATAAGATCTATGTATTGTGCTGAAGACCATTTGTAAGCTCACTTAATTACTTCTGATAACGCTGAAAAAAATACCCAAGAGAAACATTACTTCAATCGATTTTTCCCAAAACATATTCTACTGTATTATAGGGAATCAGAGTTCAATACTGAAAAATTCTAAGTTACTACACACAATGTCAATAGCCAAGACAGTACCCTGGAAAATTAAAGTAACAGTTCTTTGAAGTTTGTTGGTATATATACCTTCTACAGCAATGCGCTTTTTAGGCCAGTCCTTTGATTCACGAGACACTGCTTCTTTGAGTCGTATGCTAATAACCAGATCAGCCATACTGAACTCCAAGGCATAGAAACGAAGCAACTCCACCCACAGCTGACCAGCAGGTGCTGAACATTGCTGTCCTGAACCAAATACTAATGGAACCTGTCAATTACAGCAGAAAACCTAAAGTAATATTTAATGCACAGGTGTTTAGCTATTACAGTTGTATTTCATCTGGAGTATAATATTACAAAATTTATAGTTCCTTCTATACTCCAATTGCAATAAAAACTGCAATTAAAAAATTGGAAGAGATAGTACAAACTCAGATTATATTCCAAATGAAAGACTGCAGCAATGGTAAACAATAGCATGAATTATTAATAGCAATTGCTTATTTAAGTGTTTATGCCATAATGTATTAATTTCCAAGAAAATGTCACGTCTAATCTAATTGGACAGAATGGATTATATAGGCTTTGCTAAAAAAACAGACTAAGCTGTACTGTTAACTGGCATAATATGCAATCATATAGTGATACTGTTTCTTGCAAAGCTGTTGGAATTTGTAAGAATAGTTCAAAGCTAAGAGGAAATATTTTTCATATGCTTAACCTAATTCTGAGATAAAATCGCTTCAACTCAATAAACTATATTCTGCCCTGACAGATTAAAACCCAGGGTCTCTTTGATCAAAGAGTTTGAAACACCACCTGCTAGTTGCTTAGCACCAGGAGGTAAGCATTGTAAGCATGGTATCAAGCAGTAACACAATCTCTTAGTTCAGCTCATGGTTTTGCAACATAAACACAACACAAAAACAGAAGACGGTTCTTTTTTCGAGAACAGCAATGACTGCTAGACTACTACAGAAGTAAACTAAATGGTTCAAACCTTGCCCCTTCTAAAGGAAGTTTCTTGTGGCAAATCAGAATCATCAATGGGGTTATGCTCCCAAATCACAGCATCATTATCAACTTCCTTCAGATGGAAATTAGTTAATTTGTTTAATGAGAATCCTCCAACCTAAAGGAAACAGAAAAAGAAACATAAAGCTAAACATCATGTGAACTTTAAACCTTTCCCCTCCATGATAATAAGCTATATTAAAACACAAAAAGTCTAAAAATAGCTGTTCCAGGCCTAGAATATGCCCCAATGTGCTTCTCTCTTCTCCCTATACTTCTCTCCAAAAAGCTCACAAGAATTCAATGCTTTCGGAAGAGTATCCATATGTCATAGAATCTTGTCTTGGCACATTCCACAAGCATAAATACGTATTTTTTTAATTATATGGCCATATACTATGGGACTTTTCTCAGTGCAGTGAGTGGAGAGGCTTTAGAAAGGAGTCAGTCATGTCCTGAAAGATATTGTTAACTGCAAGGCCCATGTAATTGGTTATGGAAACTGGAATATGCACACTAAATATAACAGGTAACTATAAGAACACAAATGACTGCCATTAATAGTGTTCTGGACAACTGCATTCTGGATTTGTGTCCACAATAGAACTCCTAATATTAAGACGCATTTCAGCTTCTAAACCCAACAAGTATATGCTCTAAACCCAAAGCAGATATCACACCACTGTGTGACTCCAACTGTGGTCTAAAATGTTGAAGAATTACATGTCAAAATCCAAGACATTGTTTTGGGATGTAGCTGTATGAATTTAGTGTTCTCAATAGTCTGAAAGAAAGGCTGAAGAAATGAGGAAATCAGTTGTTATTAAATGCATTACTCAATGCCTAGATCACAAAAGGAGCAACAGAGCACTTAATTCAGTGACTGGGACTGTGAACCGTATCCTTACGGTCAAGCATAAAAAGGTTCGGTGTAGTCTGGCTGAATTCACATTCTTTCTGAATTCCCGCAGAAATGGCTGGCTTATGTCTTGCTCAGAATGGTAAGAAGCTGACAGGCTACAAACACACCACCAGAAGCGATTGGTCCTCTCGTTCATACTATGCATGTATTAATACACGTACCCATGATCCCAAATAGACAGGTAGAAAAGGCTCCTTCCTCTGTTGTAGAAAGAAAATAACCATTAAAGCGAACACGTAAGGTGACAAGCCTCCTTCTTCAGGACGATCAACACAGCACAACTGGAAAAATAAATTGTGCAGTCATTAAGTTTCAAGTGATACCATGAAAAATGTTATTTTAATTACTGTTCAGATGTCTGTCATATTAAACACTGACAGAAACTCAGATACCTCTGACCTCTTGTAGGATGGACTTGGTTCTCAAGGCCTGCGTATTTCCTGGAGTCATGTTACTACCACAGTATTTTCAGTCTAAGAGCCATAGAATGCAGACTGGCAAAACAGACACCATACAGTACATTTGTAAAAATGATTACTAGTTTTACGTAGGTATAGTACAGGTCAAAAGTTTTCCAATGTTTTTCTTAAATCGTATTTTAATTGCAGGCACGCAAAGTTTTGGAATAAATTATTTTAATTCACAAGAAAGTTTTCATCTACATATGGCAACAAGCAGCTTTTTCTTTCATTTTTTTTTCATGATAGATTAAGTTTATGGGAAACTGGTAATTCCATTTCATATACATTGCTCTGACTTGTTTGGTAACAGAGCAGGATACTTACAGTCTGCATACCACTGGCTGAAGCTTAAAATTCCCATTTTGAAATTCAGTGGAACATTGTAACAAGCAAAGGACAGTTGTATAATTTATAAAATTTACAATTTATAAAAAATTTAAATATCCTGTTTCCAACTCTTTTTCTAAAGACAGTTTCAACAACTGTTTTCTAAATCTTACCTACAGTGTTACCAGTATATTATCATTGTTAATTCAATATTTATTCACAGATGGGGAAATACAAATTACTCTTACCTTTGCCCAGTACCTGAAAGCAATCACTAAAGGTACTATAGTAGGTTCCAGTTTTCCAAGCGTAGCCAAATGGTTTGTTGTCAGACAAGCATTCTCATTCCCTGCACTCACTTTACAAATAAGGCCACTGAAACCCAAAAAGAAACAAAGTAAAAGATCTTGGAGGTTTTGTAAGCACAAACATAGGACAGATGATATCAAGGAAAGACTTAACAGCCTCTCAAAGACACTGTTATCTGCATTAAAAGAAGCATGGAAAATCAATTTAATTTATGGTTAAGTTGAAAATATAGCACTATAATTTTCTTTAAAAGTGTTTTCAAATACAACTGAAATTTAAGTATCTGTATCTAACGATATTGATTCACTGAACTAAAAAATCCCACAGGACTAATTTCCTTCACGAATCAAAAACAACTACCCATACCACACCCATCAGAAAACTGATTCTATGCTGATTCCACAGCACAAGAAACATTTTCAAACAGTGAAAGATTAAAGCAGCAGCAAATAACTGGTAGTATTTCTGTATCAGTAGCTGTTTATAGAATGTTTCATGAATCTTAGGTGATACGCATTAAAAGGGCAAAATAAAGCGTCTTTCACTTGTTTACACTAGTGAAGCTAAGCAAGCTGTTCTTGCTCTTACAGAAATCTGTAATTTAATATGGTATCTACATTATTTATAAGGAAGAAAAGTTTCTGCTAAAGCAGTTATCCCAAATGGAAGGGTAAGGGTACATGCTGGAAGCCGTAATGGTCAACGGGATTGGCAAATACACAGCTGAGGACAGAACAACCCTTACCCTCTTATGCTAGGCTAGGAATGACTTGCCCGTGAGTGTTAGTTTATGTTTCAAGATCCATGGAACTGTAATAATTTAGTACAGAAAGGTCATTTTTCAGATGTTGGTACATATAATTTACATTTCTATATACTATTAGAACACACAAAGTGACAACTGAGACCTTTGCTTTTCTCTGCACACCACCACTGGTACTCTAGCATGGAAATCTGCATCAACTTCTGTAAAAGATTCTATAAGGAAGAAAGAAAAAGAACAAGCCACGTTGAGCATGGTGTTGCCAAAAAAATTTGTATTTGTTGAACTGGATGCAACTAGAGCAGTACATCTAGAAACTCAACTTCTTAATAATATGAGTAATTGTGAGACAAATAACTGTACACCTGATAGATCACTCCTGTCACTCTCTTAAAGCAAGTTTTTCATATGTGATAGGAAAAGTATGGTCATTATAATAAGTACTGTTAAGAAAACACTCAAGAAAAAAAGGAACTTTTCAAAATTCTTACACCCAGTAGTTATAATTAGGCAGGTGTATTTTGGTTAGCGCTAGCTTCAGTAATCCAAGCATACAGAAAGATCGATACAATGTTAGCGTGAAAGATAAAAAACCCCAGAGCATTATGTCAGTACTAGACAGAAATACAATATCCAAGTTTATCTTCCCTGGTAATTTAGAAATGCTCTATGTAAGTATAGAACAGGCTTACTGACATGATGTCTTCTTGCTATGCTTAATTTTTCATTTTTTCCTCTTATTCTCTATATAGGTTTCCAAATACAATTCAGCTACATTTTTGTCTTAACACTAACAAAGTACAGAAGCCACTGCAGTCCTTTCCCAAACTGGAGTTTATTGACCCAAACTGGACTTTTTTTTGATGCCTTGCTGTTTCACTGGGCCAGGCAGAGAGGAAACCATGAAACAATTTTAGATACCAACCTCAAAAATTCTGAAATGACAAGGTTTTCTTGATGCTACTTACCCATTTGGACACCTGACTTCTTTGAAAAACATCTTGCTTTTGCCACTGGGGTAACTCAAATGCCTAATGCTCTGTCCCTGTAATGTCTGACTCACATAAAAAGGCTGTGCACAAGGTATTAATGCAAATATGGTTTGCTTTCAAAACACATTAGAGATCCTAACTTCTTACGGGATCTGTGTCCGCATTCCTCCAGTCTGGTTGAACAATAGCCCGATTCTCAAAATACTACAGTGGTCATCTAACCTGACAAGACGATGCACATACAGTGAGGAGTAGGGGTGTCAATAAGAAATATCCAGGTCAGTAAACACATGCATGCTTAATATACATGTTTGGAACCATACAGTCTGATTTCCCAACTGCGGGCATAAAGCAAGGCAAGAAAGTAGTAAAGCTACTTTTTGTAATCTGCATTTAAAAGGAGAGAGTTTCTCCTCCATCTTTTCATTTTTCACCTGCATCTGCTCAAAACGGTTTGAGTAAGTGCATTTTTTTTTAAGATCTTAAACTTTACCTGCCTGTATTAGTGCATAGAGTTGTATTCACTACCTGAAAAAAAAAAAAGTGTCTGTATGCAGTCATTTGTATGTCACCTCACTGCACTAACCGGCATGTCCACATAATCGTAAGAAAAGAGACCACAATCTGAAAGTATGTTACCAAGTTTCTGATGACATGTTAGAAGAGCTTAGGCTACTTTCTGTACTATACAAGGCTAATGGAGCAGTCTAGGGAATGAAAGGCAGCACAGTCTACCGTAAGTTTAATGACAACTTCACTTATAATGTAGAAGAAAACCTCCCACTAGCAATTTCTCATATCAAGACAAATAATGGGACTTCAATATCATAAAACTGAATACCAAACCAAAGTTAGTTCTGCCAATGTATTATTTCCTGCAGTATTTTTCAGTCTCACATCTTTCTATAAAAAGAATAGCATATGGTTTACCTGCTCAACAGAGGTGGAATTCAACAATACTGAACAGTGATAGTTTAATGGAATTGAGAAAGCAGCAGTTTTTTCTTACCACTGTTCTGGAGACTTTCTTGCACAAGCAAAAGAACATCTGGTTGAGTCATCTGTCAATAAAAGTAATAAAGCTGTTTTCACAGTTGTCAAAAAGGTGATTTCCCACTACCCAAAAAAAATTTAAAACATCCTCACTACACCACTTCTGCTTTTCTTCCAGAAACAGCAGCAAGAAGGGAACAAAGTAACAGCAACTGAGAAAAAAACGGCTCTTAGTCCTTGGTCTTAAATCCTATCCAAAGGTACAAAGCTTATTTTGAAGGAAAAAAATAAAATCCTTGAGTAGTTGTAAGTAAAGCTATTCTTAACTCTATCAAAACTTGGCTGTGGAAAAAAAAAACATTAAGAGAAATACTGTTTCAGTGTGCTTAAACAGGACTGCCTTCTGACATAGTGGATCTACCTCACATTAAAGATAGGAATCATAGCTTTTTAAAATTATATGCTCTTCATGAACGTGGTTCATTGTTTTTCCCTACAACATTTCCATCTTTGTTTCCTGGACGAAATGCTAAATTTTAACTGTGAGATTGCCAAATCCACTACAGCAAGAATAATTTTAAGTATGGAATGAAAAGCTTTTCACAGTCCTTAATTTCTTTTCAATGTTCAAGCACAAAGATGTATAGAAACAATGAGCATGACAAACCAAGACTTCAAATTACTTCACACATAAATGACATAAGATGGTTTCATGGCTCAAAAATAACCTAGCAATCAAAGACTCTGATGTGCACATATCAGTATAGAAAGAAGACCATGGAAGTGCCATTTAATACCGCAGTAAGAGAAGTTAATAATGATCTGTCTCATAGGACCACTAGGAGTAGACGTTTTAAGTGTTTTCAGTTTTTCAGAAGAAAGATCTGACAAAACACAAAGCTGTATTATACTGCCTGACCACTAGTGGTGTATGAAGCATGTTATTTTATGAAGAATGTTATTTTAAGATCACTTTAATGTAGCACCTCTGTTTTACCCAATGTATTTTCATAAAAAGTGCTACTACCACATTGTAAACTATATTTAAACTATAATCTACATAAAGCTGCAAACATTCAAAACCACTTCGACATACTTAATAAAATGGTCTTACTTACACTGGCTGGAAACTGGATATCTATGTTTATGTCTGAAGTTTTGAAACCGAATCTGCTATAGGAGGAGCCATACAATCTCAGTGAGCACTCTGCAACAAAAAGAATTATACTGCATTTACTCTATACCTAATCCTAACTCTGTAGTTACTTCATGGCATTGTCAGTAGACGTTCAATCTACACCCAGTTTTGATAACCACAGGCAATGAAGAAAGGTCTTCCAACAGCACAGAACAGTGTCAGTAAATCCTGCCTTCTATGTGCCGTTGCTAGCACAAGCTTATCATGAAGATCAAATGCCCCCCATGTCCTGTTCACCTTCACTTTTTAACTACAGGTCTGTTTGGGTCATGAGCATGATTGTAATTTAATTCCGAGACAGGGTTATATTGCCACATCATGTTGTTTAACAGACTAGTAACTAAAGATACTGTTTCAGAATTTACCTAGCCAAGGTTTTTAATTAAAGTTTTCAGTTTATAAGCTGCTGTTTTCGGGTTTTTTTAAGTCGACATTTGTAGAATTTAAAACAAATTGCAAATAATACCCGGCAATTTTTGACGCAGTAAGTTTTCCATCACTGTTTTAATGTTGAGTCTGTCTTCTAGATCTTCATTATTCAACCCAAACTCCTGCACTACATTTTCAATAGCAACACCAATAGCTTGTATCTGGGAAGGCGTTGGAGGAGGCAGAGCAGTCAGCAGCTGTTCTTCTTGCTTTTCCTTTAAACATAAAAAGACTGACGTTTTAATGATTTTCTTTAGTTGCTTAATGTGCTAGAATGAACACCTGCAACTCATCCCCAAGTAACACCACCACAGTTTTTCCAGAAAACTGGAAGCAAAAACATCAACAGAGAAACTACGACAAGTATAAAGAATTAGTTACTCCAAGAGGCTTCAGCAATGTGCAGAGGTATATATACATACATTTGGAACATTAAAAAAAGTCACCAATTCTTCCATAATATATGAAGTGGGAAAGGGTAGGAGTTAAAGGAAGAAACAGCAAACCTGAAGATGGCAAATATTTCTCTCCACTTTGAGTCAGGAAAGTAGAAGGAACAGAAGACATTTAATTAAAAAAAAAAATTGAGGTTATGCTGGAAGTTATTTTGATGCTTATGTTCAAAACAAACCTATTTCCTTTAAATATAAACAAGTCTGTAATACTCCACAAGTTCTTCATTTCATTTACAGTATTTCTGAATTTAAGTCTTCACTCTGACATACAGGCTTTAATTTCTAATTCTGCCATACCAGCTGTATTTGCTTATGCTATTCCTCACTGCTCTGGACTTGAACAGAACTCTTCATTGTTGTAATAGGCCAGATGAAATACAACACATAACTAGTCTACAAGAAGAATTATGGAACAGCAAAACAGAAAAGTCAGTTGGTACAGCTTTCTTATTATACTTCAATCACCAGTAACAAAATATTACTGAGTTATACGTTAAGTTAGGACTTCTTTTAATAATAATAGGCATGAAAAAGTAGAAATTAAATTCCAAAGCGGAGGGCAGAAGCAAAGTCCATGTCCCAAGTTTACTCTTTTTACAATTATCACAAAGTAATAGTTTTTAAGAAGATTCAAACATGGTAAAAAACAAATGTGGAATGATTTTTAGAAGCAGTGCAGTGAAGAATGAGGACAGTTATCTGCATTTTTTATTTTTTCTTGTTTTTAACTCACCTTTAGGCTTTTCTTGTGTCTTTTTTCTTTAATATGCTTATGAGCAAAAGCTACCGACTCAACCAAAACATCACACAATCTGCAGGTATATTTTGCTGCTGAGTAGCTTCGAGGTTGCTAAAATAAAGATAGTAAAAAAACTCTAAAATAGAAAGATATTACCTTCATTTCATTCAATACTCTTGCTAAGCTGAAAAAAAGTAACTCTGAAGTCCAGAAATACTCACTTCAGCTTTCCTAACTCCATCTTTACAGTGAAAAAGTTTACAGATATCAAATATAATGCCAGAAGAATAGTGGTACTGGATCAATTAAGCCCAACACCTTGTCTTTTACAGTGGAAAATACCCAATGCCCACGGAAGAATATATTAACTGAACAAACATACAATAAAACTTTTCTGGTTCACTGCCCCAGCATCTAGTGATCAGATGTTAATTTGTGAACTAAAGAAGCAGCCAGTTTTTGTGATTAAATTGCTGCCAAACCAAGAATATAATATAGTAAAATGCAAAGGATAACCTGCCTTCTCTTGACAATTCATTAACAGCACCCATTTCGTATGCTACATCAATTCTGTAACTAGACTTTCTAGATACAGTCAGAGAAATTGCTCAGAATGTATCCTCTACGTTGTATTTACAGGCAATTAAAAAGGAGAGAATTATACAAGTAAAGACTGTGGCACCTTCTTCAGTCTATAAATGCAGTCTCGCTTCAATCGTTCTTCAGCTTGCTGCAACCCTAGAAGTTCTTTTGCTGACAGCACAGATTCATCTATGACTGGACCATTCACTTCATCTTGATCATACTCATCTTTTCTAGTTCTTCTTGATCTTCTTGGTTTCCTAAGCTGCTTCATTTCTTATAAAGAGTTATGAGAGCAAATATGTCAAATAACTTCAGAGTACCACACAGCATTTTGTATATTTTTTCTTTAATTACCATTCTGCTTACGTGCAATTCAAAGAAGATTCAAATCATCTACCCTGCATGGTTTCATAACCTGTTCTGTGCAAGTCTGATAATAGCAAGAGTGTATCTTTATGTCATAACCTATAGTATCTCTGTTCTAACTAAATTATTTAAACACACTTATTAAACCCCACTAATCAGTCCCATTGAAAGTCACTAACCTTATTTAGATAGCTTTGTTAAAAGTGGCAAAAAAAAAAACTTCATGCAACAGGTTTCACGGCCTAGTTGAGACATACCTGTATGTTGTTACAATCATAAGGTAGAATATATCCAAAGATTTCTGGATGTCTGGTCAGGCTTAGGTAGATGAACAAGCTAGAAAGTGAACTGGCCCATAGACCACTACAAATATCACAGAATTAGTGAGTGTAGGCCGATCTGAATGATTTGTAAGAGCTAACAGCGCTACGATACAGCACTGCCATGGCTTAGCTGACATACAACAATCTATTATCACTAGTAATGACTGCCTGTTAATGTCACTTGCCTTTCAATCAAACCAGCATATGGACCAGTACTGAGTTCACATTATTAAATAGACAAGTGAATAAAATATAATAACCCCTATCGGCTATGTAAGTCAATAAACAACGAACTTGGTAAGTATTTGCATGCGTTGCTTAATAAAGCTATACAACTGCTAGAATAAACATGCTTAAAAAGCTTGTTATATTTACAGCAAAAGTTCTGGAACAAATTAATATAAACAGCACTTCTACTTTTAAGCCAACTTTGTCATAATTTTGAAGCAGAAACTGCTACTGGTTCAAAGAACACCTGTAAAAATAATCTCAGGAATGAATATACACAGGCCAGATTTTCACACATGACTTCAGGTCATGTCTTACCTTTCACTTGAACAGCTATACAGGATGTCCAGATGTATGGAATTTCTCAAGTTCCCTGCTTCTGAGAAAGTTTATGCAACTTCCTTAGACTCCAAAACCCTTACCATAGCATGAGGTTTTTATTTGTAAGAATTAGAAAAAATCGTAACTGCTATATCAAATACATTTACAAAGTTTCTTTCCTGCAACCACAATTTCTGTCTCTAATAATTGGCAAAAGGGAAACAACCTGGTTATGCATTTTCAACCAGTTGTTTGAAACAGTTCACTAAGCAGCATGCATGTGCTAGTATTGTAAACAGCAACAGGACAAGAATGGTAGTATAATTTCTTTCAGCAGCAGCACAAGTTTATGCTGGAATAAACAAAACTAAGGCTCAACAGGTTGCAGGGACAGTACTCCAAAGGAAGCTCCAAGGAACAGAAACAGAAGTTTGAGTCTCTGAACTTTACACATCCCTTCTATTTTGCATGCTGACTCTGCTGCTCAAACTGCTAAGACTTGCCACAGTTGTTTTACTACATTTTTACTGCTCAGCATAGACAGAACTTGCAGAAAAACGTGTATTCAATGACCATGTTCACATGAAAGCATGTGACAACTACCTCCTTACCAATCATTTCTGTAACTAAGTTAAAAAAATTACAAAGAAATAAATACTTCTAATATTTGGTAGTTACAGTAGTGACAATCTAATTATAGGTTAATGACTAAATAAAGTACCGAAGGCAAGTTAAAGTTTCCGCAGAAAAATCAGTGTCTCTGAGATTTGTCCTTCCGATAAGCTACAGTAAAAAAGCATAAAGGGACAGGGACAACTGCATAAAAGATTTCAAGTGAAAGCAAACACTAAATGAAACATTTTTAGTAATTGTTTGCCCCTTGACACAGAATTCAAGCTTTTGAAGTGACCTCAAGAGGTGAGCAATGTCATTCTTGTGCTTCGCAGCAGGATGAAATGAACTTTGTTAATCATGAGCAATGCTCACCTAACCTGTTCTTGAAGGCCTTCAGCAACATACTCCATGAGCTGCCCAGACAAGCTCTCCAGTACTTCACTAGCTTTACCACTAGAAATTTTCTATTTATTCCTTATCTGAACCTTTCTTGCTCAATTTTAGGCCCATTGCTTTGCATCCCATCTATTGAAAAGACACAAGCCAGATTACTACATCAGCTTTTTAATACCTTTCTTGACAGCTGAAGACTGTTATCATGCCTCCCTACCCTTTCCTTTCGCAGAAAGATTAGAGACTGTTTACAGTTCGTGTAGTTTCTGTTTTCTACGTGCCCTGGCATTCTTCTCACTCTTCTTTGGTCTGTTTCCATTTTACTCATTCAAGTGACAAAGCTGGACAGAGTACTGCAACCGAGTTTACCAAAGAATTACAGAAAAAGGAGTTCTTCAGGCTGCGAGTCTGTTTTCATGCCTCACAACACCGTGACACCGACTACTCATTATCATCTTCTGATTCACTACGATTTCAGATTCTTCTCTGAAAAAATACTACTTTATAATAACTTTTCCTCCTTTATTTGTACAGTTGACATCCCTACTTAAACAACGGCATCTGCACATATTTCTTTTGTACTTCATCCTATGTGTAGGCCATTTCTCCAATTAGGCAAAGTTATTTTAATTGACCTTCCTGCTTTTCCGCATTAAGCTCGCACCAGCTCCACAGCATATTCAAATTTAGAAACACACAATTAATAAGCATTCTATCTTCATGCATCATCAGAATAGTGTAATAAATACTGAACAGAATAGAATCCTCCTAGATGGTTGCTCAATGCTTCCTATCATTTTGACAAAATATTTGGTAAGTAATTCCTGAGTATAGTTATCTAATTAGTTTTGCAAGTCTCTTGTATTAATTTCATCTAGATATTTTTTCTCTAGTTTACTTACAGGAATGTCACATAAGAGTGTCTAAAGTACTACAGTACTAGTACTGGCAATACCTATCAACTGCTTCTCCCACAATCACAGGGGACTGATACCCATTTTGAAGAAATAAATTAGAAGGACTTGGTATACTTTTTTCTTGACAAATCCATGTTTACTGCTACTCATCTCTTTGCTACCTTTCAAATACTTATAGTAGGTTACATTACATGTTACAGAACAGATTCTCAAGATTAAAGTTGCGTACCATTTTTTTAATTCCACTTTTAACAGATGCTTGCCCTTTCCTACATGCCAGCAGCTCATTTCTCCTAAGTTCTCAAGTATGATTGCCATTGGTTTAAAAAATCTACTTCAGTGAGTTCCTGAATTTTCACAGAACAAAGTTCATTAGACCCAGCAAATCAGAGAATAAACTCGCGAAAGCATTCTACTCTGCTCTCTCCCCTCATCTGAGGTTCAGCTTAAGTGCGCAATTTACTTATAACAATGACACTGGGCACCTGCTCACAGTTTATTGTTTTAGTGACAGCCGATAACAAGGGAAAGGACGTTTAATTTCTGGACTTCCTGGTATCAACCAGCAATAGGTTTCCACCTCAGCAAAGGGCCAGATCATTACCACCTTTGGTCCCCAGTCTTAACTAAAACAAGAGAGATTTCTGGTAACAGGCACTTCTGTGTTAGCAGCACCTCATCTGTGCCTTAGTCTTTCTTATATTCTCTTTAAGTCTTCCTCTTTCTGCTTTGATCTACTTACACTTTCTTCTGGTACTTGCATTCAATGAAGATCTTATGACATTGATCACTTTATCCTCCCGTAGTTTGTTCTGTCTTGTATTTCAATACTTAGGGCTTGTACGCTAATTATTAGTACGAACTGCCCATAGAGAAGTTCAGTATCACAGAATCTTAGTTTTGTGTTACTGCTGTATTACTGTTGCTAGTATTAAGCTCTCACAACACCGAGGAGCATTGTTTCCAATCTTCATTAAGATACGCTGTTAGAGACCTCATCAGTAGCTTCAAAATCTTACTCTGTATCAGCTTAACTGAAACATCCCTTATCCGGTCTCGACAGATTCAATCAAATTGTACCTGGAAAACTGCAAACTGGGACACTACACAGATGTTTTAATCTACTTGGTTCTACCACTTATAAACTAACTTACAAAGACAACACAATTTATAAAACAAGTTTTCTATCATTTGCTGTAGCAATTTGTTTAAAGTACTGCTGTACAGTACAGTGAATAGTTCACAATATATGACAGAGCAAAAATTACTTTTTGCTTTAACAATAAATCTTGAAATTTTACTTTTCAAGTGAAGTTTTTTCAGTAGCACACAGAGAAAGCTATGTAACAACAAACATGTCCATTACCAGAGCTTCCTTTCTGCATGGCCAGCACTTCTTCACTCATTAAGTCTTCCTGAAGTTGTCGTCTTACATTTCGGTTTCCTGCACCTTCAACCTCATGAAAAGAATCCTTTCTTGTCCTTCTATGTGTAGGAATCCATGCAACAGATCTGTACTCTCTCCAGCTGTCAGAAGTACCGCGGTAGTCATCAGACACCCACTTCTTCATTTGGTCTCTCTGGGTATCATTTAACTTTGCCCCTTGACCGTAAGTTGTGTTTTTAAGTGAATTTGGGCTACTCAAAACACTACGTGGCCCTCGCCTGGGACTGCTACCATAATGACCTAGTGTTCCCTTTTTCTTTTGCAGGTTGGTATCTATTTTATTGCTGTGGCCATTTCCGTACTCATCCATGATTCGGTAGTCTTTCTGTAAGGGACTTCCCTTTAATTCTTCTTGATGTAATATTTCCTGTTCCTTATTTTGTTTGGCAAAGCAAGGTTTTGCAGCATCTCCCATGATTATTGCTGTTCAATTTAGTGATTCTCACCTAGAAATTAAAAAGTCAAAAGTTGTATTTTAAAATTAATCAAGCAATAAACACTAGCTATTATTTGTTACAGAAATCTCAATAATCTAAACCTTGGCTCTGTAATCACCAAGGCAAGCAAGCCTTGGTGGAAAGCAAAATCTGCTCCAATGAAAAGGCAGTTCAAAACTCAGCTAGGTTTCTCCTCTTGAAATGTCTAAAACCTATGGGCGGTTCACAACACACAGACAGCCTATGGCTTTTTTAGGCATTAAGGTCTTGTCCCGGTTTTCGCTGGGATAGAATCACAGAATCATTTTTCTATTCAGGAAAGCTACATTTTTGAGAAGACTGCAGCATCCGATTCAGTGGGAAAAAAGTTGATAAGACACTTTGTTGTACTTCGTGGACGGCTACGGTATGCAAGTTTGCATAGTGCAGTGACCAAAGTCTTTAGAAATTTTGAGTAAGCTGGGTGCAAAAGCTCCGAGGAGAGAAAACCAGGGCAGCCGACCCAGGCTGGCCAACAGCAGTATTCCGTACCATTCCATAACATAAACGTCTGCTGGGTACGGCCCTTCTTTCCTTTTTTCTCAGTGGCAGCCATCCCTGGCAGGTCTCGCCCGTCCTTCTGCTCCGGAGGCCGCTCTCCCCTGTGCTGTGACCACCATGCTTTCACGGGAGTTGTGGTGCTTGCAGGGTTTGACATCCGGCACTCGCTGCTGGGAGCTCACAGCTCCCCACCACTGTATGGGCTGAGTGTAACTTTTTGTGTTTTATACTAGTACTGGCATTGATAGTAGTTTTTTATTTTATTAAATCTGTTTCTATTCCAACCCACGGGTCTCCCCTCCTTTTCCTGATACCCCTTCCTGGGTGGGGAGGGGTCACTGAGTGACAGAACAGCTGGCTAAAGGAAGACAGGTCTAACTGTCTTTAGGACAGATAACTACTTTTAAAAGTCCACATCAGAGTCTAAGCACAATACAGAAAAGCTTTGAAAGAATGGCTGAAGGAACTTTGCAGCATGTAGAATATGTAGAACGCAGTAACAAGGATGGCCCCAAAGCCATTCTACATCATCTGAATATTCCCCTTTCCTGACAGCAGACACTGCTCACCTTCGTAAGAAAGAAAACTGTTAAGAGGAGATAGAGATATAGAAGTTGAGTAGCCACCCATCTGTCAGGCAAATCTGACAAAATGATTAATAAACAATGCTGCACTGCCCAGTGGCACTCTGCACATTTTAACTAGACCAGCATTCTGAGGTCTCATGTTACTGGGTATTAAGCACGCATATTTCATATTATTTTAGTATTCTCTAAAATACCTAGGCTACCGACTTGCTCTCCCCTCTCCCCGCTTGGTCATGTCTGTGTTCTTATTGTAAGACATTTCCAGGGAGCTATAACTCCCATGTTAGCATGAACTCATGTGGATTGTGAAAGATAGAGTTACCCCAAAGAGACCGGCTAAACATACGCAAGCAGCAGCAGTCACACTAATGCTGAATATCGTATGATTTAAATTTAGCCACATACAACCAACTAAACAAGGTTTTCTCTTTCAAAAGCCATATATGTTTAAGGATGCAGAGAAGGCTGTAGGTTATTTACAAGCAGCACCTAAACTGCAGGTAATGCCCTTCTGTTGCCTTTAATATGGGAAGTGAGTATCTGATTTTTTTAAAAGCTTTTAAGTTCTGCGGGCCCCAAAGGCACTCTTAGGCATCTCAGTATCTGCTTCCTATAGGCTTGAGGCCTTTAGTGCTTATCGTCCTCTTAAGTAGAAGAGGTTTTTTCCTCTCACGAGTGACAAAACAAGTAGGATTCCTGTCCTAAAGACGTGAATTCACCCGTCAGTTACGTAGGACTGCGGAGGTGCAGCTATTCCAGCTCAGAGCTGAAATAAAAGCTTCAAACGCACAAAGTGAACCTGCTTCCCATTTCAGGGAAGAAACGGCGACCAAATCTGAATTTCAGAGTGACCTAAAACCAGCTTGGTCTACAGTAATCCCCACAAGCAACGCCCACACCCAGCCGCCAGCTGGATAACGACACGCTCCCCGCACGGCGAGGGAGCGCGGAGCCAAACTGTTCACTCGCCTCTGGCTGCCACGCACGACTCGAGGCGCTGGCCGGGGGCGGGCGCGGTGGTGTGTGTGTAGGGGCTGCCCCAAAGGGCCAGCAGCAACGCAGCAGGGCCACGACACGGTTCGCTGCGGGGCCAGAAGCGAGCAGCGCCGGCCAAGCTGCCAGCGGGAGCCAGCGGGGCTGTTCCGACACCGGCCTCCGCCACCACGCAGGAAACAAGCTACGTGGGCCGGGGCTCCGTTTCTCCGCCGCGGCAGCCCCCGGCCCCCTTCTCACAGCCGTCTCACCGGCTGACGAAGGCTACGGCTCCGCTCCCGCCTCCCCCTACCCCCCGAACAACCGAAGGCCCGGGGAACGCCCTGGCGGAGGAGGGGGGACAGCCAGGCGGCCGGTGCAAGGGTAGCGGCGGGGACTGCGGC
>VZSC01006784.1:0-18251 GCA_013398225.1 Steatornis caripensis
TTTGTTGCCGGCTGGGCTCAAACCACGACAGTAGATTTAATTTTTTTTTAAAGTCTTGAAAATACCTTGCTAAAAGCACGACTAAAAAAAATCCTGTTTTATAGCTTAAATATAACACTGCTATGAAAAATATGCTAACTAGCTTAAGAGAATGAAAATATTGTTACTGAAATTTATTTAAAACAGGACAGAGCTTATTTTCACTCTCTTCTTGACCTTTATTTGAAAAGATGCCTTAAAACTCTACGTATTTTGTATTACTTCTGATGGTGCTAATTTAAAGGAGTTTTCAACCTATATTCAACTAACAGAGATCACAGTGCAATCCAAACTCCCCTTCCCTCCCTGATTTAATTCACCATCTTGGACAGCTTTGAAAAACAGGAATGCAGTCACATCTGATTAAGAGTTTATTTATTATACTTCATAGTTTAGCAGAAATGGTGTAAAGATATTAGCGGAAAGTATGGAAGGATCAAGAATCGGAGTACTTGACCAAGCAGAGAAGGCAAGGGCTTTTTAAGGTGTGCGTGTGTATTTTGTTTTCTTTTTCTTTTTTTTTTAAAGGGATGGGACAGAGCCATGGTGCCAAGACTCAGTGAGGAAGTAAGTGCACTGAAGTCAGTGTACACATAGACATGCAGTTTTCCAGTACAGGGGGTAAAAGCTTTTGCTCACAGAAAGCAAGTGTCCCAAAAGCCAGGGGTGACTCCGCAGGAGACCACCTGCGGAAAGTCTGAGTCTTTCAAGGCCTCCCACAAGCTTTCCTCTGGAAGTAAACCTCTTGCTGGATATGTGAAAATGACATCTGGGATCCCTAAACACTTTTGAACATAGGGGCTGGAAAGAACTTTGTTGTGTTTCTAATTAGGTTGCATAGATCATTTCTCATTGTATTGTCACTGTATTTCTGAAACACCACAAAAAAATAACAATTAGCAAGCTGAAATTTTATTGTCTTTTCTTAACATGCTAACATCACAGGAGAACACATCTTGGTTGTGTTCAGATAACTTACGCCCCTTAACAAGAGAAAAAAAAGCATCCCTGCACTGTCTCGGCTAGTTGTTGTTTGTCCTGGCCAGGAGGTACTACGTCTGCATAGAGACGGCACACTCAGTCCTCCGGCCCTTGTGCTTCTGGTTTGAGCTATCCAACTAATACTTTGCCTGGCACCAGCTGTGATGAATTTTGGTTATAATCAGTAACAGCTGGAATGAGGCCAGCAACATATTTTGTCAGAGCTGGTGAAGATTTTTGGCCATCAAAGGCCCAAGCCATTTACACGTCTGAAATCTCCCACATCAAGACCAGAGAGGGGCTTTTGCACTACTACATGCAATATGCATTAAGGAGCCAAGTTTAAATCCGTACAAAGATGTACATGCCCTTACACATTGAAAACATCTCCACAGAAGACATATAGAAGTGTTATAAACCCGCTGCTCCATGAAAACCATGTAATTGAAGGTTGCACCACAAACCGTACAAAAGAGGAACAAATTAAGGTCACAGAAACGCCCTTAAATTTGTCACCTGAGAACTTCCAAAGTGCATTCATTTGAAATGTATCTTTCTCACACACACACACACTTAGAACCAGAGTTTGCATTTACATCCTAGGTCCCAACTGGCATTGGAAAATTTTCAGTACTAGTACTAATCCCTGAAGAAACTCAATGCAAACAACACTCATTCATTACAAGATAATTCTTACTTGCCTCCACTTTTTGACATGTCAGCCACTTCTTAATCCTTTTAACTTATTGAAGGAGCAGTTACACAACAGCATCGTCCTGCAGAAGGTCACCAGTGTATCTCTCAAGAGTGCTTCCCTGGTGCATGGCAGGGAGCAAAGGGCTGGGATCCTGCTCACGGGGATGGACAGCTCTGAGACACATACCTTTTGGGAGGACAGGGCTCCCAGCCTGGGAGAAGCAGCAGCAGGCAGTTAGGATCGAGGAGTAACACCGCTGCAAGGCACAACCTCCTCTGATGCAATGTCATGCTTGCAGTTCTGCTCCCTGGGCGGCGGCAGCGACAGCTCCCAGCCATGGGCTGCAGCCTGACAGGCCTCAGGTCAGACGATCCGTGCCTCCACGCATCCCTACAGCACAAGAGGCACAGCACTGTCCCTCCCGGGGAGCAGCAGCGATGATGCTGAGCCTACGCAAAGAACAGAAAGGAGAGTCTTTTCCTCCAAACCGTAACAATCCTGTGGTGGACAAGCCACACTTTCTAGCCCAAACTGTTTTTATTTTGGCTCCTGGGCCTGTTTGGAGCTGCCACAGCAGAAGAGCAAATGCCTGGCGAGGGAAGCTCTTCCAAGTGACACGCTTGTGGCTGAGGCTTTTGTGCTGCTGAAGTCATGACGAGGGCTTTCCAAGTCCGCTGGTAGGCCAGGCAGGTGGTACAGAGACAAGAATTAAAACCAGCTGGCTGTTTTCTGAGGAAGAGCAGCTAAAAACCACAAGAATAAAACAGGATTGGAAACACTTGGCTACAAAACAGAGGCCAGTTTGAAGTTCAGCCTCAAGGAACTTAAGTAGGTCGAAGCACAAAACCCAAAGCTGAAGATTTGAATTCACAGGGCGAGAAATCTCCAATCACAGGCACCTGGACACAAAAGCTTGGTTTGCTCTCGCCAAGTGACTATGAGGATTTAGTTGACAATGCCGAGGAAGGTACTTCTCATACCTGAGCGTGGGCAGTGGAGCACAAGGGAACCCTACGGTGGCAGAACTGCTGCAACACCCTTCTGGATGGGCCAGAGAGAGCCCGAAAGATTTTGTCAGTTTTGGAGGAAAATCTCATAGCTGGTCTCACACTAGATCATGTTTTCAGCCAGTGCATGTCAGTATGAATCAAGTGACTTGAGGATTTTTCCCAGTTAATTACAGTTTGCATCTCCTGACACAAGTTGAAAAAAAAAAAAGAGAGCGATAAAAATATAGCAACAGCTATAGCGGTGCTACTGGTGGTTATGAAGGAGCTGTTAGTCCTGGCAGTTACTAAAACTATTCAACACAAGCGACAGATAACAGTAGTAAATCAGCTGACTTGTTTCACGTATCCACACATCCAGTGTTTCTGTGAGCACAGCAAGTATGCAGCCTGGAGAAAAAACGGCATCTCATTACAAAGCCCTATCAGCAACTGCGACATACATTAAATTATTGAAACATAACAAAAGCAAAGTGAAAATCCTCACCTGAGGCATAGCTCCTTCAGATTTAAACAACAGCTGCTAACTGGTAACTTGCTTTCCAGTCACCGATCTCCCAGAACAGCTTCTATTAGCTAAAAGAGGCACTGCATATTCCCTCAATGTGAGGGTTGTATCCTGATGGGGTGGCCTTGGGACCCTACTGGGAATATGCAAGAGGGCACTCGTGCAGCACGAGCATGTCCTCACCAGCCGCAAGGCCTCTGTGTCCCCCCTGTCGAGGTCCCAGCCTCTCCCGGGGGGCCCCATCCAGGCAAAGGCTGCGCACCAGGCTGGACCAACACACCTGAGACTGTGGCCTCCCCGGAGCACGGCACCATGGGCAGGACAGGAAGGATGAAGCACAGGTGTCCACCGGTGATGGGCAGTGAGGTCAGGCATCTGCCAAGTGAGAGTGCTCCGGGGAAGAGCTCAGAGCTACGGAGGTGCAACCCAGTATACGACGACGAATGGGAAGAGAGTACCAAGCAGCAGTTTTCAATCCTTGACACAGCCCTGCTCTCCCCCACACAGTCCAGGCAGCTGGAAGCTCCTCAGACGGAATCCTGGTGATTTTCAGAGCCAGCAAGCCTCCCCCTCTGGGGAATAACCTCCTTGCCTTTTAAGCAACAAGAACTTCCAATTAATGCAACTTCTTCATGGAAGAGATGAGTCAACATTTAATGAGAGTATAACCTCGTTGTTGCAAGTTCCTGGCATAATTTGGGATTGCAAGTAGTTCTGTGACGACAACAGATCTCTGGAAGGAAAATAAACCAGAAGTATACAGAAACTTAACTGATGCTGTCTCAAATGTACCTGTCTGTACCTGTATACGACAGATTTCAAATGATGTGGAGATAATGTACAGGCATTATTTTTCTGGGCTCCTAAAAATATCTGATGACCTAGTGGACACTTAGGAGACAGCCCAGGGAGAAGCCCTGGGCTGGCAATCATAACAGCCTCCCTGCAGCCTCCCACCGCCCACCTGCCCAAGCAGGATCCCCAGGCAAGGCTTCCCAGACCTTCGGAGGGGATCGCTGGGCTCTTCAGGTGCCTACTGAGGCATCTTCCTGGATAACTACTCACAGATATACAAAACAAAACCTCTCTTGTAGGAGGTTAAAAAAAGACCCTCCCTCATTTCAACATGGATCCAGAGCTCAAAAAACAAAACCAAATTCCTTTGTAACTTGCTAAGTTGGGGTGATATAAACCAGGGCTGTTTCCCTGGCAGTGCATGGGCCAGTTCACACGCAGAGGTGACTGTCCCCACTGGATAAACAATACTGATCACCTTCTGCTGCCCGAACGCCAACCTGGAGTTCAGCTTATAAGCAGCTGCTGTCAGCCTGTGACTGCACAGGGATATGGGAGAGATACCCGTACGGGTATGGGATACAGTACCTGCCAGCTTGCCAAGAGCTTCAAAATGTTTGATCAGTCGAGGCCCAAAATGGAACAAATTCTTACTTCTGTGGCTAACGCAAAAGGATATTCCCAGGCCATCAAATTGATCCCTGGCTAGCACAGGCAGCCGCGCCACAGAGGCCATTTCACGAGCTGATCGTACTTCCTCACACATCTACTTCAGAAGAATGGATGAGTGGGGAGGGGTGTGAGGAGCAACTGGGAAAAATCTCCTCTCCTTAAGAAGAATATGGAATTTTAATGCAAAATAAATTGTTAGAAGACAACAACAGCGTAAGCTTACCAAATACAGACATAAATACCATAGCTCCCCTCCTAATCTCAGCACATTATCTTAGTGTAGCATATTATCTGAAACACACAGCAGACATGCCACTATGTTTACAGCAACCCTGTCATATAGCAATTTTGAAAGCATTATTGTCAAGCTGACATTTTATTACATCTCTGGACATATGCTAATTCAATCGTTAAGTTTCATTCAACCATCGTGAAGGCTCAGGAACAAAGACGTATTGTGCTTTACTTCAGACAATCTAAAACGTTGCTGAAAACGGAGAATGAGGGCCATAACTTTTAATCTGTCTCCCATTGCCTTGAAGCTCTATTCTTTTGCTCTCCACTGGAATTTAATATCAAATTACCCCTGCAAGGAGCCACCAGAAGAAAGAAATGTGAGGTACGTAGATTGGCAATCCTGTCACCCATGTTTGTAATTTCACTTTACGTAAATAAGCCATCTATTTCCAAGCCAAACACAGGGTTACTGCCTTGGACTGAAGGAACAATATTAGCTTTCGGTCACTGAAATGTACTGGCTGTCATCGGACACAGCCTCAAGGAGGTCTTTGGGGACTAAGACCACCCAGCATAGCAAGTGGTCGGCACACTGCAGTGTGGGAGAAGCCGCGCCCCTGAGCAGAGATGCTGGCAAACAGAAAGGCAGACAAAAATAACTGTTGTCTTAAAAGAATGTAACATATGCACAAGATGCTCTGATAAACAGGTTTATGGGAAGGTTACTAATTACTTAGATTAGATTAACACCAAGGCTTCTCACACACAGCTGAGAGAGCTTTTGTGCTGGACGTGGCAAACAAGGACTCTTCACATGCAAGGCCATTCTCCATCCCAAGAGGTTTTCATCTGAATAGGCTTATCCATGGCATATTCAGTCTCTATATTCAGACACCAAACTGGCTCCAAGTAATCAAAATTCTGCCCCTAACCCAAATAATTAATCTTTTTTGTGGGAGTTTATACTGCTTTTAGAACTGAGGAGTTTGTCACCAGCAGAAGTACATGCTACATGGATGGCAGACAGGCAATGATGCCCAGGCACCATTGTGTGGCCTGCCAGGACACTGTGAGTATAAGACTGGAAAGACTGACAATCATAAGTGTTTTGAAACCCTCAGAAGACAACATGCTACATGAGTGGAAAGCGAAGATGATTATAAAAAAGCTGTATTCTTTATACAAAATATTGCACTGACAAAATTCTTGTTACTCTTCCGGGAAAATCTCAAAGATTCCAAGAGATGTATTTCAACAAGGTCTTGTACAAAATATTATTAGAGTTGCTTTAGTCCCAACAATGAAAAGTTAAGTGTTAAATTTATGCTGGCTGCTTATTTTCTCTCTTCTTGGTTTACATTTCCAAAGCAGCAGATGAGGAGAGGCCCAAAAGCTCAGGGACTTGAAGGATTTGGTCCAAACAAAAGAATTAAGAGCTGCTGTCATGTACCATTTAAACATATTCTAAGTGCTACTTATATGTAAGTGATTAATTTTGGGTATCTCCGCTGCTTGTCTTCCATTTCCGAATTCTCTTCAGTCTGCCATCAGAATGTTTCTGCTTCTGTTTCTCTCCACAGGTCTGTTGCAGAGGTGTCGTGATACTGGAACAGGCACTCTGCAGCGCTCCTCCCTCCTCCCTGCTCACCACCCCAGCCAAAGACGCAGAGGCCGTCCAGCCTGGAGCGCTCCTGGCAAGGGGTTCTCCCAGGCTCCACGGAGCCTTGAACTCCGAATGCTGAGTGCTGCCGACAGTCACCACCAACATGGTGCTTCAACAATACGGATACCAGAATAGGATCGTAATGCCAGCCGGTACTCTAGACGGTTTTAGTGTTGTAGTAAAGTGGCAAAATAGAATTTCAGAAGAAAAAACATTCTAAGATAATAATTGTGTGTATACATACACACATACAAATACACACGTGTGTATATACATTCACACATTGTGCAGGAAAGATAACAGGCAGCAGCTGCAATCCCCTGTCCTCTCCTTGACAACCTTGCTGTTCTCCCCAGTTTATGTTACCTTATCCAGAGGGCTGCAAACAGCTCCTGGGGGGCTCTGTCCTCTGAAGTGCAAGACATCCACTGGTGAAGCTGGAGCCTCCCCCTCCATGGTGGGACATGCCACTCTCCAAGTCTAACTGCTTCCCTCCTGTCCGAAATGATTATTTCTATTCCGTTCTTTTTACAGGAAGGAGGAGGGACCACCAGTGGTGAAGGAAAGGAAGAAAGGGGCACTGCTTACATCCAGGCTCACTCTGCTGTTGGAAGGAAAAAGCCGAATGCACGGGCATAACAGGAATAAGCAGTACAGAGTATCAAAACTGCAGCTGATGTGGCAGCATAAGCATATGCATTTGGGACTGCATTTTATATGTTACTCCTAGTTTACCAACACTGGTGCCCTATGGGCTGCTCAGCAGCTGGAAATAGCTACAGGGCAGCAGTACCCTAATTAAACCTTAATTAGATCACCTTGACCACGGACTGTATGAAGGACTGGAGTAGAGAGAGTTTGCACAGTCCCTTTATGCTTCAATAGCTGCGTAGCAACTCCACAAGGCACCTAAAAATAAGGTTCACTGCATCTTGGCTGATGAACAGATGTTCCAACAATAGCTGTAGATCCTTAGTACCTCTTGTGCTTGTGACAAACTGTACCACGGGCCTCAATAAAGAGACAGAAGCTGGAACATTCAGCATTAAACCAAGCCTCCCTTGTGGGCAAAATGAGTAACTCCATTTAATGATAGCAGTAAAAATCTCTTATCTGTGTGGATGAGCCAACAGAGGGAGACACGATGATGAAGCATGCCTGCCCAGTCTGTGGTATTAGTGACTCTCCATCCCATACTAAACACTTACGTATGGAGTAGGTCCCAGAAAAAATCTTGCATTTTATAAAAATAATTAATTACAGGGGAAAAAAAGGGGGGTTATGATAGTGGAAAGCAAGTGTCACAACTCTTTTCTTTTTTAAATACAGAAAAATCATTGAGAAAACATCACTGAATTTCTAACCATTATATTAACTGTAGAATTTCTATCTAGTTGTGGCTATAAATCTCAAAGGAACTTGCAGCTGCCCTGTGAATTAATAGTTCATCTCCTTTAATTTTTAATAACTCACTTATATACGCCAAACTTTGTTTCTGTCCCTTAAAGAGGCGCATTAAGATTAGAATGAGAGTTTATCTTTCTAGAAAAATATTGTTCAAATATTGAATTAGCGCTACAGGTTTTATTTGGACTGGCTACAATTACACTGTGTGCAGTATCAAACGGCCCTCTTGCACAGCTTTTGACCCAGAAGTATCTTCATTAATAACCGAGCTCTGAGTTGGTGTGATATTACTTACTACAGAGCAACCAGTACAAAATGCAACAGTCTAATCCTCTGAGAATCCCATGAGGTCAGTGAAGTCTCGGAATTAGCCGATAAAACAGAAATTCTCCATCTGTGGGTAGCGGAGGCATGTACGCATCGGATGTGCAGGGAGAGGACGAGCCAGCTGAGGTGGGATTTGTCCTGTGTATCTCCTGACCCTCCAGGAGCGACATGCCTTATTAAGCAGCGCTTGAACTGGGAGCAAGGGAGCATGAAGTGGCAGTGAATGTGGAAGGTACCATGGTGATTAAAAGAAAGAAAAAACTTTTTGTTATAACACTTGGATTCAACAAGGTACTCGAGCTTACAACTTGTCCCATTAGAGCCAGTGCATGAAATCCCTACCGAGGTAATTAGCTTATTGATTTCAAGAGGATGAGGACTCTATCCATTGCCTCTACTCACTGCCTTGAAGTTACAAACGCATTTAACTCCTCTGCTGAACTGATGCCTAGCAAACTATCTGAATTCTCTTGTCAAAAGTGTTGGATATACAGACGACTGAACAAAGTTACAGATTCTTATCAAATTCAGAGGTGGACATCCCCCACTTGAAAAACAAAAAGATGAGGGGGTATAAAATAACAGGCAGAAGAAAGTCCTCTTGTAATCAGCATAATCCCCAGGCTTAGTCTTTACGTCAGTCTTACTCAGTGTTAAGAAAACATTTATCTTTTACATGACCAAACCTTACGGGAAAATCCTACACGCTTCCAAAGCAGGCCACTGCAAGCGATAAACACAAAATCATCTCTCCTTTTCACTGAAAAATCTTTTTAAACCAAACAATGCAGAATAAGCAAGCTAATTCACTGAATTCCTTATGAATGTTTATTTTTTCCCCTTAGTGAGTTTTCTGTAAGCCCCAGAGAGCATTTCAGTGATTTATACCTTAATGCTTCAATTTTCAGGCCAAATTTTAACAATCTCCCAAATGATGAAAAGCACATGATCTACAGGGATGTTAACAACTCAAATTTTAACACAAAACCGTGCTAGCCTTTTTTCTTACGAACAATTGAACTTCTATGTTTACAAAGACTTCCAGTTTTCACTAAAAAATGTATTCTACTTCTTATAGCTACTACTAAATTAAAAAGAAATTACACGTCCAAAAACGATCAAACAAACAAAAGAATCCGGTTCCATTAGTTCTAAACATTTCAAAACAGTTAGTCGGACACCTAAAAAAAAAAAAGGTGGGAGACCTGAAGCGGGAGCTATCTTTTGATAGCCGCTGTTTGGCAAGCAAACCATTTTTTTCCCATTCTAAGCTACTTGTCACAACACAGGGTCAGAAATGAAAACACGAAGGGCTAAAAAAGAGGTGACCCGTGTTTTAGTTCTGGTGCTGATAAGGGTTTCCTCTGCAGCCATCATCAAGAGCAGATACTGCTCTGGTCATAAATCTGATCACCCATTCTCCACTGAAGGATGTGAACTGGGACAATAGGCACAGAACAAAAAACAACTGGAAGTTCAAACACTTCGCAAAGGTCACATTTTGAACACCAGCTCTCTCTCCAGCAGACCTTACAATGAAAACATGGTCCTCAATCTTTCTCTAAGCTGTGGTTTATCAAGCTGCTGCAGAGAGAGTTGGACACCTCTCCTGAGGAAGTCTTCCCAGAATGAAGCATGGATAGCATGCTTCCACAGGTACTCCAGATGGTGAAGACCGAGGATTAAAAGACTGAACTGCTATTCACCTCTCAGACAGAATGAAAAGGAAATGGCTTTAGTCTAATTATCAGAGCCTTGCTCTTGCCGATGACATGTTTATAGTAAAACCCCAGCACTCAGCACAAGCATCCTCAGGCTCTGCTCTGTGTGCTCATTCAGGGAGACTCTCCTGATCAGAAGCTACAACTCACGCCAAATTGAAAAAATAATAATTGAACCAGGCCTCTGGCATCGTATCAGAAGTCACAGCACCAGAGGCATGAAATAGCAACTGCCAGGTAAATTGCAGTTTTACTTATTGTCCCAAAGTGCTTCAATCATGGGAAATTTTGAACATTATGTTGATGAAGAGGAACACAATTTTATTTCAAGCAGAGTACCATACAACTGTAGTGCAGACACAGAACCATTCCCAACCCACACGCTGCTTCACATACTTACTGTGGGATGCCTGAAAGTGTCTAATTATTGGAATCTACAGCCAGTGCCAAGCTTCCTGATTTTTTTTTATTCACTATGAACTCCAGAGGCTACATCTCTATGTTCCTAACTCTTAAAATGTTAATTCTGTCCTTTGGTGCACTCCTCCTCCATACTCACCCTCCATCCCATACTCTCATATCCAGTGAATCAGCTTAACAGACATTCTTCCTTTCATGAATAAAAATGGTATTCTCTGAGGTCAGCTGCTTGCCTCAAAAGTACTACTGGATATAAAGTACTTCACACCAAATGCCACACTTAGATACATTACACACAGCTTTTCCTTCAGTTTTGCAGGCTGAGGCATGCACATGATTTTTATGCTAAATGTATTCTCTGCCGATTTTCCTCCCATTCTCTCTGTCTGCCTTCCTTCCTTTCTGGCCACATTGTGCAACCTCCAGACTTAAAACAGAACAAAAAATATACCCAAAAACCTCACCCTCTCCAACATACATTAAGTTCATGTAAATAACACCTGATATTTCAGCCGTTACTGAACAGGGTGTTGCTTCCTCATTTTCTCTGGGAATATTTTTCTACCTACTGTCTTGCAAATCACCATCCACTACCTATAATGAGATTAGAGTAGTTCTCTGAAGTTTTTATTTACTTTTTCCTCCAGTTGCTTTTGAAGTCCTTGGAATCACGTGATTTATTTTGCTTTGTTTTTCTAAATAAAATTTGCCTGATAGTAAGTCATTCTGAAGACATTTACCAAGAAACTTCATACACTTTGCAATGTAATGTAGCATCACTGCACCTTAGATTTCTTCTTCTGCTTAAGCCAATACTTCAGTCTGCTGTTCTTAAAGACTTACTCAGGAAAATATGGACCAGGGCTGAAGGTTTTATCAGTGAGTTTTCCTATACACCGTGGGCCAAATCTGGGCCTAAGTCCCTTCATTTCCACTGAATACCCAACTGGTCCAGCAGTATTCATTTGACGGAACAGATTATTTGTGCTATTTGCTCCATTATTTACCTGGAACGTGGGATTATTTCACATCAGTTCACAGCTGCTGGCTGTGAAGTGATGTGAAAGAGCAAAGGCAGCATCCAGAACCACCCTCGACAGCCTGCAACTACTGACATCTCTGCCCAGAGAGCTCTCCGTGGTTCAAAACCTACCTGTGGGCCACGATGAACACAAGGCACAAGGTGGTGGAGAAGACTAAACTGGAAATTAGCCCACAGAAAAGCCACCAGGATAAGCATGAGGGCCAGATAATTTGTGGCCTCTCAGAAGCAAATACAAAGAGCACTTACAGAAACACACACTCAGATTTGGGTTCTGCAGAAGACACCCCTTTCATTCCGACTGCCACCTCTGAGGAGCTTTGGGGCTTGAGACTGGAGCTGAAGGCAATAACCAGATGTCTCCAATTCCTCTGAGTGACAGAAGGCAAAATGCTGCTGGTTGGTTCGTTAGGGAGACACTGTTGGGCAAACCTGGAGCATCTGCCACAGAGAAAACACATTGCAGTCCTTGCAGTCCCTACCCTGGTAGCAAGCTGCAAAAGCAGACACAGCACTGGGAAACTGCTAAAAGGTCAGTCACAAATGATTCAATAACTTGGAAACTAGCTTCTGAAGAGGAGGGCACTTTGACTTTCTTGACTCCAAGCACTGGGATGCTGCTGAAGGCTGGGAAAGGCACCTCCAAGCTTTCTTATGGCTGGGAGTGAAAAGGTGGGCAGGAGGAACAGTCTGAACACTCAAGCGTCCCTGCGCCTTTTCCTTCATCCCAAAACCACAGCTCTGTTACGTTGAACAAGTCCAAACATAAATCCGTAATTTGTCCAAGAAAAAAACATTTTTATAAGTGCTAACTATTAAGCACTAGATGTTGAGCAAATAAACAGGAGGAAATGCATATGTATCAGAGGAAATAATGACAGGCTGTAGCTATTGAAAACTAGTAGGAAGGGAAATATAGCTGGAACATTAATGCTGTAACAACTTGCTCTGAAAGGGTATCATCAAGGCGGGGAGGGGAGGGGAAGGAGGAAGGATGTGTTACTTTGGATTAGAATGCTCATGGGATTACAGATGACTCAATCACAGACCTTGAATGCTTACAGATTATACCTGTAGTCCAACTAAAGATGGAGTTACCGGAACATCTCTTACAGGCCCTGAAATCCTAATACTAGAGTGAGCTGGTAACTCTGCATCTGTTCTTCATGTGTGGAAAGAAAAACAGGCTAATCAGAGATGCACACAGCCTGGAGGATGTTTGCTGAAAACCTCATCGACTAAAGAAAAAAAAAATTCCCTGGTGTCCAAAAAGATGACAATTTCTTAATATAGAAAATTCTAAAACCCTACATGGAATATCTCAATGTTGAATCTCCTTTTAACAAGTGAAGAGAGTTAATTAATCACCCAAAAGCTACAAGCAACTGAAGTATCAGTAATCATGATCCAGTCACAATGACTTTGTTTTAGAATCAGTATATACCTTATTGCCTGGTGTTTACAGTCTGTCTGCACAATTGCTGGCATATGGGTCTGAAAAGAAAAGAGTGAGAGGCGTGAAACAAAACAGAGAATTGTTTAAAAAGAACCTACTGCATGCCAAAAGGCTTTTCCAAAACTGCAAGAGAGAGTTACGCTTGTGAAAAAAAATCCCAGAGGAGATAAAGAGCAGAAACTTCAGAAAGACATGCAGATTTATAAAGAATTGAGAGAGCAGAAAAAACAGTGTAAACAAATGAAGAAGCATAGGCAACCTCTAAGGAAGCAGAGGAGCCAGCGCAACACTGAGGACTACTAGTGGTGTTAAATTTGTAGAAGCACCCACACAGATCAAGTCCATAGTTCGGTGCACACAGCAGGATCAAAAATGATTGACACTGGAAAAGATGGATATTTAAAGAACAGCATTACATGGAATTATCAGGACACACAGTTTGGTGGATTAAAAACGGTTCTTTAAAACACTTCAATACACAGTTGTTAACAGAAAGACATAAGCAGATAGGTCACTAGCAGCCATTTCCAAATTCCAGGCATCATGTCTTCTTCTGATGCAATTTCATTGGTTTGTCATTTGGGGGTAAGGCAACATGAAACTTCTGCGGGAAAGTCTTGCACATAAAAAAACCAAGACCATTACAGTGCCAAATAATGAAAACAGAAGGTTGTTCTCACCGAGCATAGTTAAACTCACAATAACGTATTTTGCAATGCAACTAAACGCAAGGCAGTAACCCTAGCAAAGAACAGTTTGCAGGCTCAAAGCAGGAGACATGCTTTTAAGACCGTGACTTAAGGACTTAGAGCTGGAACAAGTTGCTGAGTTCATTTATGTCTTCTGTGATCATCACAGATAGCTGCTTCAAAATAGGTACTCAAAGAAAGACACAGGAAAAAATAATCCTAGCAAGGCTTCTGTCAAACCCTGTGCTCAGCCCTGCTAGCCACACTTCAAGAAGGAAGTGAAAATACTAGAGGGAGCTCAAAGGAAGGCCACAGAATTGACCCCTGGGCACGGCAAAGCAAAACAAAGCAAATCTTACATGAGAGGCTGACAGAGTTCACCCAGCTCAGCGATGAGGTTGAGAGCTGTCATGATGACTATTTAGGGCCGCATTTCAAACTCACAGATAAGTTAAGAGCTGACAGTAGGAACTTCAACCTTCGTTTCCCATCAAAATTTTCCAGCAGTGTTAGTAAATGAACTATAGAACAGTTTACCAGGACAGATGGCCAACCCATGAACGTCCGAAGTTTTCAAAACACAACTACACATGTTTGAAGAAGACACGCCTGAAACAGCTTTTAGGGAAAAAAAAAAATCTGTGGTTCAATCACGACAAATGTCAGGTCAAAGGAGCATAATGACTGCTGACTGGTCTTCAGAGTCTATGAATTGGAGTACTTAACCATAAAAAATTAGAAGAATCAAATGCCTCCTTCGAGACGTGCTGTGCCAAACAGCACTTGTAAGAGCCGCTCCAGTATTCAAAACCATCCAGATACACACAAACCCTTCCAATGCCTCAGAGCCACTGGCACTCAGCTCTAATTCAATAGCTGTTTACATTTGTTAAATAAACATACAAAAGACTAGGTATCAACCTGGCGCTGAAGGCATGGTTTGAACATTTCAGCAGTCACTCCAAAGAATCCCCTGGTCAGTCCTTTCCAAAGCAGAGCCCTGACACTAGGCTAGACAAATGCCGGTGACGTTCACATGGAAGTGGGACATCAAACCCACTTGCTTTGCTGCTCTACGGGAAGCCTCCTTCTCATAATGTGAGATTCTATGCTATCGCGCCCATCATTCCTGACCACATGTGAGCTGGAATAAGGTATTTAAAAACTGCATCTCCTTCCACACATGTAAATGGGAAAGGAATTTTGGAATGGGAAAAGAAAAAAAAATTGAAGCAGACATTCCCTAGGTGAGCAGGGAAAAAACCCACTTGTCATTCTCCAACAGTAATCAGTCTTAAGTACGTGCTTTTTTATTTTGAGAGGAATGAGGGATTCTGGTGCTCTATCATAATTTTTTTAAAAATGTTATTTACTTTAGACCAGGAAGCATCTGATCTGCTCTAAAAACTGCGGATCAGTTCTGTATTAAAATATCATCACTCTGCCTACTCCTTCAAAGTGCTATAAAATATGCTGAAGGGAACACTGGCATCTTCCCCAGGTACCGTGGCTCAAACAAAACCTGCAACAGAGGAGCCTTTTTAGAAAAAGCAACTACCACCTTCCCACTCACTCCTCCCCAAGCACCCAGCAGTCCGTATGATGTACCTCTTCCTCCTGTTCCGGTTTTCGTCAAGAATACAAACCAAAAATACGCCACAGACTGCATGCTAAAAGTTAAGGAAATTACTGGTGGGGCTGACGAAACAGAAGGCAAGATGTCTTGAAAAGCAACGTTTTATGCCCTCACACATGAATGTAATACTTATGGGTTGTCACTTAAATTAAGCCCAGCGCCTAGAGTCAGGTCCACTAGCACGCAGACTTCTCTTCTTCCTCACTGATGCAGAGGTAACAGCTGCACTGCAGCCTATGTTTTTAATCAACAGTTTAGTCCTCTGTTTTTCTCTAGATAGGAAATATTCATACCCACCTCATTTCACCTGCTGTGGTTTTTTTAAGCACTGTGAAATGTGCTATTTGTACTGCAATGTTAAAGGGTCAGATTATCCTCACCTAGAAACTATTCAATAGATTCCACCAAAAGCCAAAACACCATTTGACAAAAACAAGCAAGTCAATTAAAAGGAAAAAAAAAAGTACTCAAAGCAAAAAGAATCTCAAATCCAAGCCATTTGAATAGTGGTTTGACTCAGGTATTGTAACAAAGCATTTCAACAAAACCCACAAGATTTCTATTCACAGTCCTTCTCATCTGAAGAGCTTGAAGCGAAGTTCTCACCACCTCTAAAGCTTACGTCCACAAATTATGTAATTGTACACAAGCTGAGGACATAACAATTTTAGCAAGCTTTCTGGTATGCTTCAAAAATACACGCGACATGAGACTTTAGAGGAATATTGATGTTTGTTGCCAGCAAGGAAAAAACCAAACCAAACCAAACCCCAAAAACCCCCAAACCTGCTGCTGTCTATTGACAAAACACAGTTTCCCCCAACCCGATTTTACCTCAAGTCCATGAACACAGCACACCAATTTTTTTCTAAAGCGCAAATATACTTACGAAAGGACATTCCCAATGTAGGCGTAATATGAACAGCAGTAGGGAGTAGTCCCATCACAGCAGTAAGCTTTGCAGTCATTATCACACTGAGCCAGACAATCTTCTGCTGAATAAAAATAACATTCATGCGGTCAAACGGCAGCAACAACAAACTGCTGTACAGCACAGCTTTAAAGAAAATGCAATCTAACAGTTTTATACAATCACAGGACTTCAGTCGAGGCGCAACCTGACCCTGTAATCCAAATGGCAGCCCGTTCCCACTTGTTCTGCACTTCAGTAGGAAGTTCAGAGTTAGGTGCTTTGTGTATGGGTATTTTGTAGCTGGCTGAATCAGTTCCTTCTTATATTTAATCATTTAAAATAAAAAAGAGCATTTGGAAATGTCAAGACACCACAGATCACCTTTCTCCATTCCAGCAAGGGGTCCAGATGGAAACCCGAGGCCAGGCTGCCTGTCTCGCTGAGCTGCAGGAAAGGAGAAGGAAGCTGTCTGGAAACTGGCTGCTCCCCCGGACCCTGTCCAGCCCTGGCCCCGAGTGTAAATTGGAGCTGCCTGGTGCTCCCTCACCCCCTGCCAGCTGGCAGCAGCTCCCCTCGCTCTACTCCAGCCCCAGGGCCATGGCCAGTGTGGCATGGCGGGGCCCAGCATGGGGGCCAGTAGCACCCTCTCTGCCCCACTGCCAATGGCTGTGCTGCCCAGCTGGGGCCACAAATGTTTCCAGCAGTGATGCTCCACTGGACTGAGGAACAACGCAAACTGTGAAACAGCAGTCAGAGAGCTCTTTACAATTAAGTAACATGGAAGAACACGCATCGTTTCATTGCCGTGAGAAGCTATTTTAAAGCTATTGACCTCTTGTCTCTGGGTACTGCCAATGCACTGTAAAGGCATACTGGCAAGTCCCACTCTTCCCAAATCTCATCCCGGTCTCTCCTTCCCCACTGCCAGGACCTCAGCTGCAGCCTGGATGAACCCAAACAGACTCCCTGCCCCACAGACCATCACCCTTGGTCACCTCTTCAGTCACGTAAATGCACACTGCCACAGTGGAGACACAAAAGCGAAGATGACAAACTATGCTCCTGCATTCCTGGTACGCTGTGGCTCCTGCTCCCCAGACAGCAGATTGTGCTAAGGGGTTCCCACCCTCCCGGTGGGTTTTACTCCCATTCCCGCTACTACTTTTCATCCATGCTGGCTCAGCTTTTGGCGTGCCGGGATCCAGGCGACCCCACCTCATCTCAGCTGCTGCCACAGTCCTGCTCCTGCCTCACCTCTGGCTGCAAGTTCCCACCTCGCATCGAGGCTCCTTTGCACGCTGTGTAGTGAACAGCTCGTGCTGCTGACCCATACCAAAACCCAGCACCTTAACCTTGCTCGTTGGGTTGCAGCACGCCAGCTCTCTGAACCTGTTGGTGCTTGGTGCCTGCTTGAAAACAGGCGCCAGCTGAGGGTGAGGGCCGGAGAGGGCTGTGCAACGCAGCGCGCGTCACCTCATGCCGCTGTGCAGCTACCCCTGCCATTAAAGAAACGCACGTGCACAAAAAAGCGGAAAATCAGACCCACCAGTCTGAAGACCACGCGTTGCGGGGCGGCTGGAGGGGCGGCCAGCACCTCCAGAAGGAGAGAGGAGGCCATGACTGGCATGGGCCCTGCCGCGAAGACGCCGCAGAGCGAGGCCACGGCCGTGCCCTCGTGCGGGGCTCCCCACGCCAGGGCGTTTGCTCCGTTCCCCACGCAGGACGCCCCGTGCCAGACGCTCCAGGCTTTTGCTCCGTTCCCCGTTTCTGGCGTCTCCGGCTGTGCCCTCCACGCGCCCGCCGGGCCCACAGACTCGACACGCGGCCGCTGCCTGTGGCTCCCGCTCCCGCTCGCTCGGCGAAGCCGGCGGCGCCGGGCGGTGCCCTGGCCGTGCCCAGGGCCGCGGGGCCGCGACGCCTCACGGCCCCTCTCCCGAAGGGCGCGGGTGTGCCCGCCCTGCAGCCCGGGAGGCACTCGCACGCAGCCCGCCGTGCCCGAGAGAGGCCTGCCGAGACACCCCGGGGAGCCGCTGCCGGCTCC
>VZSC01006784.1:18735-46297 GCA_013398225.1 Steatornis caripensis
GGGGGGGGGGGGGGGGGGGGGGGGGGCGCGTTTAGAACCGTGGGATTAAAACCATGGCAGTTTGTAAAATGGGATGAACGTCGTGATTTGTTTGCAAGCGCCTGAACGTCGTGATTTGTTTGCAAGCGCCTGAGCGGAATCAGCGCCGGGGCGAGGGTGCGCCCCGGCGGAGGTGGGACGCCGGCCGGGACGCCGGCCGCGGTGACGGCCGACCCGGGCCGCTCGCAGCGCGGCTGCCGCTGCCCGTCGCCCTCTCCCTGCCCCCCGCCGCCCGTCGCCCTCCCCTCTCGCAGTCTGCCGCCGCGGGAGCCCGCAGCGCGGCCCTGCCGCTGGCCGAAAACGCCGAAAACGCTTGTCCGCGCCGTTCGCCATTGAAGGTTTTCCGTGACCAGGCCAGAGACGTACTCTGAAGTGTTTTTCAAGAGTCGTGTTTTATAGCTGTGTAAAATGCTGCCGTAACTAACCCTGTGCAGAGACTCCCACAGACGGGGCCCAGAGGCCAAAATACTTACCCCGCGGTCTCGCAAAACAAAAGGGTTAGCTCTGACTTTGCACGAAGAGCTGCAAGTCGAGGAATGCCCTTTGAAAGGTTGAAATATGCACACAAAAATGAGAAACATCCACAGGTGTTTCTGCTCATAAAGGGCTTCCTGCTGCTGGCAGCTTAGAGGGGAAGGCTGACACAGAAACGTATAATGAAACTTTTTTTTTAAAGGATTTAGCTATTCTACGCTGACGACAACAAAACCCCAAACCACCAAGCCAAATCACTTGAAAGCTGGTTGTGTTGTTTATCGATGCACAGCTGAGTGGTTTTTTAAATGTACGCCAGAACCTGACTGTCAACAGAGAAAAAACAACTTTTGGTGTTTTCAACTACCCTGCAGCGTGTATCCCCTTGCTTATGCAACAGCCTGAGCGAAATGCATAAAAGGAAATTTTGGTTACATGTTAGCTGCTGAGAGTAAAACTCAGACCAGGTGGGTAACTTAATTTCAAAGGAATTGCATCAGCTCCCTGTTTCTTCCTCTGGTCACGGCCCTGAAAAAATAATACAGTTTTACCAATAGATAGCATTGGTAGTAAAGGAAAATAATTTATCAATCAGGAGACTGATACCTGGCAGCTAACTCCCAGAAACTCTGACATCTCAAGGTTTTTGATTTTCATTAATCATCTTCAATCACCATGCCAGACTATCTTAGAAAAGCCTTTTGTTGGTATTTATTTTCTGTTCTTCCATTGTTGTGGTTGATTCCTTCCCTTGCAGTCCCCTCCCATCATTCATAGCTCTCTCGGCAAGTCACATTTCAGTATTTCCCAAAAATGTTGGGTAAAATTGCCCGGTAGTTGTAAGCCAGCATAGCACGTTTTGACTTTGGTACTGATTTGCACATAATAAGTTTATGGAGTTTCTGTAGCTGTTACTTGTTGTCAGCAGGGGACAAGTCCTTTGAACCTCTCTAACACTCCCCAGCCCTAATTATTACTTCCCAAGCACTATCCTTTGCAGAAATAATTGAAGGGTGCATCTGACAAGAGAGAAGTATCTCTTTCCGCTGCACCCATCATCATGGAGGGCATTTGTAGAAGGCTGAGAAGAGGGAGAACAATGTCAGGGCAGTATTGTCTGGTTGTGCTGGGGTGAGGTGAAGGCCTTCTGGTGCCAAAAGATGTTTCTTGTTCTCAGAAAGAGAAAAAAGAGAAAGGAAGACTACTTCATAGCAAAGACAACAAAAGATTAGAGCTAAGGTCCTAGCCATAATGCTGCTCCTTAGAAAACTCTGTATCAGCACCACATGATGGCAAAATCATATCTTATCTGAAATTTCTTTTGAAAGATGGTTTCAAAAAGCATGCAGGATTGATAAAATTATGTTAAGTGTACAAGCTTTGAAGTGCTAATCTTCAGGCACAGTTCAAGGAGAAAATCCTGCTCCCAGTGCACTAGTGTTTTGAAACTCACTATAATCAGGCAGCTCTGTCTCCAGAAGCTTAATGAGCAGTTTTAGAAACAGTAATTATCACACATAGAGCACTAGAGGAAACTTAATAGAGAAAGAGGCACATGCTTAGGACAAGCATTTAAACTTCTTTACATCTAGACTACCTCTAGAGAAATCACTTCAAAACAATTAACAGGATATCTTATATACATACTGAAGATGTCTCTTGTTGAACTCAAGATGCTAACTGGCTGAACATGAGGAATGATAAAACTTCTACACGTTCTCCAGCATGTAACCAGCCGACCACCTTCAGAGAACCTCCAAAAGGGCCTAGCCATGCTTTGTGGCAGCAGGGGAGCTGCCGAGTTGGGCAAACCCCTGGTTCTGGAAAGAGGCAAGGCTGGGAAGATGTATTTTCATCTCTGCCCCGTGTTGTCCTGTAATGGCGTTGAGGGGTAGTCTCATCTTCTGAGCGTTAGCCACCTCTGAGAACCACCGTCTCCTAGCTCCGCAAGATTTCAGTGTGTGGTTTTCAGTCAGGAGTGGTGGCCGTATCTGCTCTGGTACCTGGGAGAAGTCTGAATCTCACCCTTATTTTCCTGTAGGTTCCTTGTGTCAATGCCCAGCGGTAGGGAGTAAACCAGATACACTGTACGTCAGACGGCAAATATAGTTTCATTGTACTTTTCATTTAGCATCTTCTGGTTTCCTCCACCATGAAAGAACAACCGGCATTAGCTGGGAGAGGGCATATTCCAACCTCTGCTGAAGTGAATGAACAGCATCCCAGCGACTCCACCATTAGCTGGACTGGGTTTTTAATTTCTCATTCCTTCCCTTCTCCCTTTACTTATCTCGTCACTATTTAAAAAGACTTAATCTTTTCTCCTCCTTTAAAGGGAAGTAATTTTGCACTTCTAATCAGTTTCATTGCCACTTTGGGATGCTCTTTCTGCTAAATCTTTTTTCTGAGGATGGCCTGAATTCTAAATGCAATATCTAAAATGGATTTTCAATATCAAACTGTCCTCCTTTGACAGAGTGCCATGTCTTTTCCTGACTGCTCCATTAGCACGCATTAGGTCTATTGTAGCATTGGCATATAGTTACACATACACTGTTAATGACTATAACACAAAAAAATACATACTTGCTTTCTTTTCCAAAAATGTTGTCTAGGATTACATTGCTACTCATCTCCACGCAAGCCTGTTATCTCCTTCGGGGTTTCCGATTTCTACCAGTACCTTTGACACTGGAGAATTTATCACAGAGCTCCTAGGAGGCCATGAGACAGTCTTGTTCTTCTCTGCACAGACTGCCTTTCAATCTCACGTGAGGAATGTACTCAACATTCCTGCCTGTTGCCGTAGAAAGCTCACAAAAAGCATAACGCAGGAATACCATTATTCCTAGACAGCAAACAACATACCTTATGGCCCCTTCAGTTATATCTGCTGTGTTAAGATAGATGTAATCTCTGCAGTATAGCAGTTATATTTGACAGAACAGAATAATTCTACAGGTAGAAATACATTATTTTTGGAAACTTGTGTAAAAGCTAGTGAAATCTTTACCTGCATTTTGCCTACAGAAAAACTCAAGGCAGCAGAGAATAAGATAGGTGGATGGTTTTGAATTATTTGCAAGTCAGAAACTTCCCCATTCATACCATCTTCGTATATTTGCCTACAGGAAGGTGAATAGTGGAACACCTTTGGAATTATTTCTTTTAAGAGCAAGGAGTGTCTGAAAAACATTGTATCCTTTCTGGTGGAGCACCGGACAGTGATCTATAAACCTGTGCTGAGATTAGGCACCTGCTGAAAGGCTGAATTTCATTCAGACTTGATAAACACTATATAAAAATGCAGGCACTTGTGTGCTTTATTGGCTTCATTAACGAAACTTTTATTTAATAAAACAATCAGTAGTGCTTGGTGAAGCTTAGCGAACAGTAACAACATCTGGGGAAAATTCACTAACCGCGGAAGTCATGGGTTTAGGCATTAACACTGATGTTTTTTTTCTTCCAAACCCCCTCCTCCCAAACAATCCTTTTTTTTCATAATTCAGTATGAAAATTCAGAATCTGAATAAAGAAATAGTCTTTCTTAAATATCTTTATTGCTTTTGAGGATGTATAATTTGACAGGATCAAAATCAGAACCATAAGAACTTAATCCAAATCAGACTTCTATTTCCTTTTGAAACTAAGCATCAGCCATTAAACACTCATGACATAAAATCCGTGGTTGAAGTGAGTTAACTGTCAAAGTAAAAAGGTACTAGGAGAGCTAGCTTATCATCTGACTAATAATCCTCCTTTTTTTTTCTTTTAAATTTCAGGGAGTTTATTTTGAATATTTTATCCTGCACATGGTTTTAGCGGACAGTGGTAAGTTTTCTGAAGAGCATCTTTTTTTTTAGAAGGACAGCCACTGAGGAAGGTATGAAAAGGGATGGACAGCAAGATGGAGATTGCACAGCTAAAATGTGGTATCAATGTCCTGGTCACTGATATTTTTCACATTCCTTCTACAGAGCAGTTTAAATGATCAGCCAAACCTTCAATTATATTGAAAAGCATTGAAATAGTATGGAGAGCTCTGTACCAAATCATCTCAGTGCCAGGAAAAGTGATGTACGCCAGAAAGCAATAAATCCCCATAGTTTGTCAGGGACTATTATCAGTAGCCAAGATTTAGCATTATTCTAATACTTAGTTTTGTGCGTTAGGGAAAATCCAGCAGCCTAGCATTCAGGGAACCATGAATATGACTTAAAGCTCTCCCTCACGTTGATTCGGGGATGCCACACCTAAGGATTTGGCTTGGAATTTTAAAATTATGTAAAATACTCATAGAAAATATTTAGAAAATACTAAGTATTACCTTCTCTTTAATAAAGTTGATTGTTTACAAATATATATTACTGTGCTGTAAACTTTGTAGGAAGTGTTGGCCTCTCTCACATTCATTGCAAGCAAATCAAGACCTCTGAAGGCATGACAGAGGCTACTATTAAAGAACTATTTACAAGAAGCCGATGAACATCCCCACTTAAGAAACAATGAACTCAGTGAACTTCAAGTTTCTGCTCCAAGCAGGAGGGTTTTTTAGTTTTAAACAGAATAATTCAGAGCATAGTCACGATGCCTCCTCCATTCAATGCTGAGTGGGATTTTAAAAGCTTATGTTGGCGATAGATAGACGAAAGTTTCGTTGGATCAGCAGTCTCTGGTGAAGGATGCACTGGTGTCCAGAGAACAGCTCTGTCTAGCACGGCACATTTTCTCTTACAAAGCCTGCCCTATCTTGTATTTTCCCAACACATCACGTATTATCTCAGTTTGTATTTGTTATTTAGCACCTATGATAAGAGCAGATTGAAGGGGTGGTAGGAAGGTCTCTGGGTTTGGGGATTTTCTCCCTCTCATCTAATGAACCTACTGATTTTTTTTTTCCCAAGAAATGTGCAGTGCAAACAGCCAAGTGTCACCTTTTCCTGCAGCATCCAGCACACAGGGTGAGTAGCCTCAAGTTCCCTTACCAGTGTCCATTGTAATTACTAATGCTTGGCTGGTATGTGTGACCTTCAGAGAACTTTGTCTTTGTGAAAAATATCACTGAATTTACTTTTCTTCTTTGCTAAACAGATCTATATAGGAAAACATTTTCTAGAAACAAACACCAGACTACAGATTATTCATTTCAGTCTGTTGGTAAACTGGATTGCAAATTAATACACTTGTTTTCTTGAATAAAGATGAAACAGCAAACAGCAGATGAAGAGGAGCACACTGGGTAGGAATTGTAGCTTGTTGTATTTAGGAGGGAGGAAATAGTTATTCTGCTGATCCTTTGGTCCCTGGCCTACAGTTACAAGGATTGAAACAGGTAGTCTGTAGTGCCATATTCTTACATATTTGCTTGGGCAAAGATAGATACTTGCTGTTTTTAAAAGGCCATCTTTTGTATAACATCCTTTTAATCCTCATGGTTGCAACAAAATACATGTGGTTCCCAGTGCTTGTCAACATTGCATGATGGGGTAGGACCCATTACAGTGGAGAAAGCTTAACTGATCCTGTTGAAGCCTAAGGGAATATAGACATTGCCGGTCTGAAAGGACAGCGGTCCAACCTGCTGGAATGTCACTAGCACAGCAGATACCCTATGCTAATCCGCCTGGTCATTGCCTTCAGTATCCTATTCCATGGATTTAAACAGCAGAGTCCTATTTGCTAACATTATTTTATTTAACTCTCACACAAGAAAGAACCTAGTCCCTGTTAGCTGGACTCGGTGATTTGCCTTTCAAAATTCTTTTGGCATCTATGTCTACAACTCCAATTCTTTTATAAATTGATATGGGGGGCAGCAGTAGTAGATGAGGAGCTGGTGAGATGGAGAATGGAAAGAAACCCAACTACAATAATCACAATTCTGCAACTATGAAAGGGCTCAAAGTCACATGTCTGAAGGCAGCCACTTTTATTAGCTTTGGTATTTGAATTATTGTAGTCAAAATGCAGTTGCTCTTCCTTAAGCAATTTCAGGATGTGGAAGCAAATATTTGGCTATTTCTCCGTCTTACAAAAGGATGCTTTCAGAAGTGGCAGTGTGCTTTCATTGAAAAACAAAAGAAAATGTTCTAAACTTTTCAGTTAAAGATGATGACAAATGTTTTGGAGCTGGGTAGAACTCGTTCAAGTTGGAGGCAGAAAGAAGGGTCAAGACAGCACCATCCATATTCAGCAATGTTCCTAATCATCATGGCCAGTGGCACTGGAATTACTGTGCAGACTGTATGCTCATTAGCGCCTTGGCAGCTTGCTAGTTCACTAGAACTGGCAATAGAAACAAGTGATTTGTATTAATAAACTGTGGGGAAAAAACACATCCTCATGATTGCTAGCTGTTTTTCAGCATTCCAAAAAAGCTCAGCTGAACAATTTATGTCTCCTATTTTCAGTGCTCTGTGCAAATGTCTTTGTAGTGATCCCTGTGAAGCAGAGGATGTTAGAACAAAAATGTTGCCAGTATTCTTACAGTGGTGTTTTTCTCCCTGGTCTGTAAGGAAATAAGGCAGAGACGCTACATGGCTTCTCGAATTCACTATGAGAAGTCAGTGACAGAAGCAAGATTTGAATCTAAATGATCCTGAGCTTCTCCTTCAAGTGCAGTCATGAAAAACATCCTCAACATAGCACTAGAAATACTAGGTAGGCTAGTTTCATCAACAGGTTCCAGTGAGAAAGTTAAGATGAAACTGGCCATACCTTGCCATCACTCTGGTGACACACATAAATGAAAAAAGCTGCTTCAAGAACTATGCCTCTGCTCTGGTTCAAAATGCAGAGACTGTGTAACCTCATATGAAAGCTATAAATATGTTCTTCCTAGTAATACACTAAACACGCACACTTATGTGCATATATATATATTTCATATATGTGTGTGGATATATATTTTTACATGGATATATACATACATACATACATACACACACACACATATATGTAAGTGAATATGTAACTAGGCAATGAACCTAAGTTCTAAGAAAGAAGCATACAAAAATACCCATTTGGACATTTAGTGAAGCTGGAGGAAGGAAACTGAAGTGCAGTGCAGAATTCATACATTACACACGTGTAATCACTGAAGAATGGTTGGATGTTGCAGGGAGAGGACGAGGGACACGGCCTAATGGTATCCTCTTAACGTTGTTGTCGTGCTATTAGCATGATGATGAGTAACCTCAAGCCTTACCCCTCACTTCCAAGTCTCACAAGACATTACAGCAGGATTTCCGAGGAGTGAGTAGTGGTACATCTCCTCTGTAGCAGACAGCAGGGAAAACCAGAGCTGTTTGGTCTCGTTCTTGGCTGTCTGGCCTGTGAGCACACCACCTGTATGAGATGCTCGTCTTGGAGAGCCAAAGCTTCTGACTAAGGCTAAGAGGTAATGTCCATAGCAGGCACTGGATTCAGAGGAGGAAACTGCAGTATTCAGGGACTCTCCCCATGCTCTTCCATGGTGTCACTGTGTTCTGGCCTTATGCGAGGTGGCCACAGGCTTCCTTCTCAAATGCTGAGAACTGACAGTCTTCAAGTCCCTAGGCTAGAGACAGAGAAAAAGCACAAGGATTCCGAAGTAAGTGCCGAGGACCAATAAATGGAAGATTAAAGCTCATCCTTCTGAGAAACTCTCCACAGCCATCTCACAATGACTTCTTGCCCTAAGAAGGACTTACTGGAATCAAGGAGCTGTTAACACAAAAAAAAATGCCATTAATAACAACATGTCTAACAAGTGACAAATGCGCCTTCTTCATTCTTCTCAGACACTTGGGCCTTTGGAGGTCCTGCTCTCTCCTACTGAGATCAAGGCTCAGAGGCTTTTGTTTAAGGAATAATTTTTGAAGAGGAAAACATTTTCTAGAGATTTCATGGCCAGCTACCATAACAGTTCAGGTGATTAATTTTCAAGCAATAGCCCGCTTTTCATGGTATGCCTTAACTTTGGGGGTGGAAGGCTTTCAGTCTCTGAATATTTTTTTAAGGTTTTTCTTTTGAATTGGGAGGAAGCATGCATGCAATGTCACCCTTGCCAGCAGCACAACAGCTGTTAATTGTATTCTGCAGAGTTCGTCATGTGGTGACACAGGATGTGGAACTGAAAAGGAAAGGGCTGGAACAGCACAGATGTATAATCATAAGGGGGGGCGGGGAGCATGTTATAATCAAGCTATATACATTCCATTTTGGAACTGAAAAAATTGTCTTTTCAGAGTGATGAAAGACTTGGTAAAATGGATTGTAGGAGTTAAGCCAAGAGATTACTAACTTAATCAGAAGAGAAGGCATCTCCATGTACATTTAGATTTAATTTCATCTGTCCAGAACTGTCCTGTTACAATGGATCATGCAATGGATTACCCAGTATACAATTAGTAACTATTTTTTATAAAGGGTAGGGAAAAAGCGAGCTCTTCCCTCCTATGTTCATCCACATGCACTGGATGCAGTAGGGCCAACATTTTGCCAAGTACTTTGGCCTGCACCTGTAGGGATGTTCTTTCTGAAGATCCCATTTAGGCACCAGAATGGGTCAGTTGGTGAAAATTGTTGCAGCACAGGACTTTGTCCTCACCATATTGTGAAAGCAACACCCTGTGAACACATATTTAGGGTCCCAGGAAGGTGGGAGATAGAGGAAGAAGGAATGTATGAAACTCTATATCCGTCTGTTGATGCTGAGTGTCTGAAAACCTGTTCTGTTGGAAAACTGTGTCTCTACAGCTCTTAGGCACCTAGATTGTCCATGTGCCAAATGTGACAGGTATGGGATTTTAGACCAATGCAGTCACATAATTCACTTACAGGAGAGCTGCCTGGACTCTCCTACCAGCTTGGTGCAATTCCCATGAACAACGATGGCGTTATGTCAATAGACAGCTGCAACAGAGCTGCAAACACCTTTTACCACATCTGCCTCCAAAAGAAGCCACCCATACTCCCATTCTGCTCCTGGTATCCCCTCGTCTTGTTCTGGCTTGGGAATTGGTGGAATCGCCTGGTGAAGAGGACTTGAGAAACTGCTCTGAGTCAACCATTGCTTCTTTTTTTTTTTTTAACTTCTCTGTTTGGGTGATTTTCTGAGAGCAAAATGGGGCCAGATGTCTATGCAAGGCACAACACATATAATGAGCATATCCTTATGCATTTCCTTTGTTCTATCTGGAGTCCCTGTCTGTCTCAGATACCAGCCTTCTACATTGTTTTCATTATTTCTCTTCCTGTCAGACATTCCTGTGATAAAGCACAAGTTTAAAATTCCATTCACCTGTTTATGGTGATCAGAAGTAATTATTGTCACTGGTTGATGACCATTGAGGGGTCACTTTGGGGAAATCAACTGGAAAACTGAAGCTATGAGAGGCCATTTTTAACTGGTTCCTCTCCTGAAGATCTTCTCGACAGGTCTCTTACTTTCGGTTGTATACTCAGGTAGCAATGCAACAGTGTTTAAAAAAAAAAGTAGCAATGAATACAAGTAATATCAAAGATGTTTTGCAACCTATGCATAAGTTTACATGGCATTAGTTACAATAAAGCGATTGTGAATGAAAAATAAGGATTTGCAGGCAATTACCACACAATGATTGATATTTTCTCTATTCAGAACAGAAAATGTTTCTACCTATAAAAAAAAAGTTGATGTCTTAATGATTATAACCACTGTATTACACCAGTTGGCCACATGCAGTTTTACTAAAACATTAAAAAAGAAGCTGGCACATAAAACACGTATGTGTTCGTAACCATATCTCTCAAAAGAGATACTGCTTTGGCTTCCTAAAGGCAATGCTATTGGTCAATAATATCTGTGTCCACATGGCAAGCAGTCACCGAGTGACCTCTTCAGGAAACAGCAATATTCTAACTCCTGTTTGACAGAGATATCCTCACAGGGCATGATGGCACCTGGGATAATAAAAAAAAAAAAAAAAGGAAAATACCCATAAAAAAGCAGTGTTCTTGAGGATTAGGTAAATCCTGCTTTAGCATTCAGATTAAAAATCCCCACTAAATTCATGAAAGATATTTGAAACATGCCATTTATGTTTGGAATTCATGACTAGAGCCTCTGCTGTCGTAAACTGCGGTAGAGCCACTGAAATCTGATCAGTTACACCACTCTACAGCAAACAAAGATCTGGCTCATGATGCTTATGCACAAAGCTTCTAGAAGGTGCAAACCACAGGCAAACGTAAATGCAAAGTCATGAACTGGGAAAGTATTGAACCACAGGATCAAATCACAATTACTTTTTGGAAGCCACAATGAGAAACAGAAACAATAACAGGAACAGAGGGATGAAAGAAAAAAATGAGAGTTATTCTCAGAAGTGGCAAGGATTTCCTTTGTGAGCTCCCAAACCTTTGTATTCCTTGTTTATCAAACCATAAATTAAATTGGACAATAACAGCTACCCACAGAGTGCTTAGTTCACTATTGTTTTGTAAGATACATCGAAAACCATTAAGACAATCTGCAACAGAAGGTAAGTTGCATCTTATGGCTCAAATTCTACAGGTATAATAAATCAATAAGTAATAAATATAAATGTAAACCACTTTTAGTGTTGCCAGCATGCCAGTAACAGAAAGAAGATTTTTTTGATATATGGTAAGAAAAATCATAACCAAAATTCAGAGAAGAAAAATCTTGGTTGCTTGCCAACAGAGAATCTGAAAACGAGGCTTTTTAAACTTTTCTTATTGTTTGTTCTATTATTATACCAGGATAAAAGAAGTCTTTACTAATATGCTGTTCAAGTGAACGCGTAGTTCATGGCAGCATCCACGTCCGAAGGATGGAATGTCGCTGAATATATCCAAGGCCGTTTGTTATTTTGAGTAAGAAAAAGAATCAGCATCATCCACATTTTCCAGAACAGAGGTCATTTTACAGATTTTAATCAGCTTAGGTTTTAAAGATCTGTTTCCTACAGGAGATGCCTTTTTATTGCCATTCTCTCTGTTGAGTAAAGAAAAAAGAAGCATTACTTTGAGCCCAGGGATTCCTGTTCAGTCTCTTCTTCAAGTTCTACAACACAGAGTACCACCTCCATCCTCCTAGTTTCAAAAATGCTTCTTGCCTAATTTCTGTGTTCCACAAAAACCTTTCAAAAATCCCTGCAAAAATGCAGTTGGTTATGCTGAGAGGTAGCAATATTAAAAATCTGCAATGGTATTTCACTTGTTTGTCAAAAATAACTGCTTTTCTTACTCCTGACAGTAAATGACTTGTCTAATTGTCGTAGGTCATTCACAGGTATCTCAGATATGATGAATCTGGGCACTCATCAATTTGAATATGCTCTTCTTCTGTACAAAAATAAAAGGATGAAAAAGCCTAATTTTGTGTATTGCTGGGGATGGTGACATTACTTCCACTATCATGAGTGGGACTTCCCTTTTTGGTAAAGTTAAGCTTGTGCTTAAAAGCATTGTTAGATCCACACGTAAAAGTTGCAACTTTCAGTAGATTGTTTACTTTTGCAGATCACTGCTTATGGATCAATCTGTTTACAATGGTGGTCCTGCGTATTTTATATAAAACTACACTATTTAAGTGGCATTTTAAATTGCATACACAACACATAAAAGTGTAAAAAAACCATTTCAGTAGCCTCTAGAAATTACTTAGAGATCACTCTTCAGTGTTGATGTTTTCAAAACTGATATAAACACAGCACATGCTCAAGCAGGGTGCTCAAACCTATCCTTCATGTCAGTTTACTTCAAGGGAAGAAAGAAAACGTGTGTAAGTATTTGCTAAATAAGGATGAGCTTAATTCATAAAAGCTTCCATGAAATGGTCCTGAAAAACAAATGGAAAAGCTGTGATGTTCCTTTTCCTATAGCGTAAAGCTTTCACAACCAGTTCCTGTTAGCCGTATTGTGTATTTATCCTGCTATTAGTCAGGACAGGAATACCACAGATTTATATATCATTGTCATATTTAGACAAATTATTTTTGTGGCAGATTTTAATAACTCTCACAATCCTAATATATGCTTCATGGTAGGGATTTGGGAAACTTGGGGAAGCCTCAAGAGAGGCAGCAACAAGCAAAAGGTAAGTAATTGATGCACCCTAGACGCAATATTTTATGTGTTTAAGACTTTCATGACATGTTGGATAACATGTATTTCTTCATGCACACCCCACTAACAACTCAAAATATATGTTCAATTCAGTTGAATAAATGAAACGTTGTTATATACAAAGATGAACAAGAGTACTATCTGTAGAAAATGTAACAACGGACTTGAATGACTCTCTTAAACAGTAAATAAAAATTTGACTAGTAGGTATAATTGCCTGTTTACCAGATAGACTAGAGTAATTTCTGTATTGTCATTCTGGTCTGCGAGTACATAATATGCTTTAAAAAATCTTAATTACATACTCAGCTGATAGACTAATATCTCTGGAGGGAGTAATTTTTGCTCTATTAAGTGTGAATAAATATGTATTTACACAAGATAGAGCCTTCCTAGTCTTCTGGATTAAAGGTAAGAATTGTTTTCTACCCAAACATGAAAGAGTAATAATTAAAAGAAACCCCAAACCAGAAAAAGGGCAAAATAAAGTATTTTTACCTACTAGAAAAACTACACAAAAGTAAATAAATGAAAAAGGTTTCACAGACAATAAAGCATTAAAGTAACACTTTTCCAGTATTTCCTCAGATAGTGTTGCAGCTATAAATATCCACAGGTGAGAAGGAAACTACCCTTACATCTTTAAAGTGCCATGTCATAATTTTCCTCCTTGCAGGACAAGTTGTGCTACAGAGAGCAATTGGGCCTGACAGATGGGAGGTGTTTATGTACTGCGGGTCTTGGTAGACATCAAGAGAGACCTTGAGGAGACAGTCCTTCCAGATGCACTGAGCAGCTGCATAAGCAGCTCCACACGAACCTGCTCCGCACACGCAAACAGGTGCACCCAATTCTCTTTGAATATGCTAGAGAAATGCGCAGCATCCCTTTGCATCCCAGGACAGCTAGGTACTGTAAGTCTAATTCAACAGCCTGCCCCAAGCAGGTGTAACTTCAAAGTCAGATCAGGTTGCTCAGGCTTTGTAAAGTCACCTTTCAAATATTTCTGAGGATGGAAGTTCTGAAAATTCAGTGGGCAACCTTAGCCAGTGTGTCACACCATAATTGTGATCTTTTTACCTTGCAGTTGGAATTTCCCTCGTTGTGACTTGTGAACATTGACCCTGTCCTTTTGCTGTGCGCCTCCAAACATTCTGAGTCTGTCTCTTCTACAAACCCCAGAAGATAGCCGAGGGCGGCTGTTGGTCCCCTGGCCACCCTGAAGCGATCTCTTCTCCAGCCTGAACAAACCAAGTGCCCTCAGCCTCTCCTTGCATGTCATGTGCACTAGCCCCGTAGTGTCCTAGTGGTCTGTCCCCAGACTTGCTCCAGTGTGTTGGTGTTCCCCTTGCTAGTCCTCCACCTGTGGTCTTAAAAGAGCTGTATGTAGGAGAAGCGTCACTTCCCTCAACCTGCGGGTTACACTCCTAACTTGTCCCAGTCTGTGGTGGGCCTGCATTGCTACAAGGGTGCACTGCTGCTCACATTCAACCTGTCAGCTGCCAGCTGTTGAGCTGAGATGTTGAGACAATGCTGTCCTTCGGACCGACTCTTACACACCCTCAGCTCCTTCTCTGCAAAGCCACCTCCTGATCGGTCAGTGCTCAGCCCATGGTGCTTCACAGGATTGTTCAGTCCCATCTGAAAGGCTGCATTTGTCTCTGTTGAGCTTCAGGAGGAGGTTTTTCAGCCCGTTTCTCCAGCTTGTTGCAGTCTCTCTGCATGCAGCTCTCCCCTCTGCCTTGTCAACCACTCACCCCTGGCTTGCTGTTATCCACAAAGCTGAATTCTGTTGCATCACTGAGGTCACAGGTGGAGATGTCAAACAGTCAGGCTCAGTACTCAGCCCTGAGGAATGCTGACAGTAATCAGCTGCTAGCTAGATTTTGAGCCACTGAGGGCTGTTATTTGAGCCCAATGCTCTTATCAGCTTTTCACCCATTTTACAGTCCACCCACCCAGTCCATACTCTTCAAATTGGCTATAAGGATGAGAAATAATAAATGTGTTTTGCATTTTATCCCTCTGAGTCCATATCATGACTTCCTACAGATGCTGAATGGAAAGAGAGAGAAAGAAATGAACCTTGTAGCAATCCATAATTGCAGATTCCAGTTTGCCATCCTCGCTATGCATTCAGTACATTTCTCTGTGTAAGCCCACACCCTTGGACATATGTCATTTTTCTGATGAAAAACTACAGTATTGCATGACCAAGAGTATGAGTTCTTGCACAGCAGATCAGAATAATGACAACGTCCCTCCGTCATCATCAGGAAGGCACACATTAAGATTTTTTAATCCCTCTTCTGGTCCAAATCTAGATTGCGCCAAGTCTAAGATACATTTAGACAATAGAGGGGTATATTTGCAGCTGGCTTTTGAGTATTTCTTCCCAAGAGTTTGCTATGGGATGGCATGTGCCACACTGACAGTAGCTGGTTAAAGGCCATGGATGGAGAATTGGCTTCTCCACTCGCAAATGACCTCTTGAGAATTTGAAGTTGAAAGGGAAGACTTCTTCCCTTGTTTTGATCAAGAATTACACCAGGAGCTCAGGAATATCCTTCAGCAGTCAGAAAGGGAACAGGCTAGAACTGTAGGTCAAGGATGAAGACTCTAGGGAAGGCTGATATCTCTTAAGAGCGAGCATATGCAAAACTGCGGTAGAGATGGCCTAACTGTCTGTATAGGAAGTACAGATCCATGCTACAGAGGAAAACTTGCTGAATGTGTCTCTTATCCCAGTTCTAATGTGGTGAAATGATAGTTTAACACAAGAATGTGTAGTCCAGGCCTGGGTGGATGTCAGCTTTGTTCAGTCCTATGTCTCTGACAGTGGCTAAGGGGGGATGTATAGGATGGAGCATAAGGAAGAAACAAAACCACACCACAGTGCTTATTCCATCTGAGACTCAGACCTATTTTTTTTAATAATCCTCGAAGGACCCTTTTTTGTATGAATGTGTCTGAATTTCTTTTTGAACCCCTGAGAAGACTTATGGCACTCACAGCCTCCATCAGTAAGGGATTCCACACCTGATTTATGCAGTGTATAAGAAGGTGACTCCTTTTGTTTGCTTTGAGCTTGTTGCTTTTATGATTCTTTTGATGCCTCTTTGTCCTTATACTGGGAAGCAGTGAATAATCAGCCTTTATTTACCCCTGCATTATCATGACTTTATAGATATCATAAAGGTCATTTATCTTCCAGGCTGAAGGGTTCTGGTCTGCTTAATCTCTTCTTGCGTGGAAGCCTCACACCTTAACCATCCGTGTCACCTTCTGCTGCACCTTTTCTATTAGTGCTGTGTTCTCTTGAGATGGGGGATGAAGGTCATGCATCCTGCTGAGGATGCAGCTACCATCTAGATCTATACAGCAGCCTGGTGATGTTTGTTCTTTTGTTCTGTGTTCTCTTTGCTTTTTTGACCACTGCCAAGCTTTTAGCTGACATTTTCACAGAACTATTTATTATTATAATTCCAGGATCTCTTTTCTGAACCGTAATTGCTAGTTCAGAGCCCATCATTCCGTATGCAAAGTGAGGGTTGCTTTTCCTCTTGTGAATCACCTCACAAACAGTGAAATTCATAAGCCGTTTTACTCACACATAGTTCTTCTAAGAACCTTCTACAGCCTGTCACAGTTGACTTTTTTCTTTTCTTTTGACCTTTGCCTTGAAAGATTTAGTATCATCTGCAAATTGACACTGCAATTTCTGCTCATTTTTAGATCATTTAGGGATATGTTAGACAGCATAGGTCCTAGCACCAATTTCTGCAATCTCTCCCCTTTTGCAAAAATGTCATTTGTTCCTACCTTTTATTTCCTGCCTTTTAGTGAAGTACTAACCAATGAGAGGACTTTCTCCTTTCGGTCTGTAGTCTGTCTCTTGAAGAACCTTCTGCTTGGGGAGGAGCAGGAAATCTTGCTGAAAGCCTTCTGGAGATGAAGTAGGCCGTGAGGCTGTGATGCTTATCTGTGTGCTCAGTCCACTCAGTCCGTTTCAGAGGACTCCTGCGGATTTGTGAGGCACGGCAAAGACAAACTCTACAAAAAAATAACGTGGTCTTCCCCAGTGTCATATTTGTCTGTGAATTTATGAATTTGATTCTTTAGTGCAGCTTCTGTCAGTTTGCCCTACACTGATATCAGGCCTACAGGTCTTAATTTGCCAGTATAAAAAGACAAAAATGATGCTGCTAAAAGCTGTAGGGGAAAGGAAGTGGCCATGTTTTGTTTTCTGCTCTGACGCACCTCTGGTAAGTTCTCTGTCCCAGTAGATTTACTCCCTGCTGTAATATATGGTAGGGTCCTACAATAGCTGATCTCCCCTTGCAATGATAATCTGAGATGCAGTTAATGAGAAGAATGAAGAAGCTTCTCATGCAAGGCCATGGCTGACCTTGGAGTCCTCATGCAGATCCTAACAACATTGTCATGAATAAAAGTTTTGCACATGCAAGGACTGATTAAAAAAATCTCACCAGTAAAGACCTCAGATTTGTGCTGGTTATTTATGGACACAGCTATGTATTGATGTTTGCTGAAGCACACCTTAATATGTCTTTTTCCCTGTCTTTCAGTATTTTTAGAAGGTAAATAGTAGTTTCATAGGCTACTTGGAACTTTATGCCTGCCATATGACAATAAGGTTGCCATGGAGACTTCTCATCCTTGAATACTAGTGTAATTAATGTAGAAGAATTCAGCTCCTTTTATCTGCATGAGGGTTACAAGACAGTGTCTTCTTTTTTGGCAACTTTTTTTTTCTAGTGAATATGCATGCTTTGTGTAACAGAGAAAGGCATGTAAATCTGCAAACAGTATTCTGACCTCTGAAACAATGCAGAAAATATAGAAATACAATGTTCGCTGCTGCAAGCAAAAACCAAGATTACAGCCTGTGTGAAAAATGCATCAGTAACAACACAATAGCAGCTACTTGCAGTAGGATGCATACAAAGCAGGAGGAAAGCCAGAAACATGATGAATCACAAAATGGCAGTGCCACCTCCCCCGCTTCTCTTCCTCGTAGTATCAGTAATAATTTGTCATGTACGATATGGAAATGTCTCTTTAATGAATTCATTGATAGCTTAGTAGTCACCCAACATATGAAAATCTGACCTGCAAAATTTCCTTTACCTGACATTACAGAAATAAATGTGTTGCTGTTTGGAGATTATCACGAAAAGCAACATGTTGCATTGACAATGTAATGCTTTGGAAAAAAAGAAAGATGCATATTTAAGAGCTATCGGATGAAGAAAGGGATGTTGGCTTTAAGTCAGAGGAAAGATTCTCTTTCAGTTCTGCATAGTTCTTTATTTACATTTGGGATGGTCTCCAAGACGTATTAAGACCACTTAGTTCATTGCTTCCATCCTGTCTGTCATTAGGGATTCAGATCCTGCCTGCACTGGATGATTCTTTTCACCGCAGAACTAATGAAACCATGACTGCACGAGAGACAAGAAATCGAGCTATTACGAAATAGAGTTTCAACACAATTGTTTAAAAGTCATTTGTGTTTTGCTTTTGTTAGCACCTATTTAATCTCAGCACCTCATGTTCTGTATAAATCAGCAAGGTTCTGTTAAAATTTCTACACTCTTAGTGTTTCACTTCAGAATTTGAAATAAACAACCATTAGACTGTCTCACAACAAAACCCCCATGTTATTTCTGGTTTTATATATTCCAGGGTATGCTGTCAGTACAAAGTAATACATTTTCTCAAGTCACGTTAATTAACTCAGCTCAAATGCTGAAAGATAATGTCTCATGTTGAACTTACTTAATGGTATTTTTTTCTCATGGAGACATAAACTAAGGTACAGATCAGGCAGAATTTAAGGACAACTGTAAAAAACATCACCTTTCAAACTCTTTGATATTCCATCTGATATTCAGTAGAGCTTCTGGGAACCACAAGATTTCTTTTTTCACCTGTATATTTCCATCCTCTCTGCTATTTTTGAAGTAGAAATACGGGAGAAATAGCTACTGATAACAGCCATGCAACTCAGTCCTTCTAACTTTATTTTTGTGAGACTAATTGAAGTAAGCAAACTTCGGCTTTCCTTTCAACACATGCTCCAGTTTTACGTGTGTAATGAAGCTGTCAAGCAGACTTAAAAGGAAACAGACTTCAGGAGCATCCATCACTTCCAGCGTACAGGTAGGAGAGGCCAAACCAAGCCACAGCCCTGCAGTGGGCAGAGCATGACCAGCTGGCTATTGGTAAAAACGTACCTTCAGAGGACATACCACTTCTGCTCCCTGCAACCATTGGACCTTAACTCAAACCCTTTTGAGCAGGGTCTGGACTGGAAAACAGAGGATGTGATCTCAATTTCTGACTCCTTCACAATCTTCTTGGGACCTGTACACTCAAAAGGGTTTTCAAGGACCTGACACCCAGTGAACAGAAGTGCCCAAAGACCTTGAGGATGCTGGGCTGGAGTTCCCTGTCTATCAGTGAGTCTGTTCTCATCCTCCTCCTTTCAACCTTTTTCAATCTTGTCTGTTAAGATTGAAAGAGTAATCCTTTATTCTGTACCTTAAAGAGCACCTTATTTCACTGAAAATTTGCTCTCATCTTAAGGGGAAAGCAGTAGAAGAGATGTGGCCACAGATGATGTGGCTGGCACACTGCTCCTTGTCTTCATAGCTGTTCTTGTGAGCCAGACGTCCTCAGAGGGATATGCCATGCCATCTGAGTGGGACCCTACGTCGGCTGCATCAATGGAAAGGGAAGAGCACAGAAAGGCCGAAACAAACCTTTCTAGGAGATGGGAACTGCTGAAACCTTCTGCACAAGGCTGCATTCAGGTGTGTTGGACCCTAGTATTACAGCTACATTCTCTGTGGAAACATCTGGTGGTAAGCAAAAGAAAGACAGAGAGAGAGGAGGAGTGACTCTGCATCCATGACTGTGTCTCTGTGACTGGAGTGTATTGAGGTAACCATAATTCGACACCAGACATACAGCTTGTGTCTGCTTTTGATGCTCTTCTGATGTAGCCATCAAAAAATCTTAAAACATCAGATTCCGATTTCTGGAACCTGTCCACAGCTTGTCGTAAACTAGCTTCTCATATAAAAAGTACATACCCTATATTTCAATTTCTCCTTTGGGTTAATTTCTATGAGTCTTTCTGTCTTAATTTGCAGAATTATCTTGAAAGTGATTACAAAATGATCCGGTAAACCACCAGAACCAGCCAGAGTGCCTGGCACCCATAGTGAGATGAGTTACAGTGACCCCTATGGAATAAGAGATAGAACGGAGTTTTCTATCTCAGGGCATTTTACTAAGAGATTTAAGATTATATTTTCACTTACAGAAAAATGTTGTCAATAGAAGCAGATCTTCTTGTCATACGTTTAGACAGAAAGGGTATTAAGAGCATTTGTTGTCCAACATTGTGGGCGGTGATCTCAGTTTAGGGCACAGGGATTATTATGTGGTACAATTAATTCTGTGTTGATTTTGGTCACAGAAGCTGAACGGAAAGAAGAAGTGAGAGTTTGTGCCTAACATGACTGCATGGAAGGCATATTACTGTGCCAGTGCCCAAGTAGCCTGTTGGCAATTACACCGCAAATGCCCAGGTAACGCTAGTGCACTTCAAAAGGAAGCCCATGTCAGCAGCCAAATTTTATTTAGTGAGCAAGAAACCAGAACTGCCATACAGGCTGCTGTGAGAAGTCGGTATCAGATGGGACTGCAGAGAGACCATGCCTTGCCTGAAGCACAGTTTTATTCCATATGTGGTTTATGTTATGCTTGTGACACCTAACTCCTCTTTGCTGTCAGTCTGATCTGGAGCGAGGTTCTCCGGCATGATTCCCTATGTCAGCACACCACACATTTTAGAAAGAAAGTCAGAAATGCTGCTAGCCATTGCAAATGCCCTGCAGCAGAAAATGCCTCCTTTCGTGTGCTGTCAGCGTTTGCCAGTTCCGCCCTTGGGGATGGTGGAGTCCCAGCCAGGCTGGGCTTACCCTGGTGGGGTCTGCAGGATGGGACGTGGCTGGAGAATCATAGAATCATAGAATCATAGAATGGTAGGGGTTGGAAGGGACCTCTAGAGATCATCTAGTCCAACCCCAGAAGGAGGGCACCGCACCACCCTGATGGCCCTGCATTCCCCGTCCTTCCCCGTGCAGGACTTTACTGAGGGTATTGAAGTTACCCATTGCTTTTGCTTTTTTAAATCTGAAAAAGCAAAGGCATTTGGCGCTCTGACTGTAAAGCTTGGCTTTTTTTCTTCTAATCAGGAAGAAGCACGTCATATTTGCAGATGTCATTGATACCAGAACTGGTGATTAAAGCAAAACCCAAAAATCATGTGTATCTATCTCCTATTCCTCTCACCCTCAATGATGCAGTGAAAGATTGCATTGGCTACTACACCAGTCGTGTGTTTACATGTTCAGCTGATCGTCTGCTACCATGGCATCCTAAATTTTCCTGTGACGGTCCCCTCTCACAGCAGTGTGGACGTCCAGTCCCCACTCCCAGATGTGTGGCTGCACTATGCCGTATCGAGAGGAAGGCAGTTTGCTAGCTTGCCTCCCACTTACCTGGACGACACTGAATCAGAGACTTCATCCTTTCTAATGCTGGCTGCTGTCATAGCAGCCGTGTTCACTGGAAACTTTGTTAGCAATGGTTTTATAGAGACTTACAGGTCACACTCCAAATGTTAAATAGCACAAAACCAAGGCCAGCAATAGAATGCTCTTCAGAGAGAGCCAGCAACCCCATGGCTCATCCTTTTCTACAATTATATTTTGAGATAACATCACTTAAGCCAGTTGATATCCATTTAGTGAATACCATTTTTAACCATTCTAATTTCTTAATCAAAACACAAAAATACGGAATAGTGTCCACTCAGGCAACCTGCAACGAGCCTAAATACATTACCTCCACATGTTCCATTTATTAACAATATTTATAATGTCCTAAAAAGTTTTTTTAAGAAATAGGTGTGTGTAGGCTAGTATGCTATGTCACATCTTCAAAGACACATAACAGGTATACCACATTTTTCTGGTATGGGTTAAAGACATTGTTCCTACTGAGGTATTCGTATTTCATCCAGTATCACTTTGTGGCATATACCTATAGTAAGCTCCCAAACACAAGGTAGTTATCTGAAAGATCTGGGATATTTTGATTTTCAAAAATTATAATCCCAATTCTGCTACCTGCAGTCATGCTCAGACTTTATTCCTCAAGAATTTATTTGAATTCATGGGGAATTCACAGGTTAAGAGCACACTCAATGCAAGAAAATGTATCAGGATCCAGTTCTAATAGTAGAATTATATGAGTGCACATGGTATTTGAAAGTGTATGACAGTAATAACCTCTTTCATGCCCAACAAGAAGTAGAAGTGACTAGTATATCACAGTTGTAGCAGGTTTTTTTCCTGATAGGTCAATTCTCAGGAAACCATCAAGATTCCCTCTAAGCTGTTCTGTCCCTCCCCCTGCCTCTGCCCCCCAAATTTCAATAACTGAGGAATGCTTCTGAAATTATTTGCTGAAGCTTATACACCATGTGCTTTAAAAATCAATGACTGTGAATTTCCTAATACTGCTTGATTTCTTTTACAGCATAAAAATATTTTCAAAAGACAGGAGTAAAGCACTCACTGGCAAAAGAACTATTATGATGAAAAAAATAATTATAAAATCAGTTTCTAATAGCTACAATGCTGACAGGCAGACACAAATGCAACATGGATCTTATGTTTTCCCAAAGCTATGCACCACTTTTTATGGCTTTAAAATGAGGACCTTCCACAATGAAAAATGAGATGAATTTCCTCCTGATCTTTGCTCTTCTGGCCATGAATTTCCCCATTAACTGCTGCTTTCTTTGTCAATTAGATTTTCCTGTTTTCTAGGAAGTAAGTTGTCATTTTAGTAGAACAAAATTGACAGTTCACAGAGCAAATGACTTTTAGAAGTATTTTGAGAAAGGTGTCTGCCCCGACAAGGTCCTGTTCTTCAGCTCCCTGTTCTGGTGAATACTCTTACTGAAATAAACAGGATTGCTTTCATTGCAGGCATTTTCAGAAATGTGTATAATTGATCCCATTGCTTGGATCCAGTTGTGTAGTCTCTGATGCTGGGGATGGTGGAGAGTGCTGGATCTGACAAATAGCAGAGTCAAGTCCCTGTGGCACGGTAAGGTCCTATTCCAAGATTCAAAGAGGAATTTTTTTCAGCAGCTACTGAGTAATGCCAAACACCGAAAATGACAAAGCAATAACAGAATAATGTTGTTAATTGAGTTTCAGTGTACTTTAATTTATTGGCTTTAAAGCAGTGAAAACAACACTACACTTTCGGGTGTTCCAAGTCATCCACAGAGTCCAGAAAGATTAGAGCTGAATTTCTAGTGTTCCCATAGAAGTCTTTTATTAAGCTCTCTTCACCCCTTATTTCTATTAATCACAAAGATGGTACAATGCTTATTTCAAAATTACTTTTAACAGCCAGTTCAATTCTGACAGCATGCTGTTATGCTTTTCTAATGCATTATCTTTTTGTATTTTATGGGTCACAGACTAGGATATATGAAAATTTTCCATCATGCTGACAGCACAGGACAGCCAGACATAAACGCCTGTATCTATCTAAATTAGGCTATCAGACCACAAAGTTTCTGTTTTGTTTTATTACAGCTGCTCAGAACCCTGGCAAAACTCAGAAGCCATCCCAATCGTTTTCTTCATTCTCCCGTAATTGCGAAAAAGGGGATTGGGAAGAAGAAAACACAGTTCTCACTGTAACAACATGCTGCTCTTTTGTGTCTGGGTGCTTGAAACACCAGTCTTAGATGCAGGTTTGGATTTCTTATCTGTTTTTCCCCAGCTCTGGAGGCTTTGGGGACCTCACTGAATCTTCCTTTGCCTTGGTTTCCCAGCTGTGCAAGTAAGATACAAATATTGTCTCTCTCTTGTTGGCAGATTGCTAAGCAGAGCGTGCTCTGGTTGTAATACCAACAACCAAATTACGACAACCCATCAAAGATATCTTATTTGTAACACCAGGCTCCAAACAGGTCTGAAAGCCTTTCAGTACCTTTCTTTAATAATAACATGCACAGGCAGCATATTCATAAAAGACCATAAGTCAGTACAGACAGAGATGAACAGGACATTAGTGTGTTTCTACAGATTAAGAGAGATGACAGATTTTGTTTTCCTTTTTTTTTGAAAACTCGAGAGTTTGAGCTAATTGCTAGTCAAAGCAGCTATGGCAATTTCCTCCAGCTGAGAGGTCTACCCGCTACGGCTTTAGCATCATCCCCAAGCTGTGCGACACACTGCTGAAGAAATGCAATTTTAGGGCTAATATTAAGATTCTTTTATCACAAAGCTGTTGTCATATCAAATACAGTATCAGCATGTGTCAAAAGAGGAATCGTGAGAATAACAACCCTGAAAAAGCCCCATAATTCTATTTTAGTGGGAGTAAAATCTCTTCAAAATGATTCCAAAGGACACGAAACAGAGAAAACTGAGTCATACTTCAATGATTAGAAAGAGATTGCTATTCTGATGAAAGTTTTCAAGCAATTGGGATGGCTGTGATCATGTCTGTTCACTTAATAGAGGTTGATTACAACAGCCTTTTGGACTAGTTTACCTAATGAGTCAAAATCTTGCCTGCTGCAGGTAGAAGCCATTAGCCAGCCCACTCACAATTCTGTTGTTTAAAACCACTCTAACTCAAATCCAGGAGAGGTACTGGATAAGCCATGGTGGTGGTCACCCAGGAAGTTTATGTCCGGTCCCTGAGGGCACTGTTAGCCTTGACTGTCCCTTTCCAGCCCACTCGGCCTCCCTTCGCCCTGCCCATGGCCCAGGACCCTGTCTCAGCCCCTGCTCCAGCGATGCCGCAGCAGGGCCGGTCTCCAGCCCTCCACAGCCCTGTCCTGCCCAGCCATGGGTCCCTCAAAGCGCGCCCACCCACAGGCCCATGCCTTGGCCCAGCCTCGGACCATCCCCATGGAGGTGCCTGATGCCCAGGGCTGGGGCTGCCCCATGGCCTCTGGCTGCCCTGCTCCTGGCTGAGGCAGTGGGACAGGCCCTGCCATCCCAGTGGAGCCCCCGCTGCTCCCAGTACCCTGGTCCCCAGGGTGTTGATGAACCAGGCAGAGCCCTGACAATGTAGGCCCAGTGTCAACTTTCTGAATAAAAGTTCTACATTAAAAGCAATTTTTGGTCAGTCTCAGATTTCAAAATTAAGGAAGAGTTGCAAAAATTTTTTGTTGCTGCTGAACTGTTGAAACTATAAATATGGAAAAAGAAGCAGTCTCTCTTCAAACTGTCTAGGGAAATTCCAAGTAGGCTGTTTTTCAGTATCTTAATAAGCGTGCTTATTCTGGACAGACCATGCAAACACTGGGGTATCTTAGGAGAAGTCGAATGTTCCAGCTATGAAACATGTAAAAAGAAGTTTGTGCCTCATGGTGGACATGTGTGTGCTCACACGCGCATGTGGGGACAGCAGGAGAGCCTGGAATCGCTGCTACAGAGCAACGCGAGAGGGATCCCATTTCATCCAACTGAAACAACAATAACATGTATCCCTCAATAAAATTCCATGACAGTCAGGCGGACACACATAAAGAAAGGAAAATCTCCTGCAGAACAGTTGTGATTATATAGACAGCCACCTCTTATTAGAATATTAATCTTCATAAGGGCTAAACCCTTCCTGGAATAACTTCTCTCTTCCCCACAGATTTATAGTTCCTTGGAGAGAAGGAAAAGGATTTCATAGGGCACATTTCAATAGCTCAGCAATTTCTTACTTTATGTATTAATCTTTCCATGCATAATGGTTTAAAGGGAAGACTTTGCGTGGGCAGAGTATTGTCTGGAAGCTCATCCTGCAATGGTTTTGTTAATGAAGTGACAAGCATCCATGTAGTAAAAGATCTAATAGCAAACTTGCAGTCAATGATGTGTAACTTCAGCTGAATGAAAAACACGGTGGAATGTGGATGTCCGAGTCAGAAAAGCAACTACAAATTTTATAATCAAGAATATCGTTAAGCACAGCCTAAAATGTGAACAGAAAGAGAACATTTGCTACACTGCACTGCATTTCTCCATACAGGTGCGTCCTATAACATAAGGAAATTTACTTGTGGGAACATTGCATGATTTTAGTGCAGATTCACACTCATGCTTTGATTTTACTTACCGTGTGCTTGGCATGGGACATGCTACTTCTGACAGGGAAATGCCTAACAGAGCTTCCACATTAAAACACTTATGCTGCCCTATTATTCTGAGACCTCAGCATGGTGCCCTTTTGCCCATGATGGATTCCTTCTGTTAGACAGGAAGCACCCACACGTTGACAGTCTTCATCACCCCCTGCATCTTTCAGCGTGTTTCCAGGGAGGTGGAAATAGATAGCAACTTTTCCACTCCACATTAATAAGTTTCTTATTCTCTTCCTAACATGCTCTGTGTTTCAAGGAACAAGGAACTGATTCCTCACTGATTAAAGAAAAAATTATGAAGCCATCAACTAAATTCCTATGGAATAATAATATGGAATCAGACTCTATTACGCCTACAAAAGGCTGTTACGAAGGACATCAAAAAGGACGAAAGAAGATCTGTAGGAAAAACATGTGCAGGCCTATCCAGGTATGAAAGAGAAGCTGACGTTAAATTGGCAGTGGGAAGAAGTTGTGTCTGAACAGGGAGGTGAAGGCACAAGCTGACTGTGAGGTAGTTGGGATAAGGACAGATAGTCTGCCTGAACAAAAAAGAAAACCAAAAGAAACCTCACAACAATCTCATCAGAAACTTTGTGGACAAAGGTGTAAACCCATTTCTTCATTTAATCTTCTGTAGATAACCATGGTCTTTATTCAGACAGAATTTTCAACCAGCAAGCTAGTGCACGACACCAGGAGCCACTGATGTATTGCAAATGACCATCATGCAGAACATGTTTTATCCTAAGCGCCACTGTAATATTGAATTATAGTATTTAATTAATATTTTAAAAATACTTTTAAGATCTTTTAATTTTTTTCAGTCTTAAATTAGGTTAGCTGGCTTTTATTGTGGCCTTAACAATCACCACAAGTTTTTCAGCACCTTCTAGGCAGGGGTCTCATAAGTACTCTAACCTTATACTACCTTTCTGAGTTATGATTTAATATCTCAAGTAAGCATGCAGAAAAATGGAAGCACCAAGTATTACATGACTGAGATAGTAAGCAAAATTGGTAACAGATCTAGAAACAGAACCGAGGGTTTGTAACCTCTAACCTTGTTTTCTCAACATACTCTGTGAACTGGAGTTGTTTGTACAGCACTCTTGCAAAATTTGGAGCAAAAAAACAATCTAAGTGAACACCACCTCATATTAGGTCCTAATAGGTGTTTTGTACAAAAATCACCTGTTCTGGCTTTCTGTCTGTGACCAGAATAACGTAAGTTTGCATTGGCAGCCTGCCAAATGAGGTAGGAAGAATAATCAGTGTCTTAAAAGCATCCTTCACAACACTGGGCCTACATAAACTTCAATAGGTTGAGAAGGGGACCTTATCACAGAATCACAGAACGGTAGGGGTTGGAAGGGACCTCTAGAGATCACCTAGTCCAACCCCCCTGCTAAAGCAGGTTAGCCTAGAGCAGGTTGCACAGGAATGCATCCAGGCGGGTTTTGAATATCTCCAGGGAAGGAGACTCCACAACCTCTCTGGGCAGCCTGTTCCAGTGCTCTGTTACCCTCACAGTAAAGAAGTTCCTCCTCATGTTCAGGTAGAACTTCCTGTGTTCCAGTTTGTGCCCATTGCCCCTTGTCCTGTCGGTGGGCACCACTGAGAAGAGTCTGACCCCATCCTCTTGACATCCACCCTTTA
>VZSC01006784.1:48469-72320 GCA_013398225.1 Steatornis caripensis
GCCGTGTTGTTTTTCCAGCAAATATCAGGGTGGTTAAAGTTCCCCATGAGAACAAGGGCCTGTGACTGTGAGGCAACTTCCAACTGCCTGTAGAAGGCCTCGTCAAGTTCCTCTTCCTGATCAGGTGGCCTATAGTAAACACCCACAACAGTGTCGCCTATATTGGCCTGCCCTCTAATTCTTACCTATAGGCTCTCGACTCGTTCTTCATCCATGCCTAGGCAGAGCTCAATACATTCCAGTTGCTCTCTGACATAAAGAGCAACTCCACCATCATGCCTTGCTGGCCTGTCCTTCCTAAAAAGTACATAGCCACCCATGACTACATTCCAGTTCTTTCCCACTCTATTATTTTTGCATGTGTTAGGTTGAAAGTTCAGAATCTATTTCAATTTTTTTCTGTACCTAGAATGGTGTATTTCACAGAAAAAGAACCATGCAAACCTCAGTCCTGCCAAAACACCCATAGGTGTGCTGTCATGGCAGAATCTGCTGATGTCCACTGACTCTCCATGAATATAACGCTTGTCGCTGCTGCAGGGTAAAAGGTTCTGAATAGCTTTTATTAATGCTCCTTGACTGGTTGAAAACAAGAAAAGAATCACTATACATTTGGATGATCAAATTCCCTCATGGAATGTAAATCAAAACATAATAAATTTATGAGTTGTCATAAGAAGGGAAATGAAGAGTCCAAAAGATTACTTGCATACTTATTGTCCCAGATCCCTTGACATCTAGCAAACTGCAAAAGATGCCAGGCTTTCACCAAAATGCAAGTCAGATTAAAATGTTAAACCTTACAATTTACTGGATAGAAATATTCATAATCCATTTTTAATAGTTTGAGATTAATTTTAGTTATATATTTCCTATTAATCTGCTGAAGTATAGAGCTGTAATCCAGAGAGAAAATAATGACATTTTGAATTCATTATATTAAATTGTCTCGTCTGGACTCACTGCTCTTGGTTTCAGCTCTGAAACTCCAGGAATTACATGTAAGACATACAGTTCTAGATTAATTATTTTTAACATTTTTCTTCCCTGTTATTCTTCTTTTAAAACCAACCTAGAAAAAAAATACCCCATGTCTTCCAAAATTCAACTGAGAAGCAAAAAACCACCAAAACCCAAAAACTCTATTGCAACTTGTATAACAAAGCATCTTGTTAACTGCTTTATTAACACATCCTGTATCTTGTATCAAGATGGCAACCTTTTCTTGATTATATAGTTTAGAACTAAATTCTAAAAGCTGTAAGGAAACATAGGCTTACTGATCTGATTTTGAGATACAGAAGACTAGCAAGGAGGTCAGATGTCAGATGAAGTGTCTGTACAACAAGTTGCCCCGTAATGTTGAGACACATGAGCTATTTTTAAATAAGAAACAACCAAACTGAAACACATTGACCTCTATGCTACTGTGGTTGACTGCTTCCAGAACCTGACCTACCTTACCGAAAACTACCTGTAATATTACTGTATTAATCCTGTGAATGTTGGATATTGTAAATCTTCTCTTCCATTGAAAACTGCAGGGGGAGTCAAACCACTTGCCTTCAGAATTGTGTATTTCCTTGCAAAATGGTAAAATAAATGATAAAGTGTTAAGTTCAAGTTCATAAACTTTAAATGTAATGATGTTCTAAATTCAATAGAATCCATTCTGACATGGTGTGCAATAACACAGCAGGGAAAAGATGAACCAGTCTGGCCTACAAAATGAAGTAAAGCAGAATTTGGAATTTAGAAGAACTTACTAAGTATATTTAAAAACCCCCAAAATATAACCTACCCATACCCAGACAGTGATGCATACACAGAGGAAAAGTAGTAACTGCTACTAACTACTGTTTCTATCCTTTTTAGGGAAGAATTCAAACAAACTGCTTGAATGCAGGGGAGATTCTTGAGAAGGACAACATCCCTCTACTTTTCAACATATTCCTCAGAGCTCCTCAAGAGAACGTGAGAAAAATCATTAGAGCTATAAGGAACTTCCTCCCTGTTCAACTCCCAGAGCATGGCCAATATTATATTCCTTTAGAGATTGCCCCCCAGAGGCAGTGGAGGATCTCCTGTACTCCAGCCAGTCCCTCTACCTTACTTAGTATCACTACTGCAGCAAGGGCATCATTTATACTGCCTTTATAGCCACATATATACGAGTACAGCAGAGACTATACCCAAAGTACCAATTTCAGCTTCTCACCTTAAAAAAAAAAAAAACCTCAAGGCGGTAATACTGGATCTTTCTTATCCAAACCCTAGAATCGCTATGAAACAGTTTGTAACACTTAAACCTCTAGAAAAGATTATTCATGCTAATTGACCTTGCTGTAGTGAAAACTGTGTGCTCTTGATTCTAGCATGCGATGCTTAAGTGCTCAGCTCAGTNCAGCTTCTCACCTTAAAAAAAAAAAAACCCTCAAGGTGGTAATACTGGATCTTTCTTATCCAAACCCTAGAATCGCTATGAAACAGTTTGTAACACTTAAACCTCTAGAAAAGATTATTCATGCTAATTGACCTTGCTGTAGTGAAAACTGTGTGCTCTTGATTCTAGCATGCGATGCTTAAGTGCTCAGCTCAGTCAACTGTATCATAGTAATGTTGATGTCATCATGTTTTACTATTTGGAGATACTGTCTGCCACTAAACATTGGCGAGACATTCAGGCTGTCGCACATGAGCAGTCAATGGCTGATGGCCTGTAATCCCCAAATTATAATAAATCTAAAGGAAAGAATGTTAGCTGAGTCACTGCTCGTTACAATCCAAGGCAGAAATGTGGGGCTGAGTTTGTTGAAGGGTCCAACACAAACCTTGATAGATCTGTTAACGCTTACATTTCAATCTCTTTTCAAATCTGAATAAAGAACACTAGAAGGCAAGAATACTCTTCATAGTCTTTAGGAGTCTTAAAATGCTTAAAAAAAAAACCTGTCCAAAAAGTTTGGAATAAGATTATACTCCCTGCACTACATTTGAGCACACTTGATGTTTGGTCATAGTAAGACTGAGCTTCTCTTGGCTGGAAATAAACATGACTCATACACCCTTATCATACACCAGAGATTAACGATTCTGGACTCAATTAATATTCTTTCATAAAGCCTTGAACTTCAAAAATAAATCAAAACCCAAAATACAAAAATTACTCTTCTAAGAAATAGGATATTATAGTTCACCCAGAATATATGCCAGCCTACTGGGTCTTTTTCATCTTACCACCTGAACCCTGGAGTCCTACAGACCAGCACTTTTTCCACAGTGACAGTTGTGTGGGAAGGGTGGTGACTGTCTTCTTGGAGCTAATCCTAAACTTCTTTTCTTGCTTTCTCACTTGCTTGAGGAAAGGTAATTTTATTTGGCCCTACACCAGGAGAAAGCTGTAACTGTCTCCTGTTGGTTCAGCCACACTAGCTTCTTTAGTGGAAGGGTGAAAAACAGGTCTCTACATCCTCTCCACACTTTCTGCTGCCAAACCGTCAGGACTGATACAGATCTTGGCTTGGGTTTATTATCACACAAGATGGTATCAGGCTTCTTCTGCTACAGAAAGGCTGCCTCCCCCACCCTCCTCTTAAAATCTGCTTTGGGTTTTACTGCAGTTAGTTATGAGACTGAGATTCAAAGTGTTATAAGCTTAGATGAAAAGCCAGAATGTATTATAGTGGTGGTTCCAACTCCTATTTGTTAATAGAAAGATTCCTCTGCAGGATTTATCTTACCTCTTTCAGATAGCTACACATGAGATGTCCAACTGTACCTACCTAAATTCCTACTGTGGTCAGTTGACAGAGACAGGCGGTGTTCAAGAATGATTTACTCCTTGTGACTGAGATGTGGGCTGTGGAAACATAACATACTGCCAGAGGATGCCCGTCTCCCCATTTCTCCCTTGACTAACTGAGATTCAATACCTAACTCCTAGACAGTCAAACAGATGGATCCCACCCCAGGGAACACCAAGGGACTGATCAGATTCCTAAACATTAACACTTTTTATCTGCAGAAGGACTCTGCGGATAAAGTTTCTAACTAAGCATAAAGAACTTGAATTCAGTAGACCAGGTGTTGGAGGCAGGTAGATATTTTCAAGTCTAAGGTAATATTTGAGTCACAGTATTGGGATATTTAAACCTCCTGGGCTGAAACATGCTGTGCTGTCTACCTGTTCCCTACACCTGATCATTTAGAATCACTCAGTTATTTCTAAAGAGACTAAGAACAAACGCATTGCCTGGCTTATACTAGAAGTTTCCTATGGACCACCGCATGTGACAGTTTTTGGAGCTACGAGTTCAAATGGGGGTTGTCCGCTGCAAAGTCTTACCCAAATCAGGCCAAATTATGTGCATTTGGAAACTTCAGATTGCTTTTCAGAGCATCTGGCAGCTGTTAATCTCTGTTCAAAAATCGCCACTGCAACTTGGAGGCTGCCCAAGTGTTTGCCCTGTGCTTACTGTGATCCCTGGCCTGGTCCCAGCAATACCCACCTGCCTAATGACCCCCAAAGAGCTGGGTTAGAACTGAGGGAAGGGAAAGACTGGCACAGAAGAAGCCTGGGACTAAAACTGAGGAACGCCGAGGATGAGAGGAGGGAGGAAGAACTTGTTGATGAGGACAGAAGTGGAGGGTGCATTATTCACTAGAGCAGACTCAGTGTCTGAGCACTAGGATTCGTACAAGTCAGCATTAGCTGCTCCTCAGGAGGTCAATAACCAGGACATGAATGCTGGCACCTCCCTTAGCGTCGGCCATGAGAGCGGAGGGGATGGCTCATGCCTGGAGAGTCCACATGGTTCACTTTGGCTTTTAATTGCTAGCTTCTATAGGACTGACAGAGAAAAAGCCTCCCAAAGAATCCTGCTCTCTCCACAATTCCCCTGCATGCATTTCTATTTGCAATAACAGGTCGTACCACACGTATCAGGTCACGATTCAATCCTGCAATCTTTTGTCATACAGATTGTACCTGTGAAGTAGAGAGTACTTGGAAAGTCAGGCTCAAGGCAATAGACTAGAATTCAAAACAACTGGAGTTTTCTTGCTTTTGCCAACCCAATTATTCAGGCATCACACACATACAGCCACAAGAATGTAAGAGTTTAAAAATAAAATAAATGCAGCATTATTTTTGTTTGCCTTCTGGCTTTCTGTTTCCACTATCCAGATATCAACTATCACTCTGAAGAAAGCTCTTGTTTATAAAACTAAGAAAAAAAATAAAGCTGTGCATTTCACGTAAGCATGTGAATTAAGGAACAGAAAGGCCTTGCAGAAAAGAGAGGACCTGCTAATACTGAGCATGGACCTGGGAAGAAACAGCAGTACAGCACAGGCCTTCTCATTGCTTGTCACGGCTGCATTTATTCCTGTCACGTGAATTATGATAGAAATTGTGTGCAGTACATTCTGCTTGAAAACCAGGGAGCAAATAGGGCAAAGCACAGAAAGTATGTACTTTCAGTGCTCACTCTCTTCTATCTGGTTCCAAGAGCAATAAAAAAAAAGTTATTAATCTCCTTTCTCTGCCTCCTGTCTTCGTCATTATTCTTCACTGAAAGAAGAGGAAGGGGAAGGAAGATTAAAAGGTGAAATTATTTTGTGCCTCATCTTAGAAATGAACTAATCCTCCCAGCCCCCTTCTCACAACTCCAGCTGCCAGGCAAGTCTCCTTTTCAGCTGCTACTACCAATACAGGATTTTCTGAAGCCACATGTTGCTCCATGGCACTTTCCAGATTCTTACTGTTAACTATAAGAAAACAAAATACAGCTTTTGATACATCCTGCTTGCCTTGAACCCCGCAGTGAAGAACAAAAAAGCCATAAAATGAAAGAAATCTAAAGCTTCTCCCCACACCCCAACTGCTTTTTAAACTCATTGCCTACCACCATGCCTGAGCTTTTTTTCTCCCTTCTCTTTTGTTTGTGACTGCAAATCCAAATCTGCCAAGCTGAACAGTTTATATTTTATGGAGTGAAAGAAACAAACTGCCCCATAAAAACGCCGCTCTCCTGCTGAAGCTGTTGACACATCGTTTGTTGTTCACAGTTGAGGACTCCGTCCATTACTCACAGGCCTTGTGCTTACAAGGTCAGCGAGTGACATAAAAACATGGGAAATAGTGAGTTAAAAATGTCGGCCTGAGTGTAAAGAGGTCCTGTCATCCTCTTGTATATGATCTAATAAAGTGCTTATAATATTCCACTAAATGTTAATGGCGAAAGTCCATCAAAGTTAAAACCATACTTAATATTACAAACCCATGCTAATAATAAGATACTCTCAAAGAGGTCCTTGATAACATTGTGCATTGCTACCTTTAAGACATGAAGAGAAGGGCACACATTAGTCATTTAATGTGTCTTTTAGGTGCCCAATGAACCTTCAGCTGAAGCAAAATGTTTAAAGCCCTGATCCATCACTGAGACTACTGGGGTGAGCAAGAAGCGTAGAACCCGTCCGACAAAGAAGAAGCATGACAGAGTCCTGCTAGCTTGTCCATACAAAATGTGCCTCTGGGTGCATTGGAAGCGAAGTGATCTGCAGCTAATACCTTGGGAGAAGAGCTCGTGGGTCTGGCCATCCTAGGATCAAACCTGGGCTTGTTTGTAACACAACCATCTAGGCCTGACTATTTAAAAAATGAAAATACTAAGCTGTCCACCTAACCCATTTTGCTTCTCTGTGTTCAGCTTATTTGTATTATAATTTTAACACCCTCGTCAGCATAACTTTGGAGAATGACTTTTTCCAGTATGGTCATACCCTGTTAACCCTCATAGAAATTGGAGAGTTTTAGGAGTTGAAAAGAAGAAGGTGTCATTAATAAGACAAGGAAATGTTGCTCTGCTGGAGTCAGAGTGCGGTGCTGCTTGCCCAAGACGGACCACCTGCACCTCCTATACCACCACCTTCTCCCCAGGCCTGCGGGCAGAGGCTGCAGATCTCAGGCTGATGCAGAAGGAAACCCTTGCACTAAGGGTGCCCCAAGCGGGACAGCGGACATCTTGATCTGGGCCCCATCTCTGAGGACAGATGCTGACACCCTGAACAGGCATCACCTGCAGGCATCAGTTCAGCTGAAATTCTTGTGATTGTTAGGTTGCATTTCAAGACTCTGTGACTGAGACTGGGAAGTCTTTGTAACAGCCATGGCAGAAAGAGTGCCCTTCACGGCCTTTTCTACATTATGAGTGCATAGACCCGTACCAGGCCTACAAGCTTTACCTATAAATTGTTAGGTCAGCTAGCTTAGCTGAACAAGGACAGACAGGAATAAAGTATTCTGACAGTTCTTTATTGCAATGCACCCTATTGGAATCATTCTACTGCTTCCATTGCAGACACTTCTTCGGTTTAACTTTTTCCTACGCCTCAAAGTCACGTGCCACGTAATGAACCTAAAGGTCACCGTAATCTATCTTTTTAAAAAAATCGCTTCGCTGTACACATCCCGCACAGTCCCTGCTGAGGGGCTGTCATAATGGGGCAAGCAGCAGGACACTGGGCACAGTACAGTGTTCTTGCTTGTACATTTATGCTTTGTGACTAAAATAATATAACATAAACATTCCTAAATGTTTGCTTCCTTTATTTTGAAAGGCCGCTTCAGCACCATTTCCAGGCTTTTTCTTCTCATAGGCAAATATTGCCCTTTAAAACGCAGCTGCTTGGAAGAATAGTGAGCAGCTCGTATAAGCTATAAAGATATTACAGATGTAGCAGCGTGGTGTGAAAGAGTGATAATTAAGACACAATGTGGCACTTTAAGTGAGACATGCAGCAAATAAAAATGTCTGCTTAGACTTGAACTGGATCGTATTTAGTAGCTTCAGGCATCACAGACTCTTTGCTCCACTGGATGCCCAGCTCCGTGGTTATCCTGGGCAGAGCCACATCAAGTTCACGGAGAAATATGATGAAGCGCTACCGTAAGGGGTTTGAACAGCATTTAAACTAACCCTTTTTCCTTAATGTACATTGAACCAGATGCTAGTGTGTCTGCAGGATTTGATTTTCAGTGTCTCAAACAAAGAACAAGGTGGGGACAGAGCACAGGCCAGGAGTGCTGGCGGCACTCCAGGCATTTTTTTGTAGAGTATTTCACAATTTTCATCCTAAGATCACAAGGAGCTTTAAAAAGAAGGTCACAATCATAATTTTGTTAGAGTTATATTCATAATGCTTGTTTTCGTTGTTCAGCTGCAGCATTCCTGCAGAATCAGAATCAGAAGTGAGGACCTCTCTTTTGCTGTATCAGTCATGCTGTCCCAGGTGAGACTCTGGGACTGGAGTACTGCTGGCAGGAGAGACAGGGCCAGCTATATTTAGCAGCTAGCCTTTTTTATGTTCCTTGATTCTGGGACTACATCCCTAGCGTGTGTGACTCTTGAGTAGGTCTGGAAAACATGGCTCAGGTGTGATCAAATCAGGACGCTTGAAACACTGCCAAATTGGTAGTTCAGTGTGGGTCATGTACTTGTACATTTTCATGATATCCTGTTTTCTTAAACAGTTTGCACCAATGGCTACGCCTAATGGAAAAAACCCCAAACCTTGACACTTCTTCATTGCTGAAGGAAGTGATAAAATGGCAAACTATCAAATACAGCATTATTTTGTTGCATCTTTGCAGCTGAACAGCCAGATAATACACTTTTTGAATAGTTATGACACCAGAAGCTTGCAGCATCTTTGGGCACCATATTGGTATGAAATACTATGCGTTTTTCTTCTAGTGCAGACAAAGCTATGAATCATGCATATGTTCTGAAATTTCAGGTTCTAGTGTTTCAGATTTAACAGCTTGGTAATCATACTGTTAAATGCATTTACTGATGGTAAGTTCAAAATTACTTGCAACTTTCAATCTGTGAGGGTAATTACATGAAAGGCAAATGAACATATTTGTTGCTAAGAGCACAGATTAAACCTTAAGTAGTAAGAGCCAAATGCGGAAGATCTTACTGTGATGTGCACTGAAATCAATGACAATTTTGCTGGAGTTACAATAGGGGAGACAATGGGGAAGGTTACAAGAACATGACAAAGGGAAGAGCCCTCATATTGTTTTAGAAATACTGATGTCTGTAAAATAATAAGAGCTATTCATAGTGTACTGTAAAAGTAACACGGAGTCGTTTCACTCATGAACATCTATGGCCAGCTCCTTTTGTCTTTTTTTCTTTTTTTTGTTCAGAGTCAATAGAAAACATCGTTGGCCACAGGGGTACCTTAGCGGGGAGGCAATGGTTCTTTTTCTTAAGAGCAGCATGTTATTTGCTCGAGTCTGTTCATTACTCAGCTTTCCCTCAGACAGTTTATAAGCAGTCTCTTGCGACTCTCTTACAATCAAAATTCAATCAGTTGTGCTGGATCTCAGTACAGAAACCACTAGGGTGAACATTTGTGGCCACAGAGATTTGAACGCAGGATCAAGGCATATACTGCGTGGTCCAGACTGGATACGTATCTTCAGGGACCCTGCTCTTTGTGAGGTTGATAAGTGTAATTCTTAGAATTTTTAATGATGTTTATGAACTCATACATCGTTTTCATGGGTAACTTCTGTAACTGCATATAATTGTAATGCTGCAGTGACTGTTCCCGCTTGTAATCCGTTTGCTAGAATATTCATGGCTGCAAACAACTGAATGCACGTAAAGCCATTTCATTTTTAAAAGGCATTTTGCCAGGTCTCCCATTCAGTAATTCATCAATGAATAAGCGCTAAAATGTTTGGTATCCCACAGATGGGAAAACAAAAGTGATGTGTCAGTAACTGGGTTGGTGCTGTCCATCCACGCAAGAGTTTTGCACCCCACATTTGATTTTGAACTTGCCCGCTGAGAGTGATGAGTAAATGCCTCCTGCCCCTTCTGTTCCTTACATCCCTCTGCTGGGCAAGGCTCCAGGCCTGCACCACACTCAGATAGACGTACTGCTGTTTGCTAAGCAAGGGTGGGCCTCAGCTGTTAGGGAAAAGCACATTGCTAAGGGTGTGGGAGATGCAAGGGAAGGAAGGAAGACAGGGACCATATCTCCAAAGGTGCCACCTCATTGAAAACATCTAAAAGCTATATTAACCAGCTCAGGAACAATGAAATCCATTCTTACTTCTATTTTCAACATCTTGTTTTCTTTGTCTCACTTAAAAAATAACCAAATTAGGCTGTTAAAATAGTAAATCTTCAAAATGATCTCCTTCTCCTGTTTGATTAATGCAAGTTCCTTCCTCTTGCTAGGAATCCTCATTGTCTTTTGAAGGAACAGAGCAGAATACTTTATATGAAGATTTTTGTTTTTCCATATAAATAGATTATAGAAAACACAATGTAATTTTTATATCACTGAGATTATTGCTTTATGTTTCACATTGGCAAGAAGCAGCAACTTCCAGGTTTAATAGTGTAAGGTGCCATGTACATTTCCAGACTTATAAAAGCATAATTATAATAACAATAAATTGTAATGGTGGATGTAGAAACATCACATAGGCAGGACTGGATAAAGTGCACTTCTCTAACTAGGGACAAGTTATTATCTCTAGACATTCAGATTAGTCATACCTGACTTCATATCTTCTCCCACAGGCTCACTGTGTTTACTGAAATTAATCTGAGTATCAGTCAGGAAGTCACTGCTAGGATGACTTTTGCTTTCAAACCTATTCTCACATCCCTTGCCTCCAAATTAAAGAACAGAATGTACCCTATGGTGTTTCTGATGGAGGAAAGTTGTAAAGTTGGCTAAATTTCTTCTCTTTTTAATCATCTTTGTCAACTTTGTAGGTAAGTTCTAGTTTGGCATGAATTTTACTGCAGACCTTGTAATGCAACAGTGTTGAGTAATGATACATTTTCCAAAATAAGATGTAATTTACAAATATGTTTTTCTTTCTTTTACATCACTGGCCTCCATGGCATTGTCGATGAATCCAATAAAGTCATTAAGGGCCATATCTACTTCTTAAGAATTGTGTCATGCATCTCTCAAAATGTTTCATTTGGATCCTACCATTCATCCTAGAAGGTCCCAGACCACTGCCATTGGCTAATCTCTCCCTGTCACTGGAAAGCAGCCCTCTCTACAAAGTGAACTGTGACAATCACCGTACCACGCAGCATTAAGAGAGGTGGGAGGAAAGTCAACATTTCGTACCCAAACATTAAAGTTGTTGACCCCCTCTTCTCGTTAACTCTATTACAGGAACTTCAGCAACTATCTAGGAAACACAAGATCTGAAATATTAAAATATCTTAAAAGATTCTACTTAATAGCTTGGAATGGAACGTCTCTAACTTAGAGCAAGGCAGACACGAGCTGGTCCTGCAGCAGTGTGAAAGCATGGCTTCAAGGAGATGTTCCCTTACCCCTTCATCTTGTTCACTTGCTGTGACTCCTTTTTATGGTGGTTGAATTTCTTTGGTTCTGTGTGGCATTTGGTGCAAGTTACTTTAAACCTAGTTTGACTACTTGGAAAAAAAGCAAATCTGAAATTGTTGACATCTCTGATGCACATACAGCTGAGGAGGGAGGGCAAGAAGCTCTACAGAAGCTAACAGCCCCGGCCAAAGGAGGCATTTGTGTGGGTGGGCAGATGCCTTAGCATAAGGTTGTCTTTCTGATCTCCTGTGGCAAGACGGTCATTCAGGTACAAGGGGCTGGTTATAAGAAAAGGGAACAAAAAGGTAGCATTAATTAAGCACACTTTGATCTGCTTCTGCTGTGATACCTGCCTAAGAGGAGTCCTGGCCATTCGTGGCCAAAGGCGAGGCTGCCTCATGGTGAGCTCAGCCAGGAGTTTTGGCATGTGTCCCATCTGGGCAGAGCCCAGCCAGCAGAAAGTGATCCCAAAATACCCCTGCTGTGTGAGACACCTGACCAGAGCATTTCCAGAAAACTGTCCATGGCCACCAGGTCAATGTCGTTACAAACGCCAGCGGGTGTCATTGGGGGTATATCTGTGGGTCCTGGTACTTTGCCACATAGTGGTCCAGAACCAGCCACAATGGGAATCCTGTTCTCGCAGCTGGGGCATCAGGCAGGCACAACTAGAAGTAATTTTAATAATTTGATTTTTATTTGCTTTCTTAACTATTGGCTCGATGAGGTCCTTGTGCTGCTCTGTGTGTCTGGGATACCACTGACTGCATGCAGAGAGATACAGATGAGAGCACTTTCCCTGAGTGAACTTCCCTTTGAGAGGAGTGGTTTTTCCCTCCGACTGACTTTTATATTGTAGAGTTGCAGAATGAAGCAATTATTCTTCTGGTCACACTTGCCTTGCACACATATTTACCAATGCCTGAATATATATTTTAAAAAGCATGCTGTGGCAAAATCTGTTTTTAACTGTTTTTTTCCTTTCGTTGTTTTGAAAATCATCAAGCTAGCTCTTTTTGACCATGGATGATGCCATGAACTTTATTACTAGCAAGCGTCTGTTCCATGCTACATAAGAAAACCACCTCACACAGCCCTCTACACAATCATGCTAACCATACCTTGAAAGTTTACAGCCATATCAGACAGAAAGAAAAATGGGGAAGACAGCCTAGAAAAGGTAAAGTGTATGAGAGAAGATGCAGACGGTGATTTATTATTATGATTATTTCCTGTAAAACAAAGGATGCTCAACTCTTGTGCTCATAGGGGAGTTCTAGCAGAGTATATCCTTAACAGCCTGTCACTTTTACTCTTAAAGAAGTAAATGAAGTCAGGAAGAGAAATGAAATAGAAATGAGAGAGATGAAAGAGAAATGAAACAGATAGTTCTATACACTGGAATTTTTTCAGTGCAGGGACTAACTTGTTAGTCGTCTTCACCTGTATTCGTATTGTGCCCAGCACAGTAGGTCCTACTACCAGTTAGGGCCCATGGGTGGCTGCTGTTAAGAGAAAAGCAGAACAAAGAACAACAGAGAACGATAATAGCACAGGGGTAAGGAAGGGCAGTAGGGGAAAGAGAGAAAAGGGAAAAAAAATACTTCTGAGGACATGTTAGAGGAACAGCAGGAGGGTGCTTAGCATTGCTTTTCCTGCGTGCCATTTTTGGTGCAGGGAATAAAATAGTAATGCCAATTTATCAGTTTATCTTTCTTGCTAAGCAGACTAAATCTCTAAACAACCAAATTATTTCTTTAGCAAAGAGAGATTTGCACAGACTTGATATTAAGCAACTAATCTTTATTTCTCATCATGACCATATGCAAAATTTTGTCTAGCCTACAGTTCGGCCTTGCATGGGCTAGATAGCCGTGTGAGTATCTGCCGGTGCTATAACTTCTGCCACAGTGATTCAGAAAGAAAAAAGGAATAAAGAAGAAACACTATAATGCTGCAGCCTCTGATCTGAGTCTGTTCTTCCTTGCTTACACTCATTACCCTTCTGTCGTGTTCACGTTAAGTCATAAAAGAACACAGTGTCTGATACTCACTTATGCCACTGTTGCACAGACAACTAAGCCTTAAAACACATTCATTTGTTGAACATGGCATGATACCACAAATAATAATTATAGTACTAATTTCAGAAAAGATCACACAACAAGCACTAGCCTACAGCAACAAAGCATTTCACTTCCTAGTATCTTTTTTTTTTTTTTTTGGTACAAGCTCTACGAATGATGTAAATTAAAAGCTCTCGATGAAAGAAAAAGTAAAACAAGAGCCCTAGACAATTCAAACAGAACATGTGAGCTATTTAAAGGCTGGAAAACCAAAATCCAAAGAAAATGGCACCATACTGAGCAATGTGAAGCCTGGTTGTTTTACTTTAAATGGTGCTCAACTGATCCTTTGTTTGCTTGTTCTGGGTTTGCAAATTGCCTTAGCTGCACGTGGTTTCACATTAGTGTGATGAATCCTTCTTCAGAAATTCTTTTTCTATCATTTATGGCATTTGATGATGGCATTATTTTATCTCTTTTTTCCCCATTTATTGGACTGGGAGTGGGAGGAACAGAAGAGAAGTTAGGCTCTATAACATCTCTTCATCATTCTTTACGTGGGACAAAGATATTTCATCTTGCCCAGACAGATGGAACATGAAAATTTCTGAGTATGAGGTGCAGATATAAAGAACAAAAAACCCCAACCTAAATATTTCTAAAAAAACCCAACCTAAACATTTCTAATCAGTGATTTATAGATTTTATCAGCAACTCCTGCAAGCCAATTGGCATTCACTTAAAGTCTATCTTTTTAGGCAACCAAAATGGAAGCTTCAAATCAGCTTTCAGTTCTACTTTTAAGCACTTGTTACCTGTAAATTTAAAATAAAACTCTCTTTCTCAAGCACTGATGAGTTCACATAGCAAGGCTGTAAGGCAAAACATGCTGTTTTTTTCTTGGAACTGCACCACTTGAGAAATCCTAATGACAGAACTTGAAAAGAAAACTTAGATTTTCAACATGGCCTTGCTTTTAAGATGGAACAACACCTAAGAAACAGAAGAGCTGATTTTCACCAAAGTGTTATTGGACCAGCATGAAATATTCTACTTGAAGGGAAGAAGAGTTTGTCTGAGATCAAGCCTCATCTATAAGCTAACAATGATTTATTAAGCTCTTATTAGAGATTTCTTGACCTATCTGTATCCTGTGCCTACTTACTTTCTGAACTTGTTTAAGGAGCACTTCAGATTCAAGTAAAATTTGAATCTCATGTAAAAAAAACCCAGCAGATGATAGCATAAGTTCACACAATCCTTTTTCACAAGTTTGATGTGATGATCCTATCATATGTGATCATCAAAGCCCTTTTTTGAGACAGAGAAAGGGAGAAACAGAATTATAGTGACAACCTGACCTGGCTGAGGGAAAAATGAGTAATCAGATAAAAAAGTAATTTTCTCTTACTGCCTTAACATTTTTATCTGTGTTGTGGTGGCCTTGTATAGTTTTGCTTTGTAACAGTCCCAGTTTTGGGGCTGTCCTAAAAATCACGTGAGCGAAAATAAGAAATAAAGTAAGCCCTTTTTGCATAAGGAAACTTTCTTTCCTTTCCAGACTCCTGTTAAATAAATGTCTAGAAATGCTGCCTTTCTCTTTCCGTAGCTTTTTTAAAAGCTTTGGAAACTTTACATTTTCAGTCATGTAAATTAGTAACAGTTAGGCACTCACAGGCTCTCGTTTACTGATCTGGCTTGCTGTCTTGGCAGATTTGCTGCTGCTGGGGGCTCTGATCTGGGATGTTGTTGAGACTTGCCCATTGCTGTTACATGGCACTCATCTACATGGACACCAGTGATACTGCTGCTGGTTGATGGAGATCTGGAGCATATCAAGAGTTAATACATGGCTCTGGGGGCTGATAAATAGGTCCATAGGTCTATTCAGGCCTTGCTATGATTTCCAGTGTGTCTCCACACTAGACCTTTGAAGGTAATGGGTAAAAAGATGGGGACATCACTGGCTTGAAACTCCACATTGCCTCACCCATTTGAATCTCACTTTCTTCATTTGATGGAAGTGAATCACTCAGAGAGGAGGGCACTGGGACTGTAAAAAGATAACCGTGTCACGAAAGTTGCATTTTTCCTTCTTTTCTGGACAGATCTGTGTATTTGATTGCAGTGGATTGTTAATGAATGTATGTCAAACACCTCCAAAATGGGTTGAGAAAAACATAGGAATGAAAAGTTAGTATGTAGAAGTTCGTAACAGCAATACTCCCTACCATAGTAGACAGTACTAAGAGTGCCAACTCTTATTTGTAAATAAACCCTTTTAAATATAATCTGTGTGAATGTTTTGGGGAGGCAAATACTCCCACAGAACGAATTATGAAGTTTTTTGTGCTAGGTATGCATAAGCCAATTTTTGTTTGTTCCCTTCTACCTCACTTTCTCTTCACTTACATAGCAAAATAAGAAAAAGAGTCATGGCAAGAATAGCAAGAAAAAATGGCAAAGAAACAACCTCCTCCTTCCCTCCAAATTTCAAAAAGTCACTGGTTGCTATCTGAAATGCAGGATGCATGTACAGACCTGTTTAGAGAAATTGCCAAAGCCATGACATACAAGAACCTTGATCACAAACTAAAACACAAGTACCCCTTTGTCATGCATCATTTCACAGGTGGAGTCCAGTGAAAATCTAATACTTCACGTTCCTGTTCTGCATTCGCACAAGTATTATGTTCTTTTCCTTTTCATCCTCGTTATGCAACTCTTCATAAAAAAGCAACAACAAAGTCTCCCCATACTGAAAATAAGAGGGTGGTTGGGTAATACCAGTTCTCCATATTTAAAACCACATTGATGGCTACTTGCAGAAACACCGTGGAAGATGGGTAATCCATTATTGCTTTATAATGCCAGAGAGAGTTCCCTGCAGGAAAAGTATCTCCTGGAAGAAGTGTGCAATGTCATAAATGGCTATGTTAGATTTAGACATCAAGGGATGATCTACAGAGGCACTTCTGAAAAATCAAACAATACTTCTGATACTGCCCAACTGCAAGACTAGAGGCTGGATTTTGCCGTTAGCACAATGCATATACAAAATGTATGCTACAAGGATTTTCTTATAACCTATAAAATTGATCTTTTAGATAAAAATTAAGGGACAGACCAGTGAATTCTGACATGGCTGAGACACCACTGACTTTCTCCAAAATCTCTGTTTATGCTCAGTTATGAAAAGGCTTTGATAATCTGCACATATTTCTGCACTTTATTATATTGCAGTGCTAGCATAATCGTTTAAAAAATCCATATTACAATGCTTGTGATAGGGTTTGAGTATAGTTTGATGAACTATTTATTATAGAGAAATCCACATACAGCTAAAAAATGAAATCATAACATCTAATTCCGTTCATAAGTATTTAGATTCAGTTTTGTGTTCTGAAGCTGTGTTCATAAGTATTTTTCTTTATGTTCTTCTAACTGTATTTTTCTTTAATGACTGGTAAAAAAGTCATAGGAAGGACCCTTTAAATAATAGGCTCAATTTACCTTTAGCAGAAGTAATAACTTGCACATCTGAAACATTTTCAACACCTCAACCTAAGCCAATACACATAAGACCTCTTGAGAAAATACTGAAGGAGCCACACTGAAACAGGAGTCTCGACAACCAGATATTAATCATTATTGTCTCTTCCCTCTGTTCAAGTGATATTTTGAGAAGGTTTACGAGCGTTCAATGCAATTACTTTCTGGACTGGTTATCAATCAATAGACATTGCAATGCTCTCTTTCTATAGCCTCTTGAGGTACTTCTCTTTCCAGTCTCAGAGACATCTCTAAGTAAAGAAAAAAAAAAAATCCTATGTTTAATTCATCTTGGACTGCCTGCATAAGACTGACACGCACTGTGAAAAAAAAACAAATCAAAACCCTCTCCCATACTAGATCTTTGTGTTGCCAAATATCTCACTTTCTTTTTGTCTTCTGAACAGGCAAATGAAGCCCAACACCCAGCTCTAAGAAACGCCTTATATCAGTCTTGCTAATTCTAGGTGTTCCAAGTTATGAATTTGTATATTCCTATGGCCACGTGCCCTTACTGCATTCAAAAGGAAAATGTGATTATTTTAGGTACATAAGTAACTTTCCGTTTTTTTTCTATTTCCCTTTACACATTGAAATGTGGTCTTGCTTTCCAGTTTCTGTCCAAACTCATGAAGTTTGGAAATTTTTAATTTAAAAAAAAGAGATTCTCATATCCACATGATCCAGGAGGTATGATATCAAAGCAAAATCTGAAGCCATAAAACTTGGTAAAACTGGTGGAGTCAATCACAGTACTGTCAATAAAATAGCAGATAACGCTTAAAAAACTAAAAGTAGTGTGATTTCCCAAACGCACCGAGGTGAACCGAAAAAGTGTGCTATAAATTTCTGGTGCATTCAGGCATAATCTGTCTGGTCTGATTGCACTGGTAAGTGTTGCAGAATCCTTTGCCAAAACAAACGGAGGTGGCTGTACAGGGTCACCTAAGCGCACGCCTCGGGAATGTAAAACAACAGACTCCACAAGGAATGTTCCTGTACATCTAATACCCCATGTTTATAACCACAGGGAAGGCCTCGGTCTTGCCCTGTGACAGTCCTGATTTACCTGAAAGAAGATCTAAGCGATCTCTTAAAAATTGGCTCCGCGGAAAAGAGGAGGCTGCAGGTGTAATCCGGAAGGCTCGAGGAGGTTTTGCCAGGGGAGACAGTGGAGGTAGCTGTGGGAGAAGGCAAACCTGCCTCAGCTGTTGCTACAGGGTTCATCTTAGGAAAAAGAAATTAATAACCTTAGTCTTTCAATTTGTGCTGACTTTATTGTGCTTTGTTTTGAGGCAGCTGTCTATGCCACCCGGCCAACTGACGTAGCTCCAAAGGGAGGACCTGCGGCTGAGGTTGGACCAGCTGAACTCACTCTGGCTGGAAGCTGCAAGTGGAGATGGAGGAGGGTGCAGCCCAGCCTTGGATCGGACAGTAACAGGGGAGGTGGTTCAAGGCCCACAGCCAGCAAAGATAAAGGGATGCAGTCTTGTGACTGGAGGGATGTGTTTGATGACACTCAAGGAGCAACATGCAGCAACCACTGTACTTCCCCTTTTAACAAATAGTTAAAACTTCTGCAGATTACAATGTTTAACTTCTCTTCAAATATGAAGTTGCAAAACTCATTTTGTTGATGCTCACGTGAAAAAAAGAAAAGGGCCAGAAAAGTTGTTCTTCAATGCGGATTTAAAAAAAATGTTTCTTTACCCTTCTGGTAGCCTAAATGGAGTCTCCTCCACAAGGCACCCTGTAGCCAGCAGAACCTAGCAAGCATAGATGCAGAGACTCTGCGAAGCTCAACATAGACGTAAGAGACCTCAAAAGAAATTGAGTAGTGAGGTGCCAACGTTCACTAAGGATATAAAAATCAACTTCAACTTAGTTAAAGGACAGCAGAGGAATGTCATAGCATGGTGATACTGAAAAATGGCAGATGACATTCCACATAAATAAGGAGAAGTACACATAAAATGAAATAACTCCAACAATACACATACAGTGATAGGTTCTCAGAAAGAAATAGTCATTTCATGGAGACCTTATAGATGGTACAGACGGTTCTCTACAAAACACGTCTATCTCATTGCTGCATATTGACCAAAGCACGAGCACAATGTGAGAAAATTTTGTGAAAGAATGGAGAACAAAACAAGAGGACACTGCTATGCTACTGTTCACGCTGTTGGAGAGGAAGCACAGCTTAGAGGAGAGATGGCTGGAAGGTGGTATGATAAAAGTCTATAAACTCACAGGTGATACGGGCAAAGTGAATATGAAATTTCAAAAAAGTCACAAGAAGAGCTAGGGAGCACCAGTGAAATGATGATGTAATTAAAAAATAATTTCTAAAAATAATCGGTGAGCTTGATACGCAACGCAATACCAAAAACCCTTCTGGTCCGCAGCCTTCCCATACTTGAAACTTACTGACCAACTACAGAAACATAGCTCTGCAAGAAAGTAAGCCCCACCTCTCCCTGCAGGCATAGATGAGCACCTGGCCTTCAAGTCAGCATCATCACCATAAGTTTGGCAGGTAACCCGGAGTAATACATATGGGGTCAGAATGACCATCTCCCTGAGCAATTTGCTCTGGTTCACGAATCCTCAGCCTCATGCACTTACCCTTCAGCACTCCTGGGAAGGGATATGGTGTAGAGAAAGAAAAGGACTCTGAAACAACCTGCCAGAGATCCAGTAAATGAGTAACAGTTGAGACATATCTTTCTTCAAGCTGTTCTCTCCTAGCTAGAAAGGCTAGCTCCATGCTGTCTGCCTTCTCAGGCAATGTAGCAGCAGACCGCACAAAAGTTCCTCACGTTTTTTTTGGAGGTAGTTTCACCTTCCCAAGCAGGAGGGATGGAGAAACTTGGCACAAGATTCCCAATGTTTGCCAGGGCAAATTTTCAGATACTTTTAGTCTCAATGAATATCAGCATCAGATTCCTTTGTCAAGAAATAAGGACTGTCATCGCGCTTATATAATCCATCTGAATTGTGAAAATAATTCTCTATACTGAAGAACATCTTATTTTCCAAGAGACGGTAGAACACAGTTTCTGACTGAAGATCCAAAGTAGGAACTTTTCAGCTGTAGTTTTGCTGCTGTTTATCTACTTCAAGAACTATGTTAAGTTTCTTATTGCAAACATTTACATTTAAGATGATGTCATTTTTAGCTATAAGTAGAAGTCGTTGATCTCCTTAAATTGCAAAAATCAGCAATACTGAGAAAGAAATGAAAAGTGTCTAACAGTGACAATGCCTAAATACAAACAAAAATCCTAAATCAGAGGTCAGAATAAAACTTGTCTGTGGGGCAAATAAACATAGAATCACAAAAACATAGAATAACTGGAGTTGGAAGGCATCTCTGGAGAACTCTGTGGAGCAGTAGTCTGCTCAGGGCTACATTCTTACCCGGCACTGGTTATCAGGGCCGGGTTATCGTCTGATTTAATATCACAAATCACTCAGGAGAACTGTACTGATTATTTTAAAGAAAATTTCAGCAGGGTAGATGACATTCAATATAAATAAAGTCAAGCAGGCGGAAAATGAAATAACACCACCAATACATAAACAATGATAGGTGTATAAATACCTCACTACAATGGTAAGTACCTAAAACAAGTGGATCTAACTCGATCCTGGTTCACACCTTCTCTAAAAAGAAATTTTAGAACGGTATGAGCTGTCAATGGGCTCAGCAGCACATGGGACTTTTCTGATTAAGTTTTTCAAAAGCATTAAAGCCTGGACAAATTCCATCCTCTCTGAAATGTCCGGTAGCTTCCCACTGGAGTACGATCCCAGATAACACTGAGCATTCAGCAATATTTCAGTAGGAGGAAAGAGTGTCTTCATATTTTGTAAAGGATCCATTTTGTAATTGTAAGAAGATTTTTGAACGAGTAATGTAATAAAAGTCTTCGCTGTATACCAATAATTTTTGCACAAACTGTCACGTGTTTACTTTTAGGGTATTGTGTACTATATAATATGTGTATAAGGTGACTACAAAGAAAGACACTCTTTTAAAGGAATAGATGTAACAAATAGCTGCATCTTCAGAAACAGTCATCAGAATGTTAAATGCTATTGTTTAATGCAGTCAATATCCAAATCTAAATGTACAGCAGTACTTACTAATAATATCAATATAAAGATTCCCAAATGAAATTACAGTAATTTCAGAAAAAGACCATTTTAAATGAGAGAAACTACAGCAGTAGAAACACTGAAAACAGAGCTCTGCCTGCTTGAATGCAAATCTCTGTCTCACAAGGCAGGAGAGAGTGATGGGATAAAGCTGTGTCATGCCGACTGCCTGTACAGAAATGCTAACATGGCCGAGGCAGGCACATAAGGCCGTTAGGCTATAGTCTCCATCGTTAACCCATCCCAGAACGAAAGGTGGATCATGTTGTGTGTTGTTATGTGTTAAGGAGATCACCACAATGTTAAGGAGATCACCACACCATTTACAAACATCAGAGCCTTCAAGTTATTTCGTACTTAGCTCAATGAGCCGAAATGTGGGGCATTCCCCGCCACCACATAAGCATGGACTAGGCATGGAAGGCGAGTGTGAGATCTGCCTGCAACGTCCCTGCCTCTGTCCCCAGCCGTGCCCGGGCCGGTCCCACAGCCCAGGCACATGCTGCACGTGTACGCGCTGCCGTACCCATGCTCAGCCCTCAGCAAAGCTCTTCTCTCTGCTCTGCTCTTCTCTGATTTACCCATCCTGCTGTTTCCCCTGACCACTGACAGAGATCCCCTCAGATCAGTCATTTCGTCTGAAGGCATTCCGTGGTCAATATTTACCAGTTGAGGTTGCGCTGGACTCGTGGTATTTATTCGGCATTCACTGTAATAAGAGGTGATATTTAATGCTCTATTGATCACCACACCAACAGGTCTCGTTCTGAGGAGAGGGATGGTATCCTGACTCACCGCATTCAGTGGAGTTCGAACATCGTGGCCTTAACGGTCAGATACACAGACCCACTGACGTGTGTAATACACTGAATATAGCAGATCAGCCTGTCTGCACTGAGGCTGGAAAATGTATATTTTTCAGGAAGGAAAGCTGATGAAATTTAAAGACACCTGATTTTTTTTTTAATTTCCACAGATACAGCATGAAATTTACCGTATCTCCCTATGAATGTGGGTTCATTTTTATTGCATTGAGCTAATTTAGGGCCTCATTCTTAGTCCTGATATCAGCGGGAGGGTTTTCACCAGTCTCAGAGAGAATTAGCTCCACAGTTCCCACTGTGCTTTTCTCTGTCAGAAGAAAGCAGTTGCAGATATTAGACATTCTGCAAGGGAGGCCGCGGGGCTCGGCACAGCATCTCTTATGATCAGCCCAATATGAGAGAGCAGTTCAGCTTACAAAAATAGCCCTTCTGTAACACAAGGATCATTTTGTGTGTGCGTTTGTGTAAGCTTCAAGACAGCAAAACCAACCTTCCTCTCAAACCATGAGAAAGGAAGATTTTCAGAAATGAACAAGGGAGTTTTGCAGGATTTTCCATGCGAAACAGCTGTCTTTGAAAATGTAACCCCAGCAGTACGTGCTACTTTTTCCATTTTATTTCCCCTCCCTAAGCTTTCTCTTTTGATCAAACTAATCAGCCATTTTACTAACAAACAACTGTGGAAAGTACCCTTACATTCATTTTCAATATTAGTCAAATCACGTTAACTAGTTTTAACTTTCTCTCCTCCAGAACCTTATCAAATTATCTTTCAGGAATTTTTTTTTATCTTTAGCATCTGTCTCATTATTTTTCAAATGATCTGTTCTCATCCGTCAGAATTTTATACTGGGAGTCTTACACATCCTCTTGTTTAGAAGTCAATGATACAAGCATCCCTCTGAAATATTAAATGGGACTAGATGTGACCTCACAATTTCAAACTGCCGCTTTCTTCCTTGAGCCAAGAGATTTTGGTTAAGCAATGCATTTATTTCTCCTCCCAATTTGGAACAAAGCTGTCTCTTTGCACTTGCCGAGTTATAAAAACGTTCAGAAGGACTTCTCTCAGCTCTGCTGTTGTAAACAACTGGAGTGCCAAGAAGAGGAAAACAATTATTAGGAGAAAACTTAAAACATCTTATCGAACTGCAGAGCTGTTTCCCCAAAAGAAGAGGCAGACACATTACCAGAGTCATCTCAGTACAGACTAAACCAAATGCTTGGTCTACTCTTGTACACGACACGCACCAAACTTTCTTGATGGGGTGAAATACCTTCATACTCCAAGTCTTCACTATCTGCCTGTCAGTATAGTCCCATGTAAGTTATTACGCAGTTTTTTTCTGTAGCCACATCTCCTATGTAATAAGCTTGGAGATGGATGCTATAATTATTAAATATTTAGAAAATTATTAATATACTTAAATTCATTACACAATTTTCTTGTAACTGACAATCGATAGTAATGTTGCTGTTGGCACAGGACAGGGGAAAGCTGCCTCCCAATAGACCACTAACACTTCCAGGTGTTTCATTGCCTTCTTCCCTATTGTTAACTTTTTTCTGAAGATTTCTGTAGCACTGCAGGAAGAATACACGAGTCCTCTGAATATTACCACTGCTGAGTATATACCAGGGATACCCAGCTCTATTGACAAAGTTTGTATTTCAGCAAGGAGTTCTCAGTTTCCCTGGTGTCAATGCTGATAGCACCTTCATGGCGACGGTCCTGACAGCCCTTATGCAGATTGATGAATAGGAGTTTGATGGATTAGTTGTTTAGTCCAATGTTAAATTATTCCTGAATGTCTTTGTATGGAAGAAATCATCACTCTG
>VZSC01006784.1:77061-117850 GCA_013398225.1 Steatornis caripensis
AAAAAAAAAAAAAAGCGGTCCAATTCTTAAGCTGAGACTGTTACTTAAAAGTGTGCCTATAAATGTTGTGCTTGTGTACTTATTTCTTACCATTAATTAAATTTGTGCTGGACATAATTAGGCAAATGAGCGGATTCGCTTTGCAGCAATACCTAGGTGACTCTACAGATGAATGTAGGCTGAGACGCCACACGCGTTGCCACCAGAGCTGTGCGCGCACCTGAGTCTTCCTGCATTTTTTCACAGAATGGCAGAATGGCGGGGGTTGGGAGGGCCCTCTGGAGATCCCCCAGTCCAACCCCCCCGCTAAAGCAGGTGCCCCCAGAGCAGGGTGCACAGGAACGCGTCCAGGCGGGTTTTGAATATCTCCAGAGAAGGAGACCTTCCCCTATAGCTAAATGCGTTGCCGCCATTTGCAACCACCCTTGACCACCAGCCGGGCCCGTTTCAGCAAGCCCTGTGCGTTGCACGTAGATGCCTTGGGCTAGAATTTATTACCTGTGCACTGCCCGTCTGTCCTGAGAGCCCCCCTGGACTTCCCTTTTCCACTCTTTGCCATGCAGAGATTGCGCTAAAGTGTTTTACAAGTTACTCGTCAAAATAACAAAATGCAATTGCAACTGGGTGTTTCATCACTTTACATTGAAATAGATTAGTCAACACGTACAACTAGCCAGCCATTTGAGGCGCCTACGTGAAAATTAACGCGGAAAATCTAGATGCTCACCTTGTATTTCCGTATTTGATCTAAAAGCCGTGCTGCTACCACTCACTTCCCATGCAACTACCTGAAGTAGATGCTGAAGAGTAACCAGCTCAGCGATTAGATGCCAATGAGCACAAGCGAATAGAACATCTGTCTTTCTTACCATATGCTTCATATTCATGGCCACAGGTTTTGTGTTGTTTGTGCAGTCATTCAAGCAAATAATTAATCAAATTTAAATGCAGAGGAACCTTTTACTTTATTTACAGTTTTACAAACCATGCAGGAGCTTTTATTTTGATAAAATAAACATTGGATGCTGATGTTTACCAAATATCCTGTATCAAGATTATTTTGCTAAAAATAGCTACAGAGAAAGAGCATGCACCGCTGGTACTGATTAGTCTGAGAAACCCCCTGCTTGGCTGCAGTAGATGACGCTGGCTCAGAAAGCCCAGATGATCCTTTCACAACCTGCAAGCCTTCCCGCAGCAGCGCTGTTACCATTAACTGCACCCGAGACTGAGGCGCTACTGAATTAGGTGCTATACACAAATAGCTAATGACGGCCGTGCTGCACTCTGATTCACTAGTTCAGGAGGGTTTTGCTGTCCCCATGCTGCTGAGGGGAAACCAACCAACAAATTCATTCAGCTTGCTGCTGAGTAACTAGTTCAAGCTGCTTAAGTTCTACTGAAGTTCGTTGCAAATGACAAATGAGGAAAGGCTGAGAGAGCTGGGTCTGTTCAGCCTGGAAAAGAGAAGGCTGAGAGGAGATCTGATCAATGCTTATAAATATCTAAAGGGTGGATGTCAAGAGGACGGTGTCAGACTCTTCTCAGTGGTGCCCAGCGACAGGACAAGGGGCAATGGGCACAAACTGGAACACAGGCAGTTCCACCTGAACATGAGGAGGAACTTCTTTACTGTGAGGGTGACAGAGCACTGGAACAGGCTGCCCAGAGAGGTTGTGGAGTCTCCTTCTCTGGAGATATTCAAAACCCGCCTGGATGCATTCCTGTGCAACCTNCCATTCTATGATTCTATGATTCTATGACTTTAGGGACTTGCAAGCTGCTTATCTGCAATTCACAGATATTTCATCAGTCTGACCCGGGTGAATAATTCACACCTCAGTTTCCATTAGTTAGTGAATAAATGGCTTTATGCCGGGTGGGCTTTCCTGTACTAGAGGCACTGAGTTGCTGCCTCCCTCGCTGCTCACTGCCCAGTGATGTGGCCAACAAACGTCACTGAGCAAAAGCACTGAGATGGTCACTGAGCAAAAGCACTGAGATGAGAGGGACTGCCACAACGCTGCGGTCCAGCCCTTGTTCTCCCACCACCCCTCCTTCTCTCTCAAAAAGAGAACAGGGTTGATTTTGGTTGTCCTTGATGTATAAGTATCTGTAACTACAAAATTAAGAACTCCAAGTGTCTGCTCAAACAGTTGATTTCTCTCTGTTCCCAGTAAAATAAAAACAACCAAAACCCCACAAAACATTCAACGGTCTTTCGATGTCCCATTCTGCCCTTTCACAGCACTCAATATTCACATCCAAAATAACATACACAATGCTGTTACTGGCTGCAGGTAAATAGCTGTATAGAGTAGTCTAATAAAACGTTGCTCAGATTTCTACAGATGCAGTTTTGCCTTTCAGATGAAACATAATTCTTGAGGCTCTTACTGTAAAAGTTAGAATGCTTTTATTGTGCACTTAACCAGAAAAATCCCCCCCAAACCTCAGACAATCTAATTAAGGATCTGTATCTGACATTCCTTTAAAAGTTTCTGCTACTGTTGAGTGCAGTTTTCTCACGCTACAGCAGAAGAAATCCCTGGATATGATCTAAGCATACAGGCTGTTCTGGAAGAAGCCTGTTACTCCATGAGAAAGTAAAATGAAAATGAGTGTATGTGTGGTTATTTCTCAACAGATCCAAGCAGTCAGCACTTCAGCTTTTTTTACTCTCATTTTTTCTTGCCTTTCAGTTCTATTTTCTTTCACAAACAGGCTCATAGTGGTTGTCCTCTTGAAAACTCTGCAGGTAGCATCATGCAGCTTACAGCAAGAGAGACATTAGTCTGTCACAATTAAACCAAAAAAAGGACAGTGCAGGACATTCGTTTGAAATCCGTGAAAGGCACGTCTCTGGGCGCTGTGCTGCTTCCATCACACTCCTATCCTAGTGCCTACTACACGGTTTGGCAGAAGCGAGTCAACCTCTGGCTTTTCTCAGCTAACACAGAATACATTATCGTTCTCCACAGATTCCTCAGCTTTACGTAACTAAAAAGCTTCCCCTCCGAAGGCTTACTACTATCACACATGTAATGTCTTCCGCCTCACGGAGAATGGAAGTGGAAAATGCTGCAGCTGTCAAGGGATAAAGACTCTGATGCGAATTCCCAAAAGAAAGAAGAAAAGGAAGCAGTATGAGAAGTTGGTAACACAGATCTATTCCCCCTGTTGTGTTCCTGCCTGAAGAATTTGCTGCCCAAAGTAGAACGTTTTAACAGTGGCAAGTGGATGGTCCTGCCCTGACTTGTTAATGATGCAAACAGCAACTCTCACATTAATTTCTGAAGCATGCAGAAAACCATAAAATGCATACACATCCTAGAGGAATGATTTTTCAAGAGCCATTTGCTTACCGAGGCTAACAGATTATAGTAATAAACGATCATCTATTTATTCCTTAAATCTAGAAAAAAAAAATCCACTTTTTTAAAATGCTGAAGCAAAGCATGTGATAAATATTTTCAAGTCACATTACAGAAATAAAGGCATGCATAATGTTACGTCTATGCAGATACAGAGCCATGATGATCTGTGACGGTAGGAAAGGCTTGTTGAGAGAGGCCATACCTTTTACTAGAACAGTAGAGAGCTGGAAAAAACACACACAGTCTCTTCTTCAGGTTTGCAATGTGTACAAACCTTTGCAGTCCTGACTGGAGTTGGCAAACTTCTACCAGCAAATAATTTATTTGTCGAGAAACATAGTTCTAGGGCAGACAAAACTCTTCGCCAAATCTGAAGGTTTCACCATGAGTTACAGCCAAGAAGAGAAAGAGCTGGAATGTCAAAAGGATTTATCTTATTTCTTCTGAAATGGAAACAGTGACCAAGCTCATAAACAAAAGCCCTGACACAGACACACAGATACATGCACACAGTTCAAGTTCCATTCACAAAATAGCAGGCAATCCTCCACAGCCTAAAGGAGGGCAGCTGGGAAGTTTGGGCTCAAATGTCGTTCTCGCGTTTGGTACAGCTGAGTTTTCTGTATTCTGGAAAGTGTCCCATATGTCTTTTGACCGTTCTGAGGTACAGCCTTCTTGCTTGCGCCTGTAACCTGTGTTGTGTTTTAACCTCACTAGATCAGTGAAGGGGACCGAGCCAAAGCCAGATTTCGTGTGACCATATCCAAGAGCGGGCGGAAATAAAAGGAAGAGGAAAAAGATCCAGATTCCTTGCATTTCTATGCCACAGCATTTAAAAAGATAAATTTGCTTTAAAAATAATAGTAATAAAAGTAAAATATTTTTTAGACTTCAACTCTTAACTCTGTGTTCAAAATATCTGTTTCGACACGATGTTCTAATATACGTGCAACCAAATGCCTGTATGCAGCAGTGTTTCTTGTTAGACTCAGCAATAAGGATTTCTTTTTGAAAAATGTCCCATTTTCAAGCCAGTATATGATTTTGAGCATTTTCATAGGATTGGAATAAAAAGGGAGCCAAGGTGAACTAAGAAACAGCATAAACAAAATAGATGCTTAGATGACATGATTTATTAAATGAGACTAAGTGATTTACTGTTAGCAATCTATAAAAAGGAAAACAATCACAACAACATTACAAATCTTGATTTCTGGTGTATTTTTAATGTCAAGAGATAAACGCTGTACAAAATGAACTGAAATAAAAACATGCAGCGCATTCAGTAGTGAAATACAGCTGCCTCTAGGGTGGGAAGCAGCAAATGCTGATCGGGACTATAAGAACAAACCTCAGAGGACAACAGGGATGGGGAAACTGTAAATGCTGTGTACGGCAACATCTGCTTCCATGGTACAGCATAGAGGATGACTGTGTTAAGCCCAACACGAACTCAAAACGCTGGCAGTGTGGAGGCAGAGACAAACTTCACTCCTTTTGAACCACTAAACTCGTCTTCCTCACCTAACGCCTGTGCCAGCTGCAGCACTGTTGAGGTCTAGAAAGGATTAAATGCTCAGGAACGCAGATGCAAAACTGCCTCATGGTTTTCCCTGGGAAAATAGCAGGAGAAGCTGCCAGGGATTATTCCCCACAGCTCAGAGGGTGAAACTGTGAGCATCTTCCCTGGCAGTGAGAGCGTCAGACCCCCTAAGGACAGGACTTATGACCTGAGAGGTGTTTCTAAAACAGACGCTAGGTGCAGCTGAGCCTGTATCTCCTCCTCACCATCCCAGTCCCCAGCTGGGCCTATTTAACACAACATTTTTCAGGATTTGCGAGGGGTCAGACTGACCCCATCTCTCTGTGGTGTAAGAAATATTAGTGGGGACAGGAACTTACCGTGCTGCCGTGTGTTAGCACGAGGAGAGGAAGAAAGGGGACCAGCGATAACGGGACACCAGGGAATCCTACCCACTACTGATGGATCAGTCGCGTGCTCAGTGTCTTGCATGTCCTTCCCCATTCCTGTGTGCTGGTGGGTGCCCCTTTGGATACCTGAATAGGAGCCGTGTTCTCTCGCTTTGGGTTAAACACTTACATGACAACAGCAGCACAGGACAATATCAGTTAATAGAGCGGGCTGCTTGCCTGCCCAGCAGTTTTACCCAGAGTTTTCTTCTTGGCCTCCAAACATCTCATTATCAGAATGGAGAGCAACGACTCAGCAGCTGTGCAGCAACATCTTGCTCTCAACACCTCCGGTATACATTAGATGGGGAAATCAGCTTGCAATAAGCAGAAATATTTCCTGACCCAGATTCAGGCATTTTATAAACTTTGAGCCTCTTTCCAGCTGTAGAGATAAAACGCTGTGCTCAAGCAAGAAACAGTGAGATTGTCAGAAACAGACGTCTTTGCCCTCCCTCACTGTGTGTGGCACAACTGTTAAGGAAATTTATATGGGATTTCACAACAGAAATGAAAGTGTGTTTCAGTTCTGAAACCTTTTCTACTCCATTTGTTTCATTGCTTCTGCCCAGCAGCGCAGCGCTGACTGCAAAGCCGTGCTGCAATGCAAAACGTTACACAACAAGTCATTTGCTGAGCGCTCTGCCTTAAAGACACCTAAGCAGAGAAACGGCATGCTTCCGACTTACACGTCCATCTGCAGGAACCAGGCTTACCGAGAGGCTCCCGCAGTATCTCAGCCCGTGCGGTGCCTGTTGTCACTCTGCGTAGCTGCGAGCTCGCAGGGAGCTAGGCAGGGGCTTCACGCTTGGTGTCATGAAGCGCCGCAGTAACATCCACTGTGGCTGCGCGGAGCACTGAATTGGGAAAGACCAAGAAGTCTTTGAAAGACAAATGTAAGAGTTTCATTTAAAAAACCCAAACATGTTAAATAATCCCCATTTAAACTGCAGATAACAGCATTCTGCAGATAGCAAAAATACAAATTGCACAAGACTATGTTGTACTTTATTTTGAAGCTAGCGAATACATTTAATTCTACCGTATTCGAAAATTTCCTAATGTCTACTGAGATCAGATGTCCACTTTTCTGAAGAAGGCAACATGGTTCATTAGCATCCTTGTTCACTACCCATCACAAGAGGGTCTTTATACATGGCTACCACACCAATGGTAATTGACGCTAGAGAGTAACATTGCTAGAGGGGGAAATTGTATGGAAGTGCTTCAGAGGGTTTTCTTTTTTAATTCAAGAAGACTTCTACATTTATCCCTTTTAAATTGAAATGATTTCTTATGAAATTGTGATGACGATTCTGATGGTACTTTCTCCCGGATCATGCACCTCGAGCAAGCAGGAGTGCCATTTTACAGTAGCATGGTAGAGCTGATGCTTGTGGGACACATTTCATGGCATCTGTGATGCTGAGGTTGCTGCACCGACACTGCGCCCTCCACTCAAAAATGATGCAAAGGTGACCAAAGGGCAATACTGGATGTCAGCCTTAACTCCAGATTGCTACTGCTCATTTACAGATTTAGATGGTGGGGTAGTAACAATGTTACCAGCACATCTGGCGCGCTGCATTTTTTCTCCTGTTGCTAAAGTAAAACGTACTCCGTTATCTAAACTAACATGAATAATAAAGCTTAGTTTCCCACTTCCACATCCTCCATCCTTTTCCTTCATCCTGCTGCAATTCCCCCCGCATCCTCTCTATCAAGTCCTTCCAGCCGGTACCCCTGTGCAGAGCACAGCCCAGGCTCAGGCCCTGCTGGGGTCACGGACAGAGAGTCCAACAGTTCGGGGTCACCCCTGTCTCCCTGCACCCCTGGAAGCAGCCCAGTGGCCTGTGCAGCCCAGCTGTGCTCGATGGAGGTGGGGGATTTCCTGGGCGCTAGCTGTCCTCTCCTCTCCATCCCTGGGTGGCCAAGGCCCGCCCAGCTCACTCTTCATCCTGCATGGGTTGAGCCGGACAGCCCTTGGCTGGCTGAGGGGAGCCGGCGCCGTGCCCCAGCCCCTGAGGGGCTGCCTCTGTCTCGCCTGCCAGTGGTTTCCAAAGGGAACCTGCCAGACTCTGGAGCCACGAGGGTCTCTGGAGCAGAGCCATGACTCAGTGCGGTGAAAACTCCCCTTGCTATTCCCAAGGCAGGGCCACGTTTTTTAATAAATTCAGTAAAAAGCCCAAAAATGTGGCAGGGGCTGAAAATGACCCAGCTGAAATAGTATAATTTGATTTGGAAAGGGGAAGCCTGTTTCAAAAGAAAATTCCTGGGATGCTTGTTTTTAAAGTGGTAGCAGCAAGCTCAAGAAAGCAACAAAGCATCTGCTAGAAAATGAAGGGTAATGCAGGGTCTGACCTCAGGACTTACCCTGGCGCAGCTCTGTTGCCCTGCAAATCTCTCACATCCTTGAGAGCAAAATCATCTTCAGCACAACAAAATCAAGATAAATCACTCCAGACTTTCTGTGCGCAATTTGTCGCACAATGCAATTCCCACCGAGGTAAAAAGAGCATGTGTAAAACTGGACAGGAAGACAGCTTTCGGCCAACTAAGGTAGGCAGTATTTTTTGGGGCTGCATTTTGATATGACTTTTGAGGTGCTAGTAACTTCACCAAGTTCCAATGCTGCTTAAAGCAGGTTGCTTGTAATTGCACTATGCAGATGAAGGAGCAGGACTCAGTTCATACAACAATGCTATATGCTGGCTTCAACTGAGCCTGGAGAGCTACTGAGCTAAACACACTACAAAATAAAACCTGGAATAAATCATAGGTCCAAACAGACAAGACGGGCAAAAGAAGTGTTACTAACAGCTCTTCGTCTTCAGAGAAAGGGACTGCGACAGAGCCTGTCTTGCGTGTAAATCAAAAAGCTTCCAGGAGACTTCATAGTTTTGTTCATAGAGAAATAGGGTGAGCCAAAATTAGAGAGAAATTAAGAGATGGCAAAGTGTTGAATGTCTCTATTACCCAAGCGATTTCTTCAGAGGGCCAAATCATTTCTAGCCTCTGGGGAGATTTGGTCTGCTCCACAGTATCCATATTCTGTATGAGAAAGTCACAGTTAAAAGCTGCCTCACTGAGGGATTCAATAAATACTTCTGCAGATCAGTGACTTTTTTTGAAGTCGAAATAGTTGCTTTTGTATCAGTTGATTTGCTTTCAAATCCTCAGATCACACATGTTAACTGTAGAGCATTTTTAGTCTAAGAACGTGCATGAAACACACATAGAGGAAAAAAATTTTTTGCTATTTGGCTGGATAAATGTAGAGAAAGACTGAGTTTTCCTCATGATATTCTTTCTCCTGAAGCCACCACTTGCAAGTCAACCATATCTAATACAAACTATGCAAATTCATAAAGGACGTGCAAACGACAGAATTGCTGCATAGCAGTTTTCAGTCTGGACATGAAGATACCCTGTGTTATATAATATTTACTGGTGCCAAGAGACAGCAACGAAATAAAAACCAATAGATAGGTATATTGCAAATACAGACATAATAAAAAAGAAAAGGCTGATAAAATCTCTTAGTGCCAGCAGTTCCAGTGTACGTTTTATGTTTACTTTTACTACACCCTCTTCCTGTTTGCCTGAGAGCTTATCTTTGATAAAAAACACAAACATTGTTTGAGGTCTGACTAATACCCACAAAAACAAGGACAGGCAGAGAAGGACACGAGAACTCCCACTTCTGTATATTTGCTGATGTCTTAGGAATTGGGTAACATTGCTGAATGAAGCATTATACTTACATCTGAACAAGTGATGACCTGCAATTACTCAAGTCAAACTTTTTTGCCTAGAATAGGATCACTTTTTACAAATACAGGTAAAATTTATCACCAATTATACACAAGCAAACAGTTTTTACTAGGTTAGTCGGAATGACTAATAGTAAGTGTTCCATATCCCTAACCCTCTTTGGTGTATTTAGGCTGACATATAAAGCAGGTTTGTTCTTTTAAGAGCTGACTGACATTTAAAATCAGGCATCTCAGCAAGCTCTTGTACTAAGGATTTCAATATTTACCTTCCATAAATAACCTCTTTAAAATTTTCTGTTTCTTTGCTCTTCTCTGCAGGAAAAACAATTTGCTAATATCGAGCATTAAGGAAAATTTGCACAAGGGCAGGCAAAGCAAATTTCTGTTTTGTTCAAACAAGACACTCCTTTCCTCAATTTTTGACCTCCTTTCTTTCAAGACCCATGAGCTATTAAATTCTATTTACATCCTTCAGGTTGAATGAGGCAGAATTTTTCACTTACCACTTCCAAGTACCCAACTTCGGGAGTAACCACACGGTGATATACACCCAATCATCTCAAAATGTATACAAAACTTTAGCTTCAGCTATTGCATGTTTGTCTTCAATGGATTTGCTTGTGTATAAAGGTAAATCAGTCCCAAACCACTGAAAGAATCAGAGGTCTGAGTTGCCACCAAGTTCACAACAGTACTTCTTTCCTTTGAAATACGTTCTATCCTCCCTGGTACACTAAATGTGTCTAAGCACGCATTGTTCTCCATCATCAAACATGGAACTGCAAAATCGTGCTGCAATGTGGTTATTCTGTTTGCAGCCCCTTTGATAGGTTTGTTATAGGACACATTGTGAAAGCACCGAGATATTTCACCAAGAGTGAAAAAAGGGTTTTGAAAGCGTTCTGCAGTTTGGTTAATTGGATCATTCATCACCAAAATCTGTCTGTAGAGCATAGTTAGTATTTGCTTCACAGCTGATCATTGGTTATTTTATGGGGCTGAATACATTTATTAAAAAAGATTATTGGTCTCTAATTTTACAGATTTCTGCATGCACCCAATTATGTAACTGGTAATTCACTATTAACAAAACTCCATTCCATAAGTTAACGAGCTTGAGAAAATATTTCAGTGTAACTTCTGCTTTTTAACGTTTCTAATGTTTTCTTTTTACTCCACATTTTTGCAACCTCTGTTTTTGATGGAGAAGGAAAAGCAGGGCTCTGGCCATCTAAAACACATTTCTAAAGTTATGATAGCTAATCCCTTTAAAGAATAACTTAATTGGTCAAGGCACTCCTATAGCTAAGCAAAGACTTAGTACGCCAACTTCATGGTGCATCTAGTCCCATCAGTTCAAGGGGCAAGGGACCAGAGGTCATTGCTGAACCTTAACCTCTCTCACAATGGCATGCAGAACTGCCTGGCCAATTTCCTCTGGGTTTTATTTAGCAGGCATGTGGCCAGCATGGGAAGCAGCCTTTCCCACAGATGTTTAGTATAAAAGAAGCTATTTATCAGTGTGAGTTATACAGTCAGGCTGTGATCAGAATAGATCAGGTCTCTATGTAACACAGCAGTTCCCATGTTCTCTGAAACAATGGGTTACAACAGCTAAATTAAAACTAATTTGTGCCTGAAGCCTGTTTTCTTGCATTATTCTCGTTTAGAGGACACTGATTTACACCCATTTCTCACCAGGACTGATGTTGCCTGGGAGAATGGGAAAGGTCACGGGACAAATGGCGGCACTGTCCAAGGTGACCAGCTGAACGGACCTCGGGTAAACAGCAGGGTTTTTGTGACAGCCCAAGTCCTATCTTAGCTAACCATTCCAGCAGTTGCCTCTAATAGAAGCATTTTGCTTCCCCAAAAGCCTTCTAACATGGTGGTATTGCTGCTTTCCTTTTTAAAAAAACCCTAAAACCCCAGACATTAAGTCAGTCTAAGTTCCTTAACGAAAACGATTGGACTCCATCCTCTCACATATTTGCCATTTGTTAGGGGAAGTACCACTGCACTTGTTTCACGTGCAAAAAATACCTCAGACATAAATCATTAGGTTCTTCTGGGACTGTGGGTATTAAGTCATGGTAAATCATCGGATTGGACAAATTCTCCATCAGACCTATGATTGTGTCCGAATGTATGGCTTACTTTTCTCCAGTGTAATGAGGCAGATTGATTAGATACGTTTTTGATGTATATCTTTGCAGCACGTTGGAAAACATTTGGATTCAGCCTGCTCTCCCTTCAGTGATTCATATTACCTCAGACAATTTTCTTCCCTTGCCATACCTGTGTGAGGGCAGTGGTCTCCAACAATCTCACAAGAACTTAGCATCTTTGTAGACTTGAACCATTGCCTTGAGTATTCTTCTGTCCTTCACTCTAAAGCCACATGCGTCCTTTTTAACCTCAAAGAGCTAGAAAGTTTCTCTTGTAAAGTTTGCCTTGCAACTGTGATAAATAATCAAATTTACTGATTTACTGAACTGATTAGACTGAAAACATTGTAAAACAATCCTTCCAGCGCTTGTAATTAGAAAAAAAATATATAATCTTTCTCGAGCAGGCAGGGGGGAAGTGACATGAGTTTAAGCAGCACACTTAATTTCTGGGGCTGTAACTGAGCCATCCTAAACCTGGGCATTTTCAGAGCCCAGGTTTTAAATCTAGTCCTTGCAGAGGAGTTTGAGAAATTGCTGGGGTTTTCCACATTTCCTTAAATTCTAGAGCTTTTCAAAAGCCTCCAGGCTTCGATTTGGGTCAGAAAAAGTAGAATTCCCTGGATGAGAGCTACAGAAATCTCAGTCTTCCTGTTCAGTCAAACCAGCTCTATCCTTTTTCTTCCCTAGGAGTCATTGACCCAGCCCATGCCTGTGTTCCCCACACTGAGATCGGGTGGTCCCGGGGCTGACAGAGGGATTGTGAGACCCAGGAAAGCCACTGGCTGCTCCAGCCCTGGCTCTGCTGGAGCATCAGTCCTGAAAACTGCTGGATGCAATGTTGCACTCAACTCTGAACCTCTGAGCCCATAGAGATGCAGCGTCAGAGCTTTCGCCAAGAAACCCTAGTGAGTTTCAAATTAGCGTAGTAGAAGAGAGATGCTTCAAAGGCTTCTGCATTTAACCACATTTGGGCAAAATTTCATGAGCAAAGCAGTTTTTCTGCAGAGACACACAGAGCTCTCACTGTCCTGAAGTCAAGTTGCTGCTACAAAGCCTGACGGTCTTGTCCTGTCCCAGTAGAACACTTGTAAGAATACAGAGACATGGGAAAACGCATCATGCCACAATTATCTTGAGAACAGATGACTTTTTTTGGGCCATAAATGTTAAAAAAACACATCAGTAACTGTAAAATAAAACTGCAAGTGTTCACCCTGAGGCAGAGGCCTGGCGTAAGAAATTTCAGAGCACTGAAAAATAATTTGCCTCAGCAGAAGAAGGATTTTACAAGGAAAATTGCTGGCCAAATGTAAGCGTTGGCAGCATTGCCAACCCCGCTTATAAGAAATAATGCGCCTATGCAAATCAGCCAGTTCTTGAAAATTTACAAACCTCAAATGCTATACCTCAGTCATATAGCCAAAAGGAAAGTTTATTACTTCAAGAGATGTTAGCCATATTTTGAGTAATGTCTTTTCACGAAAGGCTTATAAAAGATTAAGAAAAAAGAGAACTCAGCTGGCACAGTGTTACTAGAAGACAGTTGGTAATGCCTCCAGCTGCTCCGCTACCACTCTTTTCTACTCCCCCAGTATCAACTGGAGTTACGCCTTTCCCAGGCAGAATGAGGCCCCTTCGGGTCAGGACTGTTACCATGTGTTGTCTGTCTCCTCAGTTTCAGCACCGCTGTTTCAGCACACCTCTAAAGCAGTCATACGAGCTTCCATTGTTCTCAAGCCTCTCCTCAGCACACGCGTACTGATGTCACTGCAGCATCACTTCTCAAGGGACTGTGGAGAATGAGGGCTAAGAACATGCTTTGGGCCTCCTTGCATGCAGATCCCTGCCATGCCCATGTCCTTCACGGGTGGGGGTTGATGTTTTGCAGAGAAAGAACACGGTGAACATCTTAATGCAAGCCCTCTGGCACTTTGAGGAGATATTATCTTCCTCTTCTTTGCTCTCTACTCTCTTGTAGTATGAGTCATTTACAGAAAAACACCGTGAATTTCTAGTTGTCTTTATCAAATGTCAGAGAATAGACAGGAGCTCGCCTTCAAGACACAAATCTATATGAAAACAGATTTCGGGGGTTTTCCTGTGCACTGCTATAGCTCACTTGTTACTCAGGAAATACAATCAGTGGTGCTGTAGGCTAGGTGTGCACAGGACTGAAACCTCTATTTCAACCAAGCCTGGATACCAAAAAGTTTGTGATCAGTTGTCACAGAACAAAAAGCAAGAGCCCCAAGAAGTAATTTGCACTGAAAGACATTACGTTCGCGCTTCTTTGGCAGCTTTCATACTGGCCCTTATTTCTCCCCTTTTGTAGTAATGAGAAGTCGCTAAAGAACAAATGTCTTGGATTGACCTAGCTTAAAATATGCTTTTGCTGTCTTGCTTCTAGTAGACTCAGTGTAGCAGGCACCCTGTCTGCAATATCCACAGCCTGGACTCTTTTCCATTTGTGCATGCTGGAATAGTAGAAGATGTCTTTTGACATTCACCCAAATATTTATTGTAAGTGTCCACATCTCTATCCCCCTCAAAAGAGTCGTTATAGAAAAAAAAGTGAAATAATAGGGGAAACGAAGTCAATAAAGGGAGAGAGTAAGAATAAAAAGAGAAATCAGCTCATTTGTGACAGACAGAAAAATGCAGCAAGTCTAAAAATCTCCTCAGATCCTGAAAGCAAAGTGAGTAATTTGACAAAGATATAGCTATATATTGCAAGGGTAAAATAGGACGCATTTTAATATTTTTAAGCTAGCTCACGTTTCACGTTTAGTTTTCTTACAACAGACAGATGAGTATTCTAGCATTAAATACATTTTCCCCAATATGCTCTTGTATCCTTTACACACAATTTGAAACATCTGGTAAATGACTTGTTTTCCTGAAGCACAGCAGAGAGCATGCTTGGATGATCCACTGCTGTTTGTAAAATGTTTCTCTCTGTGGAACACTTCCCTTCTTCCATTTCCTCTCCATTTTTGCTATTTGCTTATTCTGAAAATAACACAAATCTGAAAGCACCGTAACAGATTAGAGTATTGATTGCGCTGTAAGAATGAAACAATAATATGCAACAGATGCCATGTTTTACTACTGACAGATCACAACATTAATAAGATGGAGTTTTTAGAAATAAGTATGGTTCTCTTCAGAGCGATGAATTGAGATGCCACACACTACTGTAGTACAGACCATGGTGCCATAGCTTATTTGGAATTTGTCATTTATTTTAAGATCGGTTACTTTCTGACAGGCAGCTTGGCATAGAGGTGTTCTCTGACTCTTACCATTGGGCAAATGTCGTTGAATGACATTTATCTTTTAATATATGCCCTAGTCATCTTTCCCACGCACTTCCTAGGCGATACATGAGATTTTTCAGTTTTCAGCTGCAGCTATAAGTAGCCCCTAAAACAGAGTTGATTTTTTGTTGCAATAAAACATAAAGCCTGTCATAGTACTGTATAGCCTTCTAATGGCTACTGTTTTGAGGATGCCGCCAGCAGCCTTGAAATAATTGAGAAAGAACATAATAATAAACAAGATGATAGCAGCACTTCTCTTCTTGCTAGCTCAGATGAAATACATTAGGCAGACATTACGAGGACTGTTACCTTGTGCTCCTTGACTAGAAACACCATAAAAGATACTAGAATAAACAAATCTCTGCAATGCATTCATATATCTAGCAAGGTATCATGTTGAGCGCTCATTGCACATCCTAAGACTTACAAGCCCCATACCTGGTTGTTTTTTTTAACAATTTTAGTCCTGAAATTGGTTGCATTCTTAGCAATAGAATTAGAGCAGTCAGCATGCTCAAAGAAGTTGCGTTCAAATAGAGCGAGGTAATACTGACCTTATACAAACCTGTATTCCACTGAGCCAAATTCATCCCTTCAGTCATTTTAGTGCCATCTGCATACACACTTTTTGTCTAGAAGAAATTAAGAATGAGGTGAGCAGAAAGTATCAGCCACTGCGAGCCCAGTCTTGCAATCCATACAAGAACGGTGTTCTCTTGAGATGATTAATTTATAGCAGTGGGTTTTGCATACATGAGTCCAGCGAGTGCATAATTTGAGCATGTAGATTTCTGGACTGAAGATTATTTCTTTTCCTTGTATCTGTGTGAGATTATTTCCAGGGTTCATTAACAGTGAAGGCTTTTACTCCTCCAGTCCTTCAAAAAAGATATTTTAATTACTTATCTTGCACATAACAACCTTAGCTGGCCCAGGAACTAGATACAAAATGCAGAAATACAAACCTTTCCCCCTAATGCAGATGGCTACTACATCAAAAGCAAAGCGCTTTTTCACATGATAATCACTTCAGGAAGCCTGGGGTGGTGGAGAGCTTGTAAACAGATATGGCCCCTCAGGCAACTTACCTTTTAAAAACAAAAAACCAAAACATTAATTACCATGAAATTCACCCACGCTGCGTAATGACCACCACTATTCTCACATTATATCACAGAATATAAACATATGTTCAGAAGTAGAGCTGGACATGAGAAGTAATGAGGCTATGGAAAGGTAATGGGGGAAAGTTCAAGGAATCTCTCCCTCTACAGACCACAAAAATTAAAGAAAAATGCAATCACAGAACTGGAGTGTGTTTCCTCTGATGAAAAAAAATGAAATCTGTGGAAACTCATCAGATTTTCTGACCGGCAACTATTATCTTCAAAAACACAATGAAAATAACACTTCAGACAATAGGCAGTTGCTATGAATTTTATTTTCTAAATGATAAGTTATTCTCTTGCTGAAGTCTGTAATAGGCCTAACTTCTAAGTGAAAATTTGAGAGTCTAGAGGAGTTTCAGTTACTCCAAATCTTTTCAGATGTTTTGCAAAAGCAAAGAAGTAATCTAACAGCTCTGGGCCATTGATGGAGAAATGGGCAAAGGGAGGAAAGGGAGGGAGTGCATCCACAAGGACGTCTGACCTCCGGAGTCCAGCTTCCACCTCTTTACACCAGTCAGCACACTGAGGTCAGCGAGAAATGAAGGTCAGCGATGAACAAAAACAAACAGAAGGAAGCATAAAATAAGAATTTCAAGCTGTATAAGAGATGTGAAGAGGGAATGCCATATTCTGCATATTTCTCTTCAATAACTGGAAATGACACTGTCTTTTGACTGTGAGACACTGACTCTTGACTCAGAGACTGCCCATACGCTTTAGAGAAAAGCGGATTGCAAATGAATCAACACCCTTATTTCATGTTAACTTGAACCATTATTGAGTTTCTTTGCTGTTACGACAGTTTTTCTCTTCTAAGAGGTCCCTCCTAGTATTCTTATTCTAACAAGTCAATATGACAACTTATTACTCAATTTCTTTTAGAAATAATATCTAGCGATGTGTAGTCATCTAAAACTTACAGAAACTGTAGAGATACAAATTAATATTGTGTGGACTACACAACAGATAGAAAACTAAACTGCTGGACTTGTTTTCCAAACTGGAACTGGGTGAAAACAATTCTATCTCTGTCTTCGTGTCCGGAAGCATGTCAGCACATGAGACAAGTAAATTTTCTGTAGCGGCAGTAATATGAAAGCCTACACGTTGGGGTTGGACTAGATGATCTCTAGAGGTCCCTTCCAACCCCTACCATTCTATGATTCTATGATTTGGGAAGGAGTGAGGTCCCTAGGTGGCAGCTGTGTTCACTGACTAAAGCAAGAGCATTGGAAACCTACTGTGATGACTTGTAAGCAGAAAACGTCAGCTCATCCATTCTTTCCTTCTTAACACACAGATGTGAAAACTCTGAAACAAATTTTCATTAAAAATACACTGAATCAATTCATAACACTTAGTGAGCTGTGTCAGAGGAGTCACTGGTCACTTATCTCCAAAGAATCCAGAAAAGAAAATGGAAATCGCTGTCTGAAATGCAAGGTAAACCCAAAACTTCTGACATAATCAGTCAGTCACTGCGCAAGCCAGAGGAGCACATGAAAGAGGATGCTCAGAAACTGTCAATCAAATGGCAGGAGTATTGGGCTTCACGATACGCAGGACTTGCAGAGGGGAGCCACCATAGGCAGGGGTGGAAGAACCTTCTTTGTCTCCTCAGAGACACCTGAGTGGGAGAATGGATTTAGGCAAGGAATAAGGAGTTACAAGGACTCTCTGCTGCATGTGCGTACAAGCCAGACACTCTGCCCCAAGAGGAAGAGGACTGTGAAGTAAGTACTCAATCAGCTAAAATTAGAACCAGTGACGTGGTTAACTTATTATTCTGCAAGCTGCTGCCTTAGGACATGCTTGATATTGAGAAGATTCATTTCTATTCAAGTATTTTAGCCTACCAAGCAAAATTTTAATAAATAAATGTTGTGGCCCTGAACTTTCCTATGCTTTTATGCAGATTCAAAAAATCAGTTTGCCATACTGCATGGATAAAAGTTTATTTGAAAACTGAATGCACTGGAAAATTATGCAAGACCAAATGATGAAGAAAATAACTAGAATTTCGTATAAGCACTGGTAAGGGGAGAATAATTCTGTAACTAAGTTTTCTGCATGCCCTTCACAAATCTTTGTAGCTGGAAATACTGATACCTTTTAAGGAAAAAACCACCATGGAGACTGCAAGTCGGAAGATTTTATGAGAACCATTAAAGGGCCTTTCTTCTCTTCACATCTGGCTTGGCCTATGTTGTAGATTTCATGCTGTTTTGCTGAATCTAAAAATATGGAGACAGAATTGCTTAAAATTAAGCAAATATACTATTAAAGAAGTCTAGGACAATAACCGACATATCTTTAAGATTACCTCAGAGGTTGCTTATTCGTGTCTATCTATCTTTCGGTTCTTATTTTACTTAGCTAAAAAAGAAGTCAAATTTAAGAGTTTTTACAGTAAAAACCATTAGGTATTGGCTTAAGACTACTTAGCAAGCTGATGTGACACAATGTTAGAAGTAACGTCAAATTATACAAGGTTTGAAGAATTGTTTTCATTTCCCTTTCCAACGTCTCATTTATTTTGCAGGCTCCCACGTCATTTAAAGGTTTCTTTTCACAAATATTAACGTGTTATTAATTTATAGTATTTACTGGAAAAATAAATCCACGCTGGAAAAAAAAAATCGAAGCCTGTCTAACCATACATGTGGTGCGATCCCCACTGCTTGCCCACAGTCCTTCCATGGGCTTGCCTATTTTTGACAACTCTGAACCAGAAACAGAACTGGGGTTAATCATTGAAGGAGCTGTAGCATTTCGCATGAGGTTTTGGGCAAGAATTTTAAAACTTTGCTTTCACGTGCCAATGCAAAATGATTCTTTCTGCAGTTGTTTCCAAAAGGATCCATTTTGCCAAACTTTTACCTCTTTGAAGGAAGTACAGTTAGGGAAGGGAAACTGAAGACATTGTGGCCTAGTTCTGCTCTCAGATTTTCTACAATGTCCTATTTCTCTCTCCCTTGCTTCTGAGACCACACCTCTAATGTCAGCAGGACAGGGGGATGGGGTGCAATGTCACGGAGACGCTGCGTTTTGACCCTGTGCTGTAAAAGGAGGCAGAGGTTTGCATGTCTGCTGGTGACTGCTGGTAGCTATCTGTCGTATGAAGCTTGAGCAGCGTGACCCCAGGCAGAGGAGGCATAGTGAGGGGAGGAAGAAGTCTTGATGGTTTGAATTACTGTGCCTCCTCAGCAACTTCCACCTTCTTCCAACATGCCCATCTTTCTTCATTGAGCATACTGTGAACTGCAGTTCTCCACTATGCACCTAAATACATTGCTGAGAAGGTGTTCACAGTGTCTTCTTAACAGGCATGACAATCCAGAGGATGTTTAGTTCTGTCCTAGCTCAAACCAGGACACCACGTTTTCCAAGCAGCACTACATTTTCCATCTTTTGTAGAGACTTTAGAGTTCCCTGGTGTGGCAGATGCAGCACCCTAACAAAGACCGGCTGTTGAAACCCGATTACCTTGCTTTTTGCGCAATTGCAGAGGCTGTTGCCAGGCTCACAGTCCCTGGAGGATGGGGCCCCCAGCCCACCAGGAGTGACCACAGGTTGGACTCGAATTGGGTATAAAAGGAGCCCCACCAGAGGGCAATTTGAGTCGGTCTGCCTCAGAGCAGTGGGTCTGCATTGGGAGACTCCCCTTGGGTCAGGACACCGCCCAGGGATTGAGAGCCCTCATCTGATTGGTGAGCGACTGCATGTTTTGGGTCATAACTCTAAAGGATTGTTAGCGAAAACTTGGGAATTCTTAAGTCGGCTACGTAGTACTATTCCCGCCTGACATCTGAACTTGTGGTTTACTGTTGCCTGTTGGAGTGGTAAGTAATTTTGGTTAGAATAGATCTCATTTTGAGTGCCTGCCCTGCCTCTTTTGTGAGTGCTTCCATGACACCTGGAGTCTTCGTCACCAGTTTGGGCACACAGATGTGTCTTTCCAGAGTAATTAAGCTCCTGTATGTGAGCTATCAAGTCTGATTTGCTCCTAATGCGATGTGCTTTGAGTTCAATTCATCTTAGCTGTACGTGGCCTGGGGCAGCCATAATGGCTGCTCAGCACCAATAAACATTTTATCTTGTTTTTTACCAAAATTTAAATTGTTCCTGGGTGATCACTCTGTGCCAAGGCGTGAGTGTCCCAGTTGTGGGCTCAGACATACTCTCACAGGAAGGGACTTCCCCTGTCCCAAAGACCTGTCCTTGCTGTTTGATCTAAGGGCAGTGAGTATGCCAGCACTGCTCAGTCTGGGGTTGATGAACTGCAGCATTTATTTTATGACAGTTATGTTAATTGTCAGTGTGCTCAGCACGCTGCTCAGAGACATGGCGTATATGACACTAATGCAATATACAAGTAGGCAGAGGGAACCTGAGACACGGCAATATCGTGTAACAAATTTCAATGAACTTACTGTACATGCCGTACAGCAGATAACTGGAGTTGCAAAGATGTATCTGCAAGAGGTCTGAGATGTGATGACTACTAGCCATCTGGATGGTGCAAAATGCAGACTGAAGAAGCAAAATATATTCACTGTCAACAAGGCTTTTCTCCTCACAGAAAGTTGTTAAACAGCCTTAACATTTTTCTCCAGAAAAAGAAAGTTCTCTGTGTCCATCCATCTACCCCACACCTCTGCCCCCCGCCAAAAAAAAAAAAAAAGGAGGATCTCTACTCTCAGTGGAGATGTTTGCCTTGGAAATTTAGAGGCAGGTAGGTGATAGTTACGGACATCTCTGAATTAAAACTTTCATCTGAAAAGCAACCTGACTGCTGGGTTTCACTAATTTGTGTTATTATGTAAATGTCTCTTCTGTTTGGGAACAGAATCGTTAGGCACTATCTGAGCGTTTCCCCCATTCTGAAATACAATTTACCCCTTGCCTTGCTCTCCACCCAGAAGTGGCAGGACGACACTTGTTCCAGTGCTTCCTCTATCCTAGTGGCTTGTTTGCTGTAAATAAGGACTTGGATGTTGCGTTTACTGCTTCACATGAACACTTTGCAGAAGATAAATAGAAGAGCATAATGAAAATGGCTCACATGCCTGCAGCCGGGTCCCTCCACCCCGCTTCTGTGGCAAAGAGCCCTCTCCCCAAGGAGACGCAGCATCCTGCCTCCTCGGCCAGCCTTGCCCTGCTGCCACAAGCCACCCAACACATCACCTACGGCCAACAGCATTTCTGCAAAGGCTCTGTTTTATGCTCATTGCTTTCTCCAGGGCTACTGAAGTATGAGATAAAGTGTGCGTGCCTGCGTTTGCAAAGGGGGATTGACCCTGGCCTGGCTGATGCGGAGAGTATCCAGGGCTGGGTATTGCCCATTTGGGCTCTTTTTGTGTCATCCATGTCTCCGTTGACATGGTTGACGTTTCCCTTCTTGACCTAACAGAGTTACAGCAAACCAGGCTGTTTGCCCTCTTTGGTTAGGGGAANGCCAGCCTTGCCCTGCTGCCACAAGCCACCCAACACATCACCTACGGCCAACAGCATTTCTGCAAAGGCTCTGTTTTATGCTCATTGCTTTCTCCAGGGCTACTGAAGTATGAGATAAAGTGTGCGTGCCTGCGTTTGCAAAGGGGGATTGACCCTGGCCTGGCTGATGCGGAGAGTATCCAGGGCTGGGTATTGCCCATTTGGGCTCTTTTTGTGTCATCCATGTCTCCGTTGACATGGTTGACGTTTCCCTTCTTGACCTAACAGAGTTACAGCAAACCAGGCTGTTTGCCCTCTTTGGTTAGGGGAAGCCAAAGAGAGATGATGAGGAAGAGGTAAATTACCCCACANTAAGTATGAGATAAAGTGTGTGCGCCTGCGTTTGCAAAGGGGGATTGATCCTGGCCTGGCTGATGCGGAGAGTATCCAGGGCTGGGTATTGCCCATTTGGGCTCTTTTTGTGTCATCCATGTCTCCGTTGACATGGTTGATGTTTCCCTTCTTGACCTAACAGAGTTACAGCAAACCAGGCTGTTTGCCCTCTTTGGTTAGGGGAAGCCAAAGAGAGATGATGAGGAAGAGGTAAATTACCCCACAGCAGACATGAAGGGAAAGCAGCAGGCGCTCTCAGGTGGGGAAGAGGTGACCTGACCGGCTCCAGCCTACCCCACAGGTTACCGTGTCCCAGTGGCCCTCACCTCAGATCAGAGGGGCTGCAAAGCACCCGAGGCCTTGTGTAAGGCCCTGTGCCCCTTGGGCGGGGGCAGCTGCAGAGGCGCCTCTGAGACGCCAGCCCCACACCAGCACAGTGACTGTCCCAGCGCCCGTCCCTCCCCTGGCTGGGGGCGAAGGGTGCTGTACCTAGCAGAGCATGAGAAAGCCAGCCGGAGCCTTCTTGGAGCACCCTGCCAACTCTGACTCCAAGTCCCTGTGTCACCATTTATTGCAGGTGGTGGTGGAGGAGGAGGAGGGTTACAGAGCGTGGATCTACATAACGAATGTATATCTTCTTCTTTCAGGAATGGGAGAAAGCAGAGGGTACGAGGTAGTATTGGTCAAGATGCAGAAAAAAAAAATGAAAGCTTCATTCTCAAGGGCTGCAGGGACTAACAATATGTTACTGGCTTTGAATTGAAACTCATCCTTAATTTCTACAGGGAGTTTGTATTTTGCTTCAAAACAGATATGACAAATCACTCACCCTGTTAATTAACTTTCTCTCTCTCCTTTTATTTTGGCGCTCTCTCTGCCCAAGATTCGGGGGCGAAAAAAAATGAGATAAAATGAAAGTAAGCTTTTCAATGTAGAAACAGAATGGAAGAGAAAGAGAAGACCATATGGCCCAGATGCTATAGCTGCTTATTGTACCACATGGAGAGACAGGATTTTGTGCTCTGCTGTTGTGCTTGAATAACACAAGGACATTTGTTAATGTAGAGCCCATCATATTTGAAGGGCCTACTCAGCTCTTGGTAAATAAAAAAGCAATCTTCTCTAATTTTAAACTAAAAAACACAATAAAAATGAAATGTTTGCTTATTTGTGCAACTACTGAGATGAAAAAAAGTTATAGATTATTATAGTAAATAAGGGATAAATTATCTTTGCTCTACTCCAGCCATTACAAATAAGCTACTCAGTATTTCTTTTAGCACCTCCTAACAGCTTTTCAAAATTCCTTTCTAACATTTGCAACGCGTACACCATTGCACAATATTTACATTTCAAACAAAACAGGAAAGCTTCCTGCTCTCAGAAAATGGTTGTTTCTGATAAAGCCACTTAAAATAATACTCTACCTCTCAGTCTTAAACTCACCAACAGCACCATTTTACCCCTTATTACGCACATAAAAGGACACACAGGCTGTAAAGATAAGCACCCAAAAGGCAGGAAATTTAGTAATCAAAGACTGCATCACAATACATCTTAACCTCCATTACTTACAGCAAACATTGGCCTGTAATTAGCTGTATTATTGTAGCGTTATAGAACAAAGCATTTTACAGGGAGAGGAAGAGAAAGCCACTGCCCCCAAATTCAACCAGCTGCAGCTAATTCAACCGGCTGCAGCCAACATGTCCCACTCAGTCTTTTCTTCCGAGGCATATTTCTTGCATCTGCCACCTGGGTCACATTATACTAATCGGCGCGGACTGAGCAGGGAAGGTGCAGGCAACCTCCTGGCCTGGGAGGCCTGACCCTCACTTGTGTGCACAGCACACCACTGGCTGGGGAGGAGGACGTGGTCCGATCTCCAGAGCAGTAGAATTACCTTGGGAACAGCCCTCTGGTTTGTGAAACAGGAGAAAAAAAGGCTCTGACCCATACTTACTGCAAAGAAAATGTCAGTGCTAAGATCTGCTTCTTTGGAGACCACCCCTCCCACCTGTGTGTCTCGCTAGTCAGAGCCGCCCAAGAGAAGATTTTCCAAATTAAAAGCCTCATCTGAATCTGCAGTCTTGCTCAGCTGGGATAGCCCATAATTAAATACTAGCAAGCTATTAAAGCTAATAAATGGGCCAAATGCTGATGCCTGCTGCTACTGCCTCCCCTCCTTCAGCAGGAGTCATCATCTGTGAAGTTGCTGGATCTTCTTCTTCCCTGTCCTGACTTCCTGCTCTCAGGTGATGTGTAGCAACTTCTCAGCAAAGTTGATTTGTGTCCCTGGAGTGGAGGAAACCCACCTGGACAGCCGCTGCATCCCTCACAGCTCTCTCTGGGCCAGGGCTGCCTGGCCATTTGCCTGGGATGGAGGAAAGTGGCATAGCTCTGCATTTTCCTGCTCTTTCTCTGCAGCTGTGCCATCCTTGCTCTGCATACAGTTTGGATGGATTGGGGAATCTGGAATATTTCAAACTCTACTTGATAAGTGTTTCCAGTCATAATTGTGACTTTAAGAGTTCTGGTCCCAAACCTCCCTGCTGTGACTTTGCTAAGCGGAATAAACTGATCTTACTCTTCTTATAAAGGGAATTGCATTGACCTCAAGTGGCTTTACTGTTAATAAGTGTATCCATAGGGCTGGACTCCTTAATCAAGACACTGAGGTTTGCATTTATCATTACTGTGTAGTACTAGCAAATGCATTTCGTTCCCCAGTCTCTCTTCATCTGCCAATATGCTATAAGAGCAAAGTGTTGTGGAAAATCACTTCATCGGGAAAGAATCAAATGCCGTTGTGAAATTTTCCTTAGAGTAATCCCATAATCTGGCAGTTCTTTGAAGAATTCGTGCATCTGTAATGTGCAGACATCTTATTGCTAGGGAACAAAGCTTGCCTGTAATGTCTATTTGATGTTAAATTTAAGCTTAAACAAGACTGCTGTAAATGTTGCTTCTGCATGACACTGCCTTCACATTTGGATTTCAAAGGATTGTAATATTAAATTGTTTTAAAATAGCATTTATTGTTTCCAAAAATAATGCTGCCATTCTCAGATTTTAAAGTGCTGCTGCTGACTGTGCTCTTCTGAGAGTTTGTCAGCTTTTCCAACACATACCCTGCTGAGACGCATATGGGGTGGGTTTTGTTATCTACAGCCAGCTGAAACGGCAAGTGAGGTGAAATTTTGACTCTCCCGGGTATTGGATGCTTATTTGTGTAAAGTTATGTGTCCATTAAGATGGTTTTGGTGGAGGCGTCAGCAAACCTTGTATGCTACCCAGTTCCTGAAATATTTTGACATCTCCCCCAGATTTCCAATGGCCTTTAAATACTTAAAGGCAGTGGATAACTAGCAGTGCCACAGGGATGTGTAAGAGATGTATGACACCCAGCCTCCTTCGCAGTTCCACCACAGTGTAATTTGAAATGAGGGGGAAAAACAGGAGCGCAGGCCTTGTGATCTCCTGCATCTCTGAGCGGCAAGGAGAGGCAGAGTTATTGCATCCCTTTTCATCCCACACAACAGGAAAACCAAGGGAGAGTGGGAGATTCATTTCCTAAAGTACGCAAGAGAGAGAAAGCTATTTAATGCTTGTCTGTATGTAACTGGATTTGCCAACATGGCTTTAACCAGTGGAGCTATTTCTGTACACATGAAAGTGCAAACCTAATTTAGATCAGCGAATGAAATTTCCTTGTTGGTATAGCTTAGATCAGTTCTCAGAATAGAATAAAGGACTTAGGCCAGTATAAATGCGTCTTCATTAGGATTTTTTGCTGCTACAGCTATAACAAATTGGGTTGTGTTTTTCTTTTCTATGTTCTTCAATGACATTACTATGCTAGCAATGCTTTTAAGAGCAACCCTTACTTAGGCAGGTCTTGCATGAGTCTGTCAAATAGCCTCTAGCAAAAGCAAACAAGATCTCACTAGTCAGACTCGTAGGCAGACCCGAAGCATGAAGAGGCTTGGCTGGCTACAATATACATCAGGCTCCACTGAAGGATAACAAGAAGTAGGTTCAAGCCACTTGACATTCACGATGTCAGATACTCAGGTAGAGGAAAAACCAGGACACCATGTGAATTGTGGCAAAAAGCAGCTAAGCAGCATGCCTGTAACTTAAAAATTCTCCTCTATAGTCGCAAAAATGTATGTGCCAAACACTTATCTTTTAGTAGTTCAGGTCTTGAGTAGCAAATGATTTCCATTCTTTCAAACACTTTCCTGGCATCCAACTGAAATTGAATGCAAATTATAGGATCCACATTCCTGGCACTGAAAAAATCCACCTTCTTTTTGTTCTCCACTACATAGCTCCCAGCAATGCTCCACAACAGACTGCCAGGTCTTCATGGGTGCAGAGCTGGGGCTGTCTGGATAACACCAGGTCAAACCTCACTCTTCAGCCCAGTTCTGTCAAAGGACCCTCCATCATCACTGACATTAAAAAGAAAAGCGATTCTCCCCCAGAACTGACAGCTGAAAACACCTGGACAGTAAGTACAGTAATTTTATGAAACTGTATTTTCAGTTCTCTGACGCAGCATTCCTCTTCAGGCCAAATCACTAAACAAAGCCTCGGCTGGAGACAATAAACTAGACTTTGTCCCCTCCTGATTTAACAAGGTCCTTTGTAGTGTCGCCACTGCAAAGCGGTTTGAGCTGAATGACTGNTCCAGTTCTGTCAAAGGACTCTCCATCATCACTGACAGTAAAAAGAAAAGCGATTCTCCCCCAGAACTGACAGCTGAAAACACCTGGACAGTAAGTACAGTAATTTTATGAAACTGTATTTTCAGTTCTCTGACGCAGCGTTCCTCTTCAGGCCAAATCACTAAACAAAGCCTCGGCTGGAGACAATAAACTAGACTTTGTCCCCTCCTGATTTAACAAGGTCCTTTGTAGTGTCGCCACTGCAAAGCGGTTTGAGCTGAATGACTGGGACCCACTATCTCTATTCTTGGAAGTTATGCCCTATTCATCCTTACAGGCAGCTTTGTTGCTCCACATTCGGTAGTCTGCAAGCAGTCATCAGATCAACCATTTTCAATGGGAAGCTCTCTCCTAGTATCTTTAGGGAATGTAGTGGGCAAGTTTGGCTTTATTTTTTGTTCTTTGAACAAATAATTTGCATGCTACCAGTGAGAACGCGTCTCGAGAGAAACCAGTGATGTGTAGAATCAATGATGCCAAACACGCAAGTTATTTCTGTAGCTCTGAGCTCACATCAGGTTCACCTTGGCTGCAGGCCATGTACGATTGCGCTTGGCCCCATAGAGGAGTGGATTTTGATCGGTCTGTGGCTCAGCAGCGGCCCTGGACCCCAAGGGAAATGATAGTCCCTGCAGCTAGGGAAGGGGAACCTGGACAGGGAGGCTGCTTTGCAAAACCCCAAAGCACTGCTGGCACCAAGATGATGTCACTAGCTTACTTTAAACTAGCTGGTGTTGCCAATATCTTCATCTTCTTCTTCAAGTCTTTACATGTCCGCTTCAATACTAGAAAGTGAAATTTCCATACTGCTGTCAGCAACCCGGAGACTGTTTCAAGTGCTCCTGTACCTGTCAAATTGCCAACAAATATTCTCTCAGTGTCGTCCATGAACTCTCATTCAGAAACTCTCGAGAGCCCATCTCCCAGTAGAAGAGTCCAGCTGCAAAGCACCCCCTCCTACCCTCCCAGCACTGGAGGTGTCTCCAGCAGGACGGTGTGAGTCTCTGCGCTCTCCTCCTCCTCTGCACTACACCCCAAAGGCAGGAGATCTCTCATTCTTTCCTTGCAGTTAAAGCTGTCATGCAGTGCTGAGAACATCTGTGGCACAGACTTAAATAGTATCAATCTACTGATTTTTTAAGTCAGACCAACAGGAATCTGATTTAAAACCTGGAATAAAGTTGTACGTATATGACTTAGCCTCACCAAAGCCAGTGGCCTTATGTGGGTAATACTCATTACTTCAGACTGAGCTTTGGAAACAGGCTTATACAAATTTTTGTCCCTATGCAAATGGAAGCATTAGCTCTGAATTGCCTGGATTTTGCTAGCTTATATCAGATTCAAAATTATTTTATGCAGGATTTTAACATTTATATTCTTTAATGCCTCCGACCTTCTTGTCTGCCAGGCAGCTGTTTGGTGTCCCCTTGGATCTGCTTCAGCTGGAGCTGAATTCAGATGTCACTCTGGGGGCTCTCCTTTCTGACATCAACTATTATTCCTTTAAAAATGCAAATAAATAAAACTATAGATTAAAAGAATCAAGAGGAAACATGTGCAGAGGGGTTTTTTTTAATCTTTTTAACAGTATTTTTTTTAAATTATCAAAGGCAGCTGAGTCCCTCTAGTGCTTCCATGTTGTGCTCTGCACTTGTTCCAGCAGGAGGATAATGAGAAATGGAAAACATCAGTCTTCATTGTTTTAGCATATTCCCAAACGTGTGTATTGGTTCACTGGGAGATAAAAAGGAGATGGATATTACATTGCATTTAATTCACTTCTAAATCTGCCCAGGCCCAACTGTGAAATCTAATTTCCGACATACTTTTCAAAAGTTTCTACAATTAGCAATTCCCTTCCCTTCCCTTCCCTTCCCTTCCCTTCCCTTCCCATCCCCTCCCTCACACAGTTTTATCTTTATGAAAAACTTATAATCAAAATTTGACCTATGGATTTAATTCAACGTGCAATGGAGATTCAGATCAAACAAAAGAAGGTAAGGTTTTCTTTTGTATCTCTGAGGTTTAACCAGTGCTGTCCTAAATCACGATGGGTGTAAGCGTGCGTTTAAGTGCCCTGTTGAATCAGTGCTATACCCACAAGACAGCCTTCTTTCATTAAAGTAGCTACAGACACGTCCAGTTTTGTGACTCAGTTTAAAGAGTACTTCATGTTTGTGCTGCTTAAGTTAATTCTTCAAAGCTCTTGGTAGGCACAAGTGGATCATACGTGTCACAAACATACGAAGCACAGACTTTAGTAGGACAATGTGGTCAATTCCTATGCAACTTGTAAGCCATTTCTAGTATAAATGATGCCCTGGTGATGCCAGGTTTAGCCACAGCCCATCTGCCAGACACTGCAGAACGACCCACTTTTTTGTGCTTAGCTGTGCCTCCAGTGTATGTCTTTGAGCATCCCTCTTCCTTGATACCACAGCGTCCGTTTTTTTCCCAGTCTGGCTGTCAGAAAATTGAAGAAAACCAAATAAGAAAAACTGATGTGAATTGTTTTAAGGCTTCGTAGTTTTGAAGGCATTTGTTTTCAATTAGAATAAAAAATTAGAAAAGATTGCCATTAACATGTGTTGCTTGACAGAGAAATTTTCAACCCAAATAACTGAATTTCAGTTGTTTTCCTATCCCTAACTTCATCTCCAGTTTTGTACATGAAACAGCTTACAAAGTGGCAGTATACATTTAAATTATTTGGGAGAAGACAGGCATATTGTCTCAGTTATACTGAAAAACATATTGCTGCACAATTAAAATGGCCACTGCTTTCAGCTTGCCTGATTATAATCTCTACCATATGATTTCCCTCTTCCCTCAGCTCCAATTGTTCCCACTATATTGGAACAACCGGCTCCTTTTTGTGCTTGTAGGAAAATGTATTATAGTTGAGTGCAACTAATATTGAAGAAAATATTGTCTTTCAAATTGAATATCTGGGAAGAATCATGAGCTGGTAGAAACTCAAATAGGTTTTGTAGCATTCTTAGTCAAAAGTACAGTATATAAAGGACAACAGATTTTGCAGTGGTTCAACTAAGAGTTCGGATGCTTAAATTTAAATATTGCCCAGGCATCTGGGATCTCATTAGCTTATGGTCATAGGCTGCAGTATGAGAAAGGGCTGTCCTTTATCACATTGAAGAGATGAAGCACATGTAGCCAGCTCCCAGGAAAAGGTACTGCATGAAACTGTACGTCTATTGCCCAAAATTAAATCTCTTTTGCACAAGACCCTCTTATGCTGTCGGGTACCGTGCGATAGATCAATGAGTCCAAACAATGCTGCTTTCATCTCCAGCAATAATCAGTCAGCCCCAGCACAAACATTTATTAAAATATCGTGTTCATAGCACCGCTTGTTGTGAACCTGATAACTATGTTTTGACTTCCCTTCTGTCGATATAGATTGTTTTGTGGGGGAATATCGAGCATGAATGCATGTTTGTAGCTGCAGTTTTAGTAGGAAAGCACCAAGGTTTAGTGCTGCCATGGAAGAGCTGTCAAGCAGGTGCCACCAGGAGATGTGGCAACCTCCTGGTCCATTCCTTTTCTGCCTCCACATGTTATAACAGTGCACTCTGTTTATGCAAAATGGGGCAAAATGCAAATATTTATGCAAAATGAGGGCTATTGCTGAACACTTACACTCCTGTTGTAGCCTAGACATGTCCTCTGGTTTTGAGGGGTGTGGGGGCAGGCGATTGGTTTGCTGTATTTGAATGACCTTTGCTAGGAAAAACTTTTCACCTGCTTATACCCTCTTTGCCTTGAGGACTAAGAAGTTGTGTCCATACCACACAGGATTTGATCTTTGCTCTAAATGGTTGTTGGTAGGCATGTTTGCAATTGCATGGGATGAAAAGCTTTCCCAGGCATGTGAGGCCTGGAATAACGTCAGGCTGTTGAAGAAAAGCTGTGAGAGAAATTGCATAGCCAGCTGATGAGCAGAAGCCGGACATTACATTGGGAGTCTTTGATGAGGAGTCTGGGCTGTTCTTCTGAAGCTGCCTTCCTGAATTTTTTTGGAAGTGTTTTCCTCTCTATGCCCTAACCTAGACAGTGGGTTAAGGTATTTTGTGTAAAACTTTCCCCCATGATTTCTGTTTTTTTCCGTACCAGATATATAGAATTATTTCTTTACTCTGAAAGCTCGAACAGGACCAACTTCTTTAACAGCAGCCAACCTTTCTCTGCTCTGAAACGACATGTATTAAGATCAGTGGCAAAACAGTTATTTGGGCAACACCAAATCTCTTGTTCTTACAACAACAAGTAGACTACAGAGAGAGGAACGCAGCAGCTTAAGAACCCTATCACATATTGGTTTCTTTTTCCTAGTTACTGTTAATACAATTTCAAGCAGTAAACCATAATATTTGTGATTTGAACAGTGCCACAGGAAAACAGCTACTCCAAATTTTCTAGTAGCACCATTTACAGTGCTTACTCAGCATAGATACAACAATTTTACATCTAATCCACCTGGAAAGTAGTTTTCAAGCATAACTATGTTCCTCTTTGAACTCGCAGTTATTTTCTAACTTAGATGGTAAAGTCTGAAGATTGAGTTCTGGAGATCTAGCCCTCAGACTGGAGTTCTGTCCCAATGCCAAGCTCTTTAAAGCCACTGAAAGGCTGGGAAGAGTTTTTCCTCAGCCTCATGATGGCTGAAATGGCAAAGAACTACTCACTACCTTGCTTTCGTTTGCCCCACTCTGCCAAAAGAGAGACTTCAGCCTTAACAAGAGCTGGAAGATCACTCAGCCTTGAAAGCGATGAAGCCAAGGGTGATTAAGGAAGATGCATTTCATTCATTTAGACACCTGCCTCTCTCCACACCTCTGAAAATACTTGAAGATACAGATTTCATCTACCAAGCCCACACTACTTAGCCAAACTCATTTATCTTATGACACCAAAATGTTATAAAAACAGGCTATAGCATCTGGCTTCTCTGAACCTGTGAGGAAGCCAGGCAAATTTGGCTCCAAACTGGAGTGAGGTTGTCCTCAGCTGAAATGCTGGGCAATGGAAACCTCCCAACCACCCTGTCGAGCTGGACAGCTGAGACAACCTGGTTGAAAACAACAATTTTCGTCTAAGGTCTGAAGCCCATCTGGGTGTCAGTAGAACCAGTGGCCCCGGCCCAAGGAGAGAGCGCCTGGGCTGGCAGAAAGCACCAGCTCATACGCTCCCCCCAACTCAGTGCCGCTTCTGCTCCCGAGAGTGTGCCTTATGAGTCAGTAACAAAGCGTTGCAACCTCTGCTCACACAAAAGCCCTTAACTATCCAGTCCTTTGTAATAAAAGCTATGAAGTGCCAGAGTCTTGGTGCAAGGGATGTGTTTAATCGTGATCTTGANCCAACTCAGTGCCACTTCTGCTCCCGAGAGTGTGCCTTATGAGTCAGTAACAAAGCGTTGCAACCTCTGCTCACACAAAAGCCCTTAACTATCCAGTCCTTTGTAATAAAAGCTATGAAGTGCCAGAGTCTTGGTGCAAGGGATGTGTTTAATCGTGATCTTGACAGCTACACAGCTAAACTATGCTCCACTGTTTTCGTTTGTTTCCCTTTGCTGTGTCACCCAGAGTGGCAGACTAAAGTGCGCTTTGGAAGGGAGCAGTTCTTTGATTGCTTTGCTTATTTAATACATTATTTGGAGCATGTTCTCTATAACCCAGGTCTATTAAAAATAGGATATAATTTCATGAAGTATGTTCCTGTATAAGAGACGCAACTGCTGAGAATTCACGATCTAGTCAAAGCAAAATACGTAGTCAGTAGATGTGACTTGGAAATGCAGTCTTGGTCAGCTGCGCTACAAATATGGGTGACAAGTTGACCTTCTGCTGCTATGTTTATGCTCTAAAGAAATGAATGCCAGCATAGCAAATAGGCTGCCATTATATCATAACTTTTTATTAGCTCATCACTCATTTTATTATGCAGTCATTTGCAAGAGTGTAAAAAAACTCCTGTTGTTATTGCCATTTGTTATGGTAAAATACCGAATGTGTTTTATTTCCATCACCCTCTCTGACCCCACACTCAGCGCTAACTAACCATGGGGCTGATTGATTGATCTAATCTAGCTAATGCAGTCCAAAACATTTTGGACATGCAGCACCTTTTGTTAAAAAAGGGGGAATTTGCTGGACTTCATTGGATCCAAATTCCCTTCAGCACGAGAGGCGGTGCCTGTGAGACACCGTTTTTCTCCCAAGAGCCTCCTTAAGTGCTACTGCAAGCAGCGAGAGTATGTCAGCACCTTGGGCTGGCTTTAATTGATAGGGGTAGGTCTGGAAGAAGCTGCTTCCTCCACAGGGCTTTCTTAGCCTTGCCTTCAACATTTCTTCTAGGTTGATGAGAGCAAATTTGGGCAGTCACCACCACCCAGCAGCTGTGGGTCCTTGCCAATTCTGTAGACATGGCAGGGTCTTGCAGTTTCAGGACTGTAGCTCCTTGGGCTCTTAAAAGGAGAGTTTCAGGCAACACCAACCAACAGCTATGTGTTAGGACACGAAGTCTACAAGGAGTAAGAACAACAGCAGAAAATGAAAATAAAAAAGCATATTTCTTTCTCTTGAAAACATATATATTCCTAATTTTAACTTGCTGTAGTAAAATATACACATATATATACACATATACACAAATAAATATTTGTCGTCTTTATAAATACTTTTAAGTAGTGATTAACTCCCTCCTAAGTAACGTTAGAACTAATATGTTCCCCAGTATTTTTGCATGTCAAAGACAAAGTAATGCTCAATGAAGTGTGACGTGATGAGAATTTTTCTATGTGCTTTAGAGGGGCCAGGATTTTATCCGTGGAATAAAGTGGGAACTATTTCTGCAAGACAGAGTCCAAACATTGGCAAAGGAAGTTTTAATAGATTTTTACATGACACAAAGCCAAAAGTATTCATAAATGACTGATGTCTCAAATTCCGTGGCAAAAATCCTACCAAGTTCAACAGAAGATTTTCCCTCGACTGCAGTGGTCATGAGATCAGAAATGAGGGAGCAAAAATCAAGTTTCTTGATGCTTAGTATGTGTTTTAACATTATAAAACGTGTTAGCAACAGCATTAGAAGAGCTCATTCATACAGTACTTCTAATTAGAAAAGCATGATCAGGAGGCCCTCCAGAAATTTGCGAGGGAAACCTCTGACGGCTAGTTAATGGTTTTGAATTTTGAATGCTTCTTTCCCAGCACAGCAAGGTTAGGCAGAGCAGGTAAAACTGCTACTTTTGTACATATTTTGTTGGTTATAAACACCACTGACAGCAATACTCCCTGTGTAAGCAGTTATTAAAACCAGCGGCATCAGTCTAGTTGCACTCCATTTTTTTAAAAGATGAAGCAATGGTGCTGAGCACCCTGTTAGTGGTTAAGTAGTGAAAATACAAAATTACCCCTTTTAACGTGGTATATGACATTATGGGTAGAGTTTTCCAAACCCCTTCACTAACACAGTCAATTAGTAGCCTAAGCTACCAGTCATTTTGAAAAATGCAGTTTAGCTTTTTTCCTAACATTGCCTTAGATTCCAAGGTCTTTCCGCTCAATAGACCAGTTTTACTCTGATGAAATAAAGACGCTCCATTTCCAAAATTTATAGGGTTCATTTATTACCTCTAGTAACATATTATACTGTATAAATACTCTATCCTTGTTATATGTCCTTTTAAAAAAGCGATAACTTAGAAGATCACATTAGACAAGAAGTATAAAAATAAATACGCTCATTATATGCATTTATTACAAATTATAATCCTTCTTAGAAGGGAGAGAAATATAAAATACTTATAAAGTATATAGAATCTATACTATTTTACTATATACATATGGAAAGCCATATTCTCTCATTGTCTATGGACTGGCACAAACTTTAATTATGCGAATGTTGGCGTATTGCTGTGGATGGACCTGCTATCCTTCAGCTTTGTCTTCCCGCCTTATCAGTGATTTGAGCACTACAAACCCATCAGAGGCCACGTAGGAGAGGTTCCCATTCATAGCGAGATTGCTTTGATTTTCTTCTTTTTTTTAAACCCAAATGCAAATAATTTCCATTGGCTGGGGTGAGGTAAAAGATCTGAATGTGAGAGCGTGACTCAACTGCTCACAAATGCCACCAATCTGTTTGACAGGATGGTAGGACCAAGCTCGAATCAGACTAGCCAGTGGAAGGTATGCAGAAGGCACAAAGAACAACTACTCAGAGACGCTACCTGCTCCATGAAGATTTCCACTTTTTCTAGCCTCTGGATTACGTATGTCACCGCAACGGCATCAGCGTGGATGAGAGAAATGGACAAGCACATTGGGATGACATAAAGATACTTAAAAAAAAGAGACATTCTAGTTATTTGTGGAGTTGACTAACTGTTCTTGGTATTTCTTACTCTTTACAGGTAGAGAATATGGCTTTATTTTTATATAAAACTATTCTCTGAAAAAATAGCAGCCATGAATGACATAGTTAAAGCTCTTTTTCCAATCCTGTTTTTTGCCCTTCGTGAGGTAGGTAAGACCTGACCAATTATTTTAGGTTATCTTTTCCACTCCCCTTTTCCCTCCTCTCCCTACACATGGGGACTTGATCAGTACCACAATATAAACCCAAAAGAAGGGAGAAATAACCGAACCCCAAAATGTTTGCTTAAACGTGTTTTGGGCACTGCTCACGTTTTGTTTAATTTGTAACAGACTTTAAAAAAGGCAATTATAATGCCCTCAGGCCTTATCTGCTGAAGACGAGTGAGTGACATGGGTCTGCTATCCTATCAAACATTCAGTTGGCAGGGTATTTTTTGGATGCAATGCCAACTAAAGCCATTTGCACTGTCCCACTTCAACGGATCCTCACCATCAATTCTGTATGCAAAAACATATGCGCTGCCTCTAGCCCTCTTTTTTTCAGTGTATTGTTCTGAAGGAAAAAAATAAAATAATTAAAAAAAAATTTAGCTTTCCCAACTTATACTATTTAACTGCAGTCCGTAACATTGCAGAAGTCTATTAGGTGTTTCGGTTTCTTGGAAGGCTCACAGCTTTCTTGCGGCAGCACGCTACCGTCGTAAGAAATACATTTCAACAATCTCTTCTTGAAACCTTTCCCGCACGTCTTAGAGCAGGGCGACCAGTCCCCCAGCTGCCACTGCGGGCAGGGCATGTCGGCACAGGGACGGACATCGCTGGGCTTCAGCTCCTGGGCGCAGTCTGCGGCTGGCCGCCCCTGGGGGTCCCGGCACTCCACTGCCCGCCGCTGCCAGCCCGAGCCACACGACTTGGAGCACTCGCCCCACTCCTCGATGACCCACTCGGAGGAGATGATCTCTCTGATGGCATTGAAGGACTCTTTCTTTCTACTGGGTGCCTTCTCTGACCCGGGCTGCGCGGGTTTCTTCACAAAATAGGTGAACTTGATCTTGGGCTGTGGCAGGTCCCCCACTGTGAGGACCTGGATGGTCAGAGGCTCCTTCAGAGGGCTGAAACTGCGGATCCTCTCCAGGGCAGCGGAGGAGCCGCTGTACCTCAGTACGCTGCCCTTGTAGGTGATGTCCTGCTCCAGCGTCGACAGGGTGTAATCGCCGTTGAGGACGTAGGTGCCGTCTGCGGCTTTGATGGCCAGGAAGCTGCCGTCATGTCTCGCGCCCCTGTGGTTTCGCTGCTTCACCTCAATGTTTGTCGCCCCGGCTGGAATGGTGACGACATCGTGGTAGCCGGGTCTGCCCAAGAGAAAAGAGAAAGACTGAGTCCTCTGCTCTTCCCCGTGAAAGGGAAGAAGCTGCCCAGCACGAGACTGAAATTCATTTGAAGCCAAAGCGTTAAGCTCATGCATGAGCTGTCGACCTAATCAAATTAATGGATTAAGGGATTTGCAAAGTCACATCCCACTTTATGGCTACGGCTGAGGTATATCCTCATGTAAGGGGCTTTCTTTCACTGGGATCTCACTGTAAGTTATCTTCAGTCAGATGGCTCCAACAGATCAAATCTCAGTTCCAACTATAAACTGGGGCAACACTTCACTGACTTGGAAAACCAAAGCTTACACCCACAAAACATTCACCAGAACAAAGTAACAGCAGCGGTCGTATACTCACTTTGCTCTAACAAACGTGCCAGACACTTTCTTGCAAGTGGATCCATTGCCACCGCAGATACCGCATTTATCAAACTTCTTATTGGATCCTATCACACGGTCGCAGCCAGCCTTTACACACTGCCCCTGGACGCAGACGGAGGTGGAATCGGGGCTACATGGGGTACCATCTACAACCTTTGCGGGAAACAAGCAGTAGGGTGTTTGATTAGAAGATGCACATTGCTTTGAAATTGATTAATACAGACACATACAAAATGCAAAATATGGAAAAGTGGAAGACCTGAAGCACTCGTATTTTCCTGGCTTTTGACACTGAAAACCAAAGCAGCCCACAGACAGCTGGCAGTACGTAGTGCTACTTCATCTCACTTGCAAAAACAATGCCACGGTGACAGGAGAAAACAACCAATTTCAGTTTTCATTAACACCTCCGCCGCCCCCCCAAATAAGTATCCCCAAACTGTTTTACTGATTTCGTATAAAGAAAGAGCATTGTTTTCTAATGTCACTAGAAGGCAGTCATGTCCTCTAAGTACAGGACCAAAATTGCTTCTAATGGTGTTCGATGTATCCTTTATTTCTAGGACTAGTGCTCTACAAAAATCCATCTGTTTCATTGCCCTGATAGTTACTGGCTCTCAATATCTTATGACAGTGAGTTCAAGTAGCTATGCAAGACGAACATTTTTCCTTTTGTTTATTTTAAGCTGTCAGCGTATTAGTAACCGGTATGAGAAAGCACCAAAGTTTTGGCAAAGAAGCCCTACAGTTTTCCAAACATCTCTCAATGTAATCAAATTGGAGGAAGGAGAGGAAAGGAAACTAGGGTGGAGTGGGTAGAAGAGGCGGTATGTGTGAAATAACTGGAAGGACGGTGCCAGAATTTTTAAAGCATGCTTGCACTGATCAAGCTGTACATGCAGGAAGAGGAGAAGGAAGAATCTATGAGAAAGACGTAATTTCAGATTTCTACACTCCTTGACTCTTCACGCAAAGAGTTAGAGGAAATACAAACCCTATTCATTATTAGATGGAAGAGCTATAATTTTGAAATACCTTTGGCTGTAAAACAAAGAAGTATCCTGTTCCTTTTGCTCGGCAGACCAGTTTGCATCTGTCCTTTGGAGAGACACCGGCAAACTTGGGTGTCCACTCCACTGCAGGTCCGCTTCCAAAGGGAGACTTGGAAAACTCATTGTGCTTTTCACACTGTTCCTCCCTAAAGGTTTTGCCTGCAGGCAGAGAGGAAAGACAGGTGGACGTTAGATCATCTTCTGTACATGCTCTTCCTCCGCAAGATACCCTTCCTCCGCCTCAAAAATGGGGAAAAGGTTACCATCATTGTCTGGACAGTCCTCGATGTTACATGATCTGTATTGCACCCGCTTCCCTTCACAGTATTTCCCCCCGTTCCTTGGGACAGGGTTGTCGCACTCCCTGAAGGAGTACTGCACTCCACCGCCGCAGGTCCGGGAGCACTCTCCCCATGCCCCCCATGTCCCCCAGCTCCCATGCACCGGTGTCTGAAATGACAAGTAAAAGCACAATAAAAAAGTTAATATAGTAAAAGCAAAACCCAAACCAAACCACAAAACCCACAATTATGCTCATTTCTACCCAAGCCACTTGTAAAAAAAAATAAGCTGTAAGTTTGTTCCATTCGCTATCTGCCTCCATTTATTCAAGCCCTTTTAACTGATTACTCCCACTGAAGCATAATCTGTCCTACTCTGCAACCCAGGATATATTGGGATTTCTTTTTTAATACTTACATCATAATGTTTCTTCTCAGTTTTATTCACACACTTGCCATTCATGCACCACTTCCCTTCCCCGCAACTGGTGCCGTCTGCCCAAGGGAAGTGTTTGGTTTGGCACACGAGCAGTCCTCCAGAAGTGCCAGTACACCACAGCGTCGTACACGTACTGGCTGCATCAGGGCAGTGTTTGGACTCGTCTCCAAACGTAAACTGGCACTGTCTGTTGGCGTCATACAACGTGCCAGGCAAGTCAGAAGGAAGCTGGATCGGTTTGTGGGGCTTGTCCAACAAACACTCACCTGAAAAGGAAGAAAAAAGGAAAAAAAAAAGAAGTAGACGATGCTGTGAGTGAGTTCAGTTTCAAAAGTGAAAAATGTATTTCCATCTCTGGAACTGCATTTGCTTTGTAACTCAAATCCTTGAGCCAACTCGTGCCACCGTTTTTGTAAAACTAAGGGTCTTCTAAATTCATTTGCAGGATGTAAAAGGTTAACTCTATGCTGTAGTAGAAAACACTCTGTTAAGAAAGAAAAGAAAAAAAAAGCAAAGCAGTAAAGCACAAGAACTTAAATGCCACATGAATGGAAAGCTTAATAATCTTACCGTGACCGTTATCCAAAAATGTTGTAATCATGTAGGCACTACATGGAGACCAAGGCTGGCTGCGATCCAGATTGGAAAGCATTGATGCCATCATGTGGAAATCCCGGCTTATTCCATTAATACCAGCACATTGCTTTGCATCATCATGAGGCATGTTAAACACGTGGCCTTAAAAAAAAAAAAAAAAGGAAAGTTTGTGATTTTAGGAAGTCTGTCCTGTGCGCTACCAATACTATTTTAAATACTACTCTAGAGCTGTTCATAGCCTGGCCTTCTAATAATAACCTGATCTGAGTACGGCCAAACTTTAAGCAGATGACACTGTATCTTTGCTCCCCTCACAGCCTTCTCACATGCTTTTCTTCTGCAATCAAACACAGCTCTTGCAGACAACGCCGTGCATACAGGATTTGCTTTCCACAGTTCGACCCTGCTACACGGCAAAGCTTTGCCTCCTCCCCACTGCGCCGGTGAGCACAGGGCACTAGTGCCTCGCAGAGCAAGCCCGCGGTGCGGGCTGGGAAGCTCTTTGCTTTACGGCACCGAGCTGGCTTCAATTAATCACGTGAAATTCCCTTTCAAAGTTTCAAGTACCTAGCTCGTGGGCTGTTGTAAAGGCAGCCTGTAAACCATCGTCTTCTATGATAGAGCAACTGCGGTTTAGATCGCAAACTGTTCCTACATCAGCCATCCCAAGAGTATCACATGTCTTGGCACCGCAGAGGTCCTGTAAAAAAAGGCAGTTTCATTATTAATCAGATCAGAGACTTAACCTTGGCAAGAAACATCCAGCCCTGGCAGTTTGCCTTCACTTATGGAAAGAGCATAAATATTCAGCACTTCAATGGGTATGATGGCAAAAATCTGTCTTTGGAACATACACAAGGGTTACACGTAGAAATAAAATGCGTCATTTCCACGCTAATCTGCTGAAAAGATATGAGGCAGAAATACGTTGCACAGACTGAGAGTTTCACCTGAGACGGTGCAAACAGCAAAACAAACGCCTAAATAAAAAGCAGTTCATTTCACTTTCAGCCGACTTTGCTGAAGCTGCGGTGACACAAGACTGCCTCTGAACGCTTTTTTGGAGGTCTCCTGGCAGAAGGGGCCTCCAGAGGCAGGGAGCGATAGGTGTGGGGATCGATTTGACCTCCATGTCCCTCACCTGCCTGGTGAAGAGGATCGCTGTGTCGTAGTGCTCGGCGTGCCGGTCACTGGGCGGGTTGTGCTGCTTCTGCCAGCTGCAGAAGTTTCTTAAAGTCAGGGCCGCATTGGAGGAGATGTCGGGTCCCTTCCGCTCCTCATAGATGACCATGATTTTCACCACCACGAGGCTGATGGAGTTGCGGATGCTTGGGTGCTTGTACAGCTTGGCTGCCACGGAGAGCAGCGTCAGGAGATAGTGCTTGAGCCCGCTGCCGTGGAACTCGGCCATGGACTGATCAGCTACCAGCATGGTCTCCACGTAGCGGGGGCTGGACACGAACCTCTTCTTCCTTCTGCTTCCCGTTTCTGCATTAAAAAAGGGAGAGAGGGAAGGAAAGCGCAGGTGAGCTCAACAGAGACACCGTTGCAAAAGACCGCCGTAAGGAATCCCAAACCCATCGATACCCAAGATTTGCACCTAAGGGCTGTACCCCACGGCCGGCTCCCGCTCCCCGACTTCGGCAGCCTCAGCTGAATACCCCGCCCCAGACTGCCGCCGGGCGGCGAGGGGCGATACCCGGACCCGCTCCCAGGTGGGAGCACCCTCCCGCCGCCCCTCGGGGTGGGGATGAGCGGGAAGCACCGGCTGGGGCCCCGCCGTCAGCCCCGTCAGGGCGGGTGCGGGGCGAGGCAGATCCCCCCTCCCCTCCGCTCCCCGTCCCCGCGGAGGGCGGCGCGGCGCCCCGGCCGTACCTGCGTGCCCGGCGGGCTCCGGCGCCGCCGCCTCCGCCCCC